>LPNX010353554.1:88719-133766 GCA_001517045.1 Pseudotsuga menziesii | reverse complement strand
GCTAGGAAGGCGAAAAGGCTGGTAATCAACCGCCTCATGAAATGTATAAATACAGGCATTTGCATTTGAATAAACAATCAATCGGGAGTTATACCTAACATATTCTACACCTATTCCTACACTACTCTAAAAGCGAGGTATAATCAAATTTCCAATGCAACCAGTCATGTAACTTAAAACCTGCAAAAGAAAACAAGTTATGTATTAGTATTCGAAATCACAATGCTTCAAATGGAAACATAGGACAAATCACATCACTTTTCTTATGTGCAAAGAATGAAGGATTGCGTGGAAACCTTTTGACAAATGATTCTTCCAACGAATCAAAAATTGGATCGTAAAAATTATGTTGGAAGTGATTTGATGTTTGTAATGCATTCATGGAGAAAATTGATATCTCATGAGGATCATAACTAAAATGAATCTTATCAGGAATGTGATTAAAAAATCATGAAAGGGATTCCTTGGAAAATGATTTCTTTAAAACAATGTCATCATTAATAAATTGGGAAGGAACGAAATGACAATTTGGTATTACCTTAAAATCAATTACCTCATAGTGTCCTCCAATTTGAGGTTTAGAATTAATGACATTAGATCCAGATGTGGTCACCGTGATGGAATAAAATAGACCCATATCTAATACAACATGAGAAAATATTGTATCCCTTTCCATATTGCAAATTGAATCATAATCCTTAATGACATGGGAAGAAATAGATGAAGATGCATTTCTTACATGAGTAATGGTAGTAAGAATATTATTGTCCTCTTCATGGTGATTTAGAGATAAACCGGATTGAACAGACATATGCCCCTCATTCTTAAAAGATTCACTTTGTATCCTATCAAAATATGACCAAAACATAATATCAGTTTGAAAATAATTAACATACAAATGTAATATTTGATCAGAAAAAATATCTGGACACAAAGAGAAATAGGTTTCAGAATGTAAAGAATTAAATGTTTCTCTGTTGATAATATAGCTTGAACATTAATTGTTTTAAGAGAAACATAATTAGTAAAACTCTGATCTAATATTGAATTTTGAATAAGGGGACCTGATTGATCATGAGAAGAAGATAATGTAATATCAATAATAGAATCATCATTGGCACATTCAATTGCTTTATCTGGAATCTTTAATTCATCTTCCACTATATCTTCTATAACAAGAGTTTCAGGATCGTTACTCAATATAAAAGTTGAATTGCAATCCTTATTCTTTTGTTCATGAAATTGTGTATCACAAAATCCTAATTCTTGTGCATGCACAACTATTTCATTATCTTGAGTGGAATTAACAATATTAGATTCGAAATCAATCTTGACTGATGAACCAAAATTATCAATATGCATGTCATTGATTTCATATTTATCATTGTTTTCTAAATCAAGTGCATCTGAAAGAGAATTAAGATGGGAAAACCAATAAATTATGTCATTTTCAGAAAGTTGGTGTCTCTCATGAAATATGCAACATATTATCATTAATCTAGAAAATAATTCATCAAGAGATTCATCTTTGTATCTACGAATATTTTCTAATTCAAAACCAAGTTTTTTGTAACTATAATTCTCATGAGCACTAAGAAATAACTCTATGAATTGTTTCCATGAATGAATAGATTTAGCTGGTAAAAATTCATACCAACTCCGAATTCTCCCTTCAAAAAGCAGCGGTAAACATTCTGCATCTCTCATTCTCATCAGATACGTTTATAAAATCACAAAAATCATTAAATTCAGGAATTTGTTGAGATGCAGAGATCTTACCTTCTCCGTCGAAGCTCAATCGTTGCAAGAAATTAGTTTTCCCTCTAGGAATACTTCCAGCAGGCCTAGGAAAGCTGAAATCATGATCTAGAACAGTGATATGAGCCATTTTCAAAAATAAATGAAGTTAAAGGAAAACCATTGAAAGGGCTTACTTGCTGGTCATCCCTCCTTCTAGCGCCATTTGTTGAAGCCCCAATTTTGTATGTGGTTGATTAGGGTGTCTAAGGCTTACAACACACGGAGAAAACCTAGCCAAAGGCTTCAAACAATCCCACACAGGTATTATTCTATCCCCGAGTTGTTTGAGATAGTGATCTCCCAAGGAATACCTTTTGTAGCCTTCGTTGGCTTATGGTTGGATTTGATCCATAGAGGATCTATTTCCCAGATTGGAAAAACAAAGTAGTTCATGAAAAGAAAGGGAAAACTAAAACCTATCTAGAAAAGGAAAACCTAATATGAATCTGAACTACTTGGTAAAGGATGTTGAATTGATTACAGGTTGTCTTAAGATGTCTGAAGAACAAGTAAATCACCACATTGATAAAAATGTAAACAAGGTGACAATCATCTTACTCAAATCACAATTGTTTAATGAAAATTAAATAAAAACAATTCAAGATCAAATCATTTAAGGTAACCTGCATGTGCATATGTTAGTTGAAAAACCAACATGTTTTCTTTAAAAAAAAAAAAATGTTCATTCACTTGCAGAAACAGATAAACTCTTCAAAGAAGAAATTCTTTAAGAATTATTAATGTATAAATTTACAATAGAGAAAAATCTGAGTTATAGATAAACACATTGAACGAATTGCAAATGAATAACCAACAACATTAATCCATTTAAAACAGGAAAACATGAGATCTATTAAACAAATTTAATGGAACTCATACCAAGAGATATGAAAATATCAGAGCTTTATAAATATCCAGTTCTGTAAAAATACACAAACCTTCGATTACAAAGAGGTATCTTCAGTCTCCTGCTGGCATCTTCCCTGTCCAAAAATTTCTCAGGCCTCAGCGTTTCTGTTCTAAAAGAGAAATCTCTTAGCTCTATCCAGCACTCCCCCTAGTGGCAGTGTTTCAGTTCTGCAAGAAAAAACTTCTAGCTCTGTCCAGGTGCCCCTCCTCCTCTCTCAAACATTTGGGAAAATTTTATAGAAAATACAAGCAATGGAAGGATAAGTTCCAACCATCGGAACTCTGGTTCATTCAGCTCCCATCCAAACCATCCGCAACTAACTTCTGAAAATACTCCTATGTCTGAGCATGCTTTTCTCCAAATTGGTTAAGAGATTTCCAAAACGGCCCACGATTAGGAGTAAAAGACCCAATTTTTGAAGTGAGTTTTCAACAGTTTTATCATATTGTTCACGGTTTGACGGCAAATGGAACCCAAAATTCGCCTCCCTCTTTAGGTGCGATTCTTCGTCTAAAAATAAATGTGGTCTTCATTAATTTCATATCATCTTGTATCTTTTCTCTCAACAATCCATGAATTTATGTTGGAGCTTCTTTCTTTCTCGGGCAATCCAATTTGTGATGCTAAAAATAAATGATCTCCATTGTTGCAGATAAAGTTTTCACCCTCAAACTTCAAACTGGTATCACTACCATAGTTTGATTATATTATCTTTGGTAATCTACATGGCTTAGAATCCATGCAAACATGCAAAAATTATATCAAGTAATGTTCATTAACAAAGGTAGAATGTAATATGAATTTTTTAATAATGGAAAATTCTCCTTTTCCCGGCGATCAATATCATCATTCAACAAAATGTTTTGATCAAATTAAGATTATTCTCTTGGAATTTAAGGCTCTGTAACCGTTGATTGTGAATTGTGGCCATTGATTTTAACAATCAAATCTATTATTCTGTGTTAATTATTTTCCAAATAAGTAAAACTAAACCAAAACAAGAAGATACAAAATTAATATTCCCAACAAAATAGGAAATCACTTGTCGGGAAGAAAATTCGAATTTGTTTAAAACAATCATTTAAAAAAAATCAAGGAAAACCAAAAACCACATTAAAACCCTAAGTGAAAGTAAAACTACCAAAATTTACGGAACCGAAATCAAATTAAATTATAACCTAAGATAAACTTAGGGTCCGAAAAGATGCGGGAATGAAAATATGAAAAAGTGATTCCCACTTCCGGCAAGTTGTGGGAATGTTTTATTAAAATATGGAAATTTTACCTTTCGCAATCCGCATCCTCCAAGTTGCGGGTGGGAACATTTAAAATTTGAACAATTAAAATCAAAGGGTTGTGAGAACATTTAAAATTTGAACAATTAAAATCAAAGGTCCCGCCGTAAAAATGCATTTAAATACTTGGGAAGCTTGGAAATTTGCAAGTTTTTTTATTTTTTCAAACGAAATGATGAAATAAAAATCTAGAAATTATTTACGAAGAAAATCTAATATCTGAAAACCCTAAAGCTAGAAAAATAAAAACCATTTACAATTTAATTCTTAAGAAAATAAATGTTGGAAACAAGTTACTTATATATGAAAAAAATCACTCCTATAATATAGGAGAGTCAATGAATTCCGCAAATAGGTTTCTAACATAATCATTTTCCAAGAATAGAAAACTTAGAAAAGAATAATAATAATTCAAATTAGCTTATTGAAACTAAGACTTATCCATGATCAAAGTAATTTCACATTCATGAATGTTGAGTTTTAATCCACAAATTTCTAAATATAAAACCAAATCTCATTGAAATTAAGGAATTTAGGATTCAAACAAACTAAAACATGTGTTCTTTCAATTTTCATAACATCCAATTGTGTATAAAATTAATATATGGATTTAATGAAATACACAAGTTAAGTTAATGACAATCAAAACATAACCATGAATATTTAAAAGATTTCAATAAGATTAAACCAAACATTACAAACATTAAACTAATATAAGAAAATAACCCAAAGACCAATATTATTTAAATATTTACATTCAATTTTAGGCATGCAAAAGAGAAAATAAAACTCAATCAAGGCCAAATATTGAATCAACGCAATACACAAAAGCATGAGAGAAGATAAGATCAATCTAAATCCCAGAGCGAAGGTAATAACCAACCGTTATCTTGAATAATCAATTTGTGTGGTGAAGACCAAGCTTAGGTGGGGGATGTGAAAGATAACATGGTAAACTAACCACCAAGATCATAGGACCAACTCAAATGGATAAAAGAGAAAATATAAGCTAGAGGTCAATAAGAAAGGAAACAATCCAAACAATACCAAAGATCTAGAACGCGGGAGAAGAATTGTGGGCATTTATTTTGTAAATATAAACACCCTTTCTGCAATCTGCAATCCACAATTGGAGGTTGCGGGTTGCGAAAACACACAACACAATCATAAATCAAATACGTCCCGCAATCCGCAATCTACAACTTGCGGGTTGCGGGTTGACCGAATGACTCATAAAAATGTTTCCGCGTCCCACATTCCGCATTGCGGGATGTGGGATGTAGGATAAAAAAATTGCAAATAATAAACTTGAACATCCCACAATCCACATTGCAGGTTGTGGGAAGGACACATTTTGGGAAAAATAGTCTTTTCCGCAACTCACTAAAAACATGCAAAAAATGCATAAATCTGAAGAATTTAGCTAACTCGAATCATAGAAACTATGATAAAAGTCTTGGAGACCCCAAAACGACTTAATAAATTCAGAAAACTTACCTTACATGTAAAATTGGGGTTCTCGTGTTTTATTGAAAACATGGGATCTGTTGTGCCTACAACACGGCCCTGTGTTCAACCTATACTCTACCCTAGGGCCCCAGTTATTATATCATGTTATTACGTTGTGCCCTAAGATTGGGTTTCCATTCTCATCGAGGTTAGAGGGGTTATAGGAGAGAGTTTACACTCGTGATCCTTAATGGTCGGGTCTATACAGAGTCGACAAACCCTGCCCACAACATTAGTAAACAAGTTGAACTTAAGTCTGGTTCTTATCATGTTTTCTCATCTTATGTGGTTCTTATCATGGTTGTAAATTTATGAAATTCTATATCTCCCAATTACAGGTTGTTGCTAAGCATATCCTAGCTTGATCTGAGTGTGCATGTTTAACGATGAACACCTTATTCGAATATGAACATTCTCAGACAAATGTAGGTGATCTCTTAGTCTAGGGTTTAAAGCATTTGTCTCACATTGGCATTTATGATGAATATTTGACTAGAGTCACCTTTGTTGGTTGCCTAACTTTTACAAGTTTTCTTGCAGGAAAATATCATGTTGAGGACATAACAACTCTTCAGAGCTATGTCGCTTCCCCTACAAGTAATTTTTCCCACGACCCCGGTAAGTAGGATTTCCAAACTTTTATTTATACTCATATGCTTCTCCTACTAGATTTAGCTAACGACTTCTTAATTTAACCATGATTGCATGAATGAACTTGTCGTTTGCATTAAATGTAAGCTCATTTGACTTAGTTGATTATTGTCTTAAAGAATTGCTAGAATGTAGATTAATTGTTCATAAAAATTCCAGCTTTATGTGTCATTTTTCGATCATAGCTTTTGAGCTCAGAAGACATGTAACTCAGTAAGTGTGCATCACATTCACTGAGTAAGATATCTAAAAAGAGGGAGAAGCATGGACTGGTACAATTCCATTCATTGTGGAGAATTATAGCACATAACTCATACAATAGATGGAGATTGGGTCAACAACTATAAAAATTGAGCTCACAGGAATCTATGAACGAAGACAAAACTCACAAATAGATCTCACAAACAATTTACTCAGTATTGACATGAAACAGTGTAAAAAATGGCTTGCGGCTGTATAATGCTTTCATTAATAAAAAAAGTAAATGGATACAATATGGATAATGTTTACAATGTAATACATTGTATTAATAACCAAACAATTTGAATACATGAGAGGAAATTCGAATTGATTGACTCGGTCTAACTGTATGGATAAATGGACATGTATAAATCACTATCGGATCCTAACTGGTTAGATTCAGTTGTCTAAATCAGTGGCTCAATATGTTAGAATCAGTTAAACTAGTCTAATTGAATGTAACTGGATGTAACTGAATGTAACTGACTCATAACTACGCTTGACTAGTCACCAACTGAAGGAGGTTCGTAATGGCACTCCTAGTGGCTCCTAAATTGTAGGGATTGGTCTAGGAGTCACCTAATTGATGCATGCAAGTGCATTCAGTGGCAGTTAGCCTCAATTATTTTTCCCCACACTATAGTGACTGGTATATGTGGCCCCATTATACCAAGTGGACCCAATGGTACTAGTGACTCAATAATGACTAAGAAGACCCCTAAATTAGGAAGAATTGACCAAATTGGACAAGTGAGTATTATAATCCTAACACCCCCCCTAAATGATAACTTGGAAAATCTGTGGGCCCTTGTAAATAAGAACAAAGGTCACCCATTACAACTAAAAAACATAACCTCTTAATACAAATAAGGAAACGAGGAAAATCCTCATGGGAAAAATACCCCCCCCCCCTAAAACTAAGCAGGTAGAATCGGGATTCAAGTTGGTTATTCTATGCACAGGTATCCTGGGGCCTGACATGTGAACTTATCCATCCAAACTAAATCATTATGTCTGGATTAATATTCCTCTTCGGAAGAAGTAGAATATGCTCAACTAAATCAGAAATATAGATAGTTGCTAGATGAAAACTGGACCCATGTAGAGCAACTGAAATCAAATGATAAGAGAGCAAAAGTGCTTGAGAATTTGAACCATGTGAGGAACACCCAAGAAAATGATATATTTCCGCATTGAACAACAAACCATGTGAGGTAATATCATCCCCAATTATTAGGAGCAAGTGTCCAGGCGAATGCAGAATGTCTCCATCTTCACTAGTTATGTGAGGAGATGAGCATGTAATCAAATACAAAGGTAGGGAAACCCTGAGACTGTGGAGAAAGAATGATTGAGCTCCATAATATGATATAGCTTCAGAAATAACCAATGAATCACAAAATACAATATCAGCAACCTCATAATATGAAACTAACATCAAATCCCCAACAACAAATTTGAAGAAGACTTGTGATACTTTATTTGTCACACCAAAAATGATGAGACTAGCTGCAAGCATGACAGAAGGCTCTTGGAACTTAAAATTCAAACCAAATAATATCATATCAGATCCAAATAAGATCATATTAGATCCAAATAGGTTCATATCATATCCAAAAGTGTGGTCCACCAAGATGGTAGATTCACAGTTTTCTCCTTCTTCAAAATTTGGAATATTGGTACATGCAATCCTGTAGGAATTTGCTGGAAGATATAGATCAAGGAGAGTGAATGGATCACTCCTACAATCTGATATTTTTTCCAAAATATACAAGGTACTACTTATCATCACACCGGAAGCAACATTAGAGGGAGAGAAATCGAATTCCTCTTCACTTTCGGAAGCAATCACTGGCAAATTTTCCACATAATTTAAAGGAGAATCACTGTAGAATGTTTGCATAGAAATGCAGTAGAGTTTTTCTTCAATATTAGATATTCGAATGTATTTTTCTATATCATCCATATGAGAATATGATATATCAAATATCTCATAAACTTCCGGAGCAGCGGGAGAGGGATTCACTGCAAGGAGACTTTCTTCAATTCGAATTGACTGTGTAGAAGATTCTGCTTCTTCTTCATATTGAACAACTTCATCAGAGAGAGTAGAGGCTGAGACTTTTGAATCAAGAATTCTTGTGGTGTTGGTTGTTTTCTCCAAAGTGCTATTATGATCCTCATTGTGCTTTCCAAAGGTTCTGTCCAATTTTGTCCAAAGATCCTTTGGGTATTCAGTAGATTTAACAAGGTAGTGAAAGCTTGGAGAAAGGGCTAGACAAGCTATTCCAAAAGCTCTATCACCATAATTTAGCCAGTCATTTTCATCCTCATTAGACTCTTTACCAAGTCCAATAGACACCTCATAGAGATCTTATCTCTTTATAGATGAAATCATCTTCAACTTCCATTCTGAATATCTTGTGGATGGAATAAGAAGAGGAACTGATAATTTTGAATCCATCTGAATTTGTACCTGCAATTACACAAAAAACCAAAGTAAGGTTGAACAGCTTGCACTTTTGGAGTTTGCATCACACCCATCTTAGTCAATCAAGCAAGCTTGATCAACAATTCCTTTTCCTAGGAATTATGTGGTAAACTCTCCACTACTGGTGCAGAGTTGGAATTGTTTTTGATATTTTTGCTCAAATTGCTTCATTGATCCAACATGAAATCTGTAAAAGAAGGATTTATTTGTCATGCTGAGGCTCTGATACCATATAAAAATAGATCTCACAGGAATGTATGAAGCAAGAAAAAATTCACAAATAGATCTCACAAACAATTTACTCAGTATTGACATGAAACAATGCAAAAAATGGCTTGTAGCTGTATAATGCTTTCATTAATAAAAAAAGTAAATGGATACAATATGGATAATGTTTACAATGTAATACACTGGTATTAATAACCAGAAAATTTGAATACATGAGAGGAAATTCGAATTGATTGACATTAGAGCAATTTTGAGGTCTAAAATGGGCCTCCTAAGGAAAATAATAAAATAGTAGTTAAAATAATAAAATAATATTTATTGACAATATATGAAGTTAGAAGAATCGGGAGACTACACCCTATGCGGCGAGACGGTTGTGACCTCCAGCGGCTAGGGCCAAAACCCTAGCCGCCTGCATCCCTCTCCTGGCTGTTTGCAAACCTCCCCATCGGCCCTGCCTGCCGCTGATGCTTCGTCCATCTTTGCCAAGGCTGTGCACCTCATCAAGCTGCGAGCTGGGCGTTTTTTCCTACGTTCTCCCTGCGTTTTTTTGCGTTTTCTTCATGCGTTTTGGAGCAGCGATTAAAGCTGCGACTGTGATCATCTCTACCACCGAGTCCAGGTTTTTCCTCCCATATGGAACACCCAATGGAAGTGGATCCGATGGTGGCCTTCAGGGCCCTGGTTAGATCTACAGGCCCTAGGGCAAAGGCCGCCCCTCCGGCCAAGTTTGTTAAAAAAATGGAAGAGATCCCTTCTCTGGAGCTCTCCCCTTCTGATCGGTGCCACATGGCCCTGTTGCTCTAAGAAAAATCCCTCATAGGCAAGTTCACTGGTTTGTGGCCTAGCCCCAAAGCAGTGGAACAATGGATAACAGAACGATGGAGCTCCCTAGCGCCCTCCCATATCTCTTTGTGTGCCGCAGGAAGAGGGTATTTCGTGTTTATCTTTGCGAACAAAGAAGAACGTGATCTAATCTTCAGATCCGGTCCATATTTCATGGGTTCAAGGGGGCTGTTTTTAACTCTGTGGTCTCTGGACTTCAATCTTGAAGCAGAAATCACCGCTGCCCCAGTTTGGGTTAGGCTTCCCCACCTTCCTCTTCGTCTCTGGGGCAAAAGCTCTCTAGCTGATATAGGAAACAAGCTCGGTGATTTCTTGGATAGCGCGGAGCCAAAAGGGGATCAGTACACTTGTGCCCGCATTTGTGTAGTGGTCAATCTTGAGAAAGGGCTCCCGGAATCCCTACAGCTCTCCTTGGGCGAGTGGAGTCTCATCCAAGAGCTGGATTACAAGCATATTCCCTTCAAATTCCTCTGTTTCCATGTCTATAGACATTTCGCAAAAAGCTGCCCCAAAGCCTCAAAGACAGGGGATCCTCCCTCCGCCAAAGGTGCAGACTTCCAGCCAGTCACTAATCGGCGTAGGGCTCCCCAGAGAAGGGACTCCATCATTGAGGTGCCCACTACAAAAAAAGATTCTCCTCCAGCAAACAAAAATAGATTTGAAGCTCTGCAAGAAGTCGATGAGCTAGAGGCAGCAATAGCAGTAGAAGACCCACAGGAGCCAGGACCAGGCCTGGTTCCTAAAGCATCAGCAGGAGAGGTCCCCCCGGCAGATGTAGATGGCGCGCTGGACCCAGATTCAGTCCGTATTCCTGTAGAAACAACTGTTGAAGAAGTCCCAGTGATCACTCCTCTGGGCTCTGTTGAAGGCCCCGAACCTGTAGGAGCTACTCCTATTGGAGGCCCTCCTCTGGAAAAGGCAACCGAGGGTCTTTTCGATGCGGAAACTTCTCCCTTAGAGTCTTCTGCTATTCGAAGGGTTGATCTTTGCTCCTCTTCTCGGTCCTGTTAGGATATTTAGACACTTAGGAGTTAGTTAAGATCAACTTGTGTAATATATCCGTTAGGTAAAAGTGTGTTTCTTTAGTATGCATTAGTATGCATTTGTAAATATTCTAATCCGACGGTCACGATATGTTCTAGACATACAGTGATCCGACGGTTCAACTTCTCTTAGATCATACCTACCATTGATCCGTGGCTTAACACCCGATTGGTCTATGATCTCTATTTAAAGAGCATAGAGGGTCCTTGGCTAGTTGATCGATTATGAGAAGCTCATGTAACTTTCTTTCTTTTGCATAATAAATTGCTCCGAAGTAGCTATTTGGCCGGGGCCGTGGACTGTTTCCCTCTCGAGGGTTTTAACCACGTGACAAACATTGGTGTATTGATCTGTGATCTGTTTGTGTGAAGCGGCTATTCTTGGTGTTCGGTCCTTTGGGAGTACCCTGTGTACCCTAACAGGTCCTCTCGTGACCCTGGCTCGAAAATATTTCCAGGTCCATCTCCCCCTCTCACCAGAGGCAGGAAGACCAATAGAGATCGCCAGGAAGCTGAAGCGTCCTCAAATATTCTTCAAGGTTCTCAAAAGACGTTGGCCCCCTTCCTTAAGGGGAAACCCCCAGCCTCCTGATGGGTTGTTTCTGTACTCTTCTTTGCTCACAATTTGTGAGAATCTACTCATGTAAGCACCAATTTTCTAATTTTAGGAACTGTCTTAAAAAGAAGAAGGAGCTTGAACTTAGGATATTATCAAGAAAGTTGACAGCACTGTTAGAGGTCATCAACCTTCTTCAAATTTTGTATCTCTTAGTTCCTGGGATTGCCAGGACACATTAATATCTACCCCCCAGTTATTGTCAAAATAATAATAATAATAATAATAATAATAATATTTATTAATTTTGGAGGAAGAAAGAATAAAACTACTGTTTTGTTCGTATTTTTGACATATCTCCTCATGTTTTTACTCAAATTTCGAGTGGGAGAGCTTGTTGGATGTGGAATTAAATTTCGCATCCAACGAGTACCCATATTGCATACTTTTGTAGACCCTGCTACCCCAAAAACAAGAAATACCTGAAAAAACATGACGATGACATCATCATCACATTTTTTCAGGTATTTCTTGTTTTGGGGTAGCAGGGTTCGTCAAAAGTATGCAGTGTGGGTACTCGTTGGATGTGGAATTTAATTCCGCATCCAACGAGCTCTCCCTCTTGAAATTTGAGTAAAAACACAGGGAGATATGTCGAAAATACGAATAAGAAAGTAGTTTTTTATGACAAAAATCTCAATTGAACCATTATGGTTGACTTCCTTTATTGAAATTCTATTGGTTCTTGAATTCCAACTCACAAGAATTTATTGTTGGCGCGTTTTCTTATAAGGCCCATTTTAGACCCCAAATTTCTTCTAATGCTTAGTCTAATTGTATGGATAACTGGACATGTCTAAATCACTATTGGAGTCTAACTAGTTAGCTCTAGTTGTCTAAATTAGTGGCTCAATCAGTTAGAATCATTTAAACTAGTCTAACTGAATGTAACAGGATGTAACTGAATGTAACTGACTCATAATTAGGCTTGACTAGTCACCAACTGAACTCAACTGAAGGAGGTTGGTGTCAACACTCCCAGTGGCTCCTAAATTGCAGGGATTGGTCTAGGAGGCATCTAAATTGATGCATGCAAGTGTAGGCAATGGAATTTAGCCTCAATTAGTGTTCCCCATACTCTAGTGACTAGTATAGGTGGCCCCATTAGGCCAAGTGGACCCAATGGTACCAGACTACTAGTGACTCAATAATGACTAAGAAGACCCCTAAATTAAGCAGAATTGACCAAATTGGACAAGCGAGGATTATAATCCTAACAACAACCTCACCCTGTTTTCCCCGTTTTGCTTCTTTTCCAGGGCCATTGAGCATGCAATTGCAGCTAAATTTGAAATTTTCATAGTGAAACTAGCTCCCGTCCTTATACAGGAATGTCTCCTCAACCCACTGACTTATCTATAATCAAAGCATACAAGAAGCATTTGAAGCAAGGGAAAGAAATCGATGGTTGAACAATACTAGAGAAGCATAAACACAAGCATTTGAGGCATATGAGTAAGGACAATTTAGGTGGTGCACCTGTAACATGTAACATTTCAATCAGCATGGATACGTATGGATACATGCATCAAATAAAATATTGAAATGTGTATTCGTTGTGAAACGTAATAATTAAAAGAATCTAAAGAAACAACTTAGGAAATTAGAGAATGAAGGTGCTAACTAATGTTATATGACATACAATGTTAACTGGAGCATTAATTCAACTCACATATTTTTCATGTTAATGCAATTTATAAGCCTAAGTTTCTAGGAAAAATCAAGAACATGCCTCAATATGAGGACAAATAAGAAGTAGAATAAGATGGTTGACATAAACAAGGTGATTTATTTATGTTCTAAACAAAACTTTGAATGAAATATTTTAAACTTTGGGTAAAAAATTTAAAGATACATTGATTTATGCTTAAATTATTTAAAACAACAAGTTGAATCATAGAGTCTCTACCAACATGAAAGCATTGACTAATAAGAGATGGAATAAAGTACAATCAATTGAACATGGACCTGGAGACTCTTAACTGCAACCAACTTTACAATGATGGTGACGGAGGCCCACCATCTCTACTCACCATGTTCACCAACCATTCTTTCACCTACTCTGCTTCCTATAGATTTCCCAACCAATAAAAAATATAAGCATAATGACTATATTTGTTACATCATCTTGCAATTTGATGGTTGCAGTAAGTCGAAATTATAGGCAAGATGGATCATATTCGTGATGTGTTGTGGAGGTGGCCATAGAAATAAGGGGGACCCCCAGTTCTCTTAGACACTTCAACAGTAAAACCATCATATCAATTGTATTGTTAGGCCTATAAATTACCAATACTATTCCCATTTCATTCGTATTGTCTCCCATCTTCGATACTTCAACTGTTACCACATTGTGGTCGTCGTTAGTAATTGTGGAGCCCTATTGTTACAGTTCTCTGTTGGTGTATGCACCCCCCTGAGATTGATCACATGTGATTTTGTTCAATTTTGATTCCAACTGCTTATTCTTTTCTTCAAGTTCTTTCACATAATACTTGAGACTGGTTAAATACTCCCTTATATTAGACAATATGGAAGTGTTGTCTTTCTACAAATATATCAACAGCAACAAATTATTTATTGGCCCTACCTCTAACTAAAATTTAAGAGAGAATAACATCTACCTATTACAAAGATTCTTTTATGGGTATAGAGATTCAATCCCAAGGTCAACGGATGTTCATAAAACTTTATTTCATTAAAACAAAATTTGTATTTTCATGTAACATACCCTTGAGCCTCGAGGGATGATTGAAAGAAATGCCCTAAAACTCTCCTTCAGTTTTTCCCTCTTCTTCTATGATCTCATTTGGAGAGGCTATATTTTCTCTTTTTATCTATGATTGCATCCAAAGAAAGCATATACTTTTATAACCTAATATTCATCATATTTTGTTGTTGTTAACTTGTATCATGTTTTATTGTAATTTGTACACATTTCATGAAATAAATAATTGCTGAAAAAATCACATAACAAGAATAATTAACTTCTGAACCAGCTTACTCACCTTAATCTACCACAACCCACTAGACCTACAACTCAAATAAGGGATCGGGATGCTTCCAAGGAAACATGTTTGAACGACGTTTCAATTCAATGGCCCCAACTAAGCCCTTGATTGGGTCCCTTCAGAATATTGGTGTATGTTTGCAGGGATATAAACTTAGACTTAGAGTATCATTCCTTCCTCCTTTTTCATAACCCAACAGGAAGGCCGAGTTTTTCAATCTTGAAACACATCCATTTTGGAGATCAACACCACATGAATTTAATTGAAACATCATTACACGTATTAGTACAACGACCTTGTCCATCGAAAGATTCCCGTATCGATGCCAAGAAATATGTAGTTAGGTCAATGTGGTCATGTGCATGCTAATATGTATAAGTGGGGATGTTTTGTCAAAAAATAACTTGTGATTTGAAGTAGTTTAGGGAAGGTTCAATCTATGGGGACATTACCTATATGGACATTACCTAGATGTCTGGTTGATTTTGAAGTGGTTTAGGTAACAAACATGAAGGGAATTTATTACTTTATAGGTGATAAATAAGTTTATATACCTTATACAACTAGAAAAAACCATATTAATAAGATTAATATGTTTGGAATATGCTGAGAAGAATAAATTACTAATAGAAAGTTTAATGGAAATTTTGGACTCACCAACTGATAGAATCTTGATCGAAACAAAAAAATTTGAGAACTCTCACCTCTTTTTATTCATATTTATAGATTGCATTGATCCTATCACCCTCAGAGCAGATTATCTAATTGATTGTTCTCATGGTGCTTATTGAACAGTGCATGGTTTCACTGCAATGCAGGTCGATTTCTAAGGCTAAGAGATGGAGCCATTGGAGTACTACTACACATTCATCTAATCATTTTTAATTACCACATTCATCTAAATTTAATTTAATTGTTGTATGAATTTATTGGAGTTAACGTAATATTTATCTAATAGTTATCCAATATAATTGCGATTAGAGTTGAAGTTAAGTTAATAGTTGTAGAATCATTAGTTGTATCTAATATTTAAGCTTGTAGAATCATTGGAGTTAAGCTCATAGTTGTATCTAATAGTTAATTTAAAAATTAATATATCAGCAATTGCACTTCAAGTAAAAGTCAAGATTGGATTTGAAATTAAGCAAATAGTTTTATCATCAATGGAGTTAAGTTCAGAGTTGTATCTAATAATAGAGTAGTTGAAGTTGAAGTTTAATTTTGTAACTATCACTATCAGATGTTAACTAAGCTATTTTTTTATTTTTTTTAATTATTAATTATGAATTTTGGAGGACACCAATAGAATTAATCTGGACTTTCATGAAAACCTGTTCATAATTTATAAAAGTACATGTTGTGTTGTGAATAAAACAACAAACTCACTTGTCCTCTTGAGTGAGCTATAAGGATAAATGCCAAACAATTATCAATCTATCTTCTAAACTTCTTTAAAAATACTCTAAAACCTAATTAATATCTATATGGAAAACCTACTAGATTGAGGATTTTATTAGGAGTTCGAACCGATTGTTATGTACAGTACTGCACATAGCTAGACTCCTAGATGCCAAATGCAATTTGACTAAGCCTTGAGCAATTACAATTGAAGTTAAGCTAATAATTGTATAATAATTAGAGTTAAGCTAATAGTTGTATCTAATAGTTATCCAATATAAAGTGCTTACACTTGAAGTTAAGCTAATAGTTATAGAATCATTTGAGTTAAGCTAATAGTTGTATCTAATAGTTAATTTAAAAGTTAATATATTAGTGGTTGGAGTTCAAGTCAAAGCCGTGATTGGAGTTGAAGTTAAGCTAATAGTTGTATCATCAATGGAGTGAAGCTCATAGTTGTATCGAATAATCTAATACTTCTATCTAATAATCAACTATAGTTGAATTTGAAGTTTAATTTTTTCAACTATCAAATGTTAAGTAATGTCAAGTAAGCTATTTTTATTTTTTGAAATTATTAATTGTGAATTTTGGACGACCCTTATTGAATCAATGTGAATAGTACAAGTGTTTCATTCTAGTCCCTAGATTAACTATCAACTTAATTATGAAAATAAATATTAATATTTTTGATAAATTAAAATGAAAACATTTTATATGGTTGGAAATCTGCTTAAGAGCCAAGAAAGAATACTTACTCTAACTCTCGGGGTTATGCGAAGGGTATGTCGTTTATTTCTATGAACTCTTCGTTAAAAAAATAAAATAAAGACTCTTCAAATGTTTTCTTTCTTCTTAGAAACTATTCAAACACTAAAACTAAATCAGCCCAGCAATTGAAGCCAAATTTCAAAATTGAACCCTTCATAGCCCTTCCAAAGGGTTCTAGCCCTTTCGAGAAGTGTAAAGTTAAAATTGCCCTTCAAAAAAAAATTAAAATTTGAATTTTACCCTTCCAATAAAGAATGGTATAATTTATATCAACATTTCAAAAGAAGAGCAACATTTGAAATTACCCATTCATATAAATTTCTCAAGATGTTGAAATCCCTATGCTATAAAGTTCAACTCATCATTCAAGCTATTGTAAATATGATAAATTATACTCACTTACTCACTCATGTCATGCACTCGGTGCTTAGTTGTTGAAGATGGCCAGTAATCATTAATGACTACGAGGCACTAGCCATCAAGATGTGACTCTGACTCCCGAGTCACTTGGGGGTTGTAATATAAAGTGTGACAATGTGTCAGCAACTACTAGTCTACTACTAGGCCCAAAACGAGCTAAAAATTTTGTGCCTACTACCTATGTGAACCTCGCTACCAATGTCCACTTTTTTTCGTCAAAATGAAATTCAAAAGGTCGGTTTGAAAAGTCATCCTCTACAAGACTTCATTTCTTGCACGAATATCATGGACTCACGACAACTATAAAGAACACTCGATGTCATGCAAATACAAATAATGGCATGTAGCTAGGATCACAAATTGTGCAAAAATTGATTTATGCATTTCTATAGAGAGGCGTCATTGGGCACACGATATGGAGAAACAAAGGTTATTAATAAAATTAAAAAAACAATTGTCGGCTCAAGAATAGTCTTCAGTTTGATGAGTGGCATGATCATGATGTTATCTCCCTCCGTCCTTCCAAAAATTTGTGGTTTCTCATGACATTTGTCCTCAGCACTACCAAATTACATATAAAAATTACTTGTCTCTACATCCTCTTCTCTTTAAATCCTCATCTCATAGTCATAACTAAGGATTATTATGTCTACACATCCTCACCTTATAATACGAGTTGGGTTAAGGCACAAAGACAACCATAAAATATTAAATTGTCAAGATGCAAAGAGTAAGAGAGAACTATAAGTAAGTCTTATATTAAATTTACCTTTTAAGTCTTTAATTACGCTATCAACTAAGATTTGACAAGTTGGATTGTTTTGATCTTCTTATCACTCCTTACCAATGTGATTGCAAGGCATTCATTGAAGATGAAGTCCATAATTTTAGGTCTTCTTCCTCGTTATCATGCGTTTTGGTAAGACAATAAAGAGGGTAGTGGCAAGCATCAGCATGCTCTACATAGAGGTTATACACATTAATTGTTTTCAATAAATAATTTAAATTCCTACCCGTGACTATGGATTCAGTGAATCGTGGACCGGTACAAAACACAACAAATTTTAGAGCCACAAGCATTTAACTACTCACACCTATAACTTTGTGAAATCTAGCCATTAATAAACTTCTTTTCATTAGAGAAAATTTGGGGTCCAAAATGGGCCTTATAAGAAAACGCGCCAACAATAAGTTCTTGTGAGTTGGAATTCAAGAACCAATAGAATTCCAATAAAACGAGTCAACCATAATGGTTGAATTGACATATTTGTCATAAAAAAAAAACTACTTTTTGTGTTCGTATTTTCGACATATCTCCTTGTGTTTTTACTCAAATTTCGATCGGGAGAGCTAGTTGGATGTGGAATTTGATTCCGCATCGAACGGGTACCCACACTGCATACTTTTGACAGACCTCTCTACCCCCAAAACAAGAAATACATGAAAAAAACGTGATGATGACATCATCATCACATTTTTTGAAGTATTTCTTGTTTTTGGAGTAGCGAGGTCTGTCAAAAGTATGTAGTGTGGGTACTTGTTGGATGCGGAATAAAATTCTTCCGCATCCAATGAGCTCTTCCGATCCAAATTTCAGTAAAAACACAGGGAGATATGTCGAAAATACAAACAAAAAAAACAGTTTTTTTTTTCCTCTTAAATTAATAAATATTATTTTATTATTTTAACTATTATTTTATTATTTTCCTTAGGAGACCCATTTTAGACCTCAAAATTCCTCTAATGAATATTTTGGTTCAATTTAAAAGGCGGATTGTTAGACTCACATATGCAATGAGTTACAAGGATTCAATTGATTTATACCCCTCCATCACATAAAGCATGCTTTCACAATAAGTGCTGAAAAACAAACATCAAATAAACTTTAAAAATACAATCGATTGACATGGACTTGGAGGGCACGGACCGGAAGCAACCTTAAGGCGGCTGCGCCGGTCCACCATCTTTCCTCACCGCGCTCGTCAACCCTTCCTTCAACCTCTCGACTTCCTACAAATTTCCCACCAAATCACAAATACGAACGCAAATCGATTGAGACCAATACGAACACAAATAGAATGAGAATTGCAATCGCTAGAAACATAACATAATAATGAATTTCTATATATTCTTACCTGATCTTGCAATTTGATGGTGGCAGTCATTCGAAACTGCAGGCATGATGGATCATTTTCAGGGTGTGGGTGTGCTGTGGAGGTGGCCAAAGAAATAAGAGGGACCCCCATTTCTCTTAGACGCTTCAGCAGCGCTATCATCAAATCAATCGTATTTGCGGGCCTCTCCACCGCCACCACTATTTCCATTTCATCACAAGCTGTATTACTACTGCCTCCTATCTTTGATACTTCAACTGTCACCACGCTGTGGCCGCCATCACTAGTTGTGGAGCCTTGTTGTTGCACGGCTGAAGATTGAGCCCGTTTGAGTTTGTTCAATTTTGATTCCAATTGCTTATTCCTTTCTTCAAGCTCTTCAGCATGAGACTTGAGACTCGTTAAATGCTCCGTCGTATAGGACAATATGGAAGCCATGGTTTTCTGCAAATATATCAACGACAATAACACATTTTTTTGACCTTCTTTCTAACTAATATTTAAGGGAAGAACTGCTGGCTATTGCCCACACATATAACGTACCTTTGAGCCTGGAGGAATGACTGAACGCAATGCCTCGAAGCTCTCCTTTAATTTCTGCCTCCTCCTGCGCTCAGAATTCATATGATGAACCTGACCGCTAGAAAGCGTTTCTCCTGGTGGCCGTCTGTAGCTCCCAGACATCGAGGTTTGTCCCACTCTTTCTGCTTGAATATTCTTCAAAATTGCTAGGCATCTCTTCAATCTGTATTGACCCTCAACCACGGTTGGGTTCAGCACTTTTTTTGGCGGTTTCCACATGCCAAATGCGCTAAGCATCATGTTCCTCGCTAACTGGGAGACAGGAAAGCCGCTCACCTCACTGGTTTGAGGGAAAAGCTGTGGACCTGGGACGCTAATTTGGTGAGAGGAAACTGGGTAAACTAGTGTCCTCTTATGAACATGACCATTAATAAAATGCCAGGAAGAAGGAGGCAGTTGCAACGTTTGCAGGTTATAAGGATAAAAACCACCAACCAATTCTGATGCGGACGTAGAATATTGGTGGGTATCCTGCGGTATATTGATTTGATCCCCTCTTGAAATGGTGGGATATTGTAGATATGAGACCATGGATGAACTCCGAGAGGTGTCAATGGAGGGTGATAGCAGCGAGGAACGAGATGGACTAGTTGATATACTCGTCGCGGGCGTGGGCATGGGAACAGAAATAATAGGTGACGCACTCATACTTGCGAGAAGACTTCTAATTAGGAATTTATTCTGCTCATCTGGTTGAACCTGCGCGTGAAAGCATGGAATTTACAGAATGCAGACGAGTGGTACTTATGCCCATAGCTGGGTGTGTATAATGCCTTACCAAATTTGTTGTTCCGAGCTCTACTACGCCGTTTCCGCAGGGAATGAATACTCCAGTCTATGAGTAAGTAAACCAAACGTTAGAGTACCGATGGATGAACCGCGTTCAATTAAATGGATCTTTCCACGTGTCTGAAACGGCCAAGGTAGTATAAACAGTCACCTGAATACCGGCGACCTGCATTCATTCATGAATCGCATTAGAGTCACAGAGCAATAAATTCTTTGACATTACAGTCATAGAGCATTAAATTCTTTGACATTGGAAGCGTTTTATATGCATTAAATATTGCGCCAGCAATAACAATGAACTTTAGCCGAAATAGAAAAGTAATGATGAGCTCGGTTGCTGTTAACCAGATACATGGCTGTTGATTCAATGCCAAACCCGGAACACTGCATTGGAGCATGTATTGCATTGCATTAACATTATGATCCCAGTATTGGAGCATTATATTGTTACTTGGGAAGTGATGACCATTAATCTCGATAAAAATTAAATGGGTTTTACTTGAAGTTCCTAAGTCCAGTTGTCAGCATCACCCCGAGTTTCCTGAGTTTTGGTTGCTTTCCTATACGACTTAATGCATAATTGTAACTCTGCTATGATCGCATTTGGAGAAGCTATATTTGCTCTTCTTCTATGATTGTATCAAGAAGCCAAATATATTTTATAGCCCAATATTGATTTCTTTTAACCACAAATTGATAAATTATAATAAGATAGGATGCTTTGTTTCAAAATTATATAAAATGGGGCTGATTGTATCAAGAAGCCAAATATATTTTATAGCCCAATATTGATTTTTTTTAATCACAAATTGATAAATTATTGATAAATTATATTAAGATAGGATGCTTTCTTTCAAAATTATATAAAAGGGGGACTCCGATTTTTAACTTGAGTTATTCTTTAATAGTAAATATTTTAATTTTTTTTTCTTTTGGATTGCCACACACTACTTTTTGGGAAACTCAACATTTTTCTTGGACTTGTTAAGTTTATTTGGACAAGGTTGTACTTTGACCTTATTAACTTTGATGGAATTTCACTACCACATACATGACTCCACTTGGACAGGTCCACACTTAAGCACTCATTAAGATTTTACTTGGACAAGGTTGTACTCCGACCCTATTAACTTTGATGGAATTTCACTCCCATAGATATGACTCCACATGACTCCACTTGGATAGGTCCACACTTAAGCACTCATTAACTTGATCTGAACCTCCACATGATTTTACTATGACAAGCTCACAATATCATATACTTACAAATGGTAAATGCAAACAACATTCACACAAGTAATTATAAATAAAACATGCATTCAACCATAAAACTATAGGTTTATATATTATCATGACATAACAATAGAGCTCAAGCCTCATTTACATATTTGAAAATCAAGAGCTCAAGCTCTTGAACTCTTCTTAGTGTTTTTTTCTTCTTCTTCTTTATCTCTTACTTTGGGAAGCTATCGACTAAAATTAAAGAGTGTAATTAATTTCTACCTAACAACTTGACTTCATAAATACTATTCAGATGCTTAAATATAGTCAGACATGGACTCCATAACATGATAGACTGAATGAATGACCGAATGACAAAAATGTACTTCTACAGACTTTGACTAAGTTGGCTAAGATGTGATGCAAATATGCTTGTAATTAATATTTCCAACACTCCCCCTTAATTATAAGTAGATGAGGATCATTAAACAAAATTTTACAAAATGTTTCAAAGTTGGAACTTGCTTTGTGCATAACAGAACTCACTCAGCAAAACTTCTTACTCCTAAATAACTTCACCAATACTGAAACGTGTCCCTTGCCAAAGGTTTTGTAAATATTTATTCCAGCTGATCTTCAGACCTGCAAAATTCTAAGCAAATTTCTTTGTTATTCACTAATTCTCTTATGAAATGATACCTTGTGTCGATGTGCTTGGTTCTCTTTTGGAACACATGGTTCTTTGACAGTGCAATGGTTAAACTGTTGTCGTAGTAAATGGTTGTTGGTTCTTACGTGTCTCTTAACATTCTCTGCATCCAAACAACTTAACATGCAACGCTTGCAGCTGCGACATACTCTAGTTCTGCTGAACATAGTCATAATGGGTTGTTTCTTTGAAGCCCGCGACACAACACCTGTACCAAAATGAAATGTGTATCCAAATCTGCTTTTCTTGTCATATATGTTGCCTCCATTATCGTTGTTGATATATCCAAAAAAGTTTAAAATTTTTTGAGGTTGAATACATAATGCCAAGGTCCTTTCTACCACTTACATACCTTAAAATTCTCTTACCTTCCTTCCAATGAGAGTCTTTTGGTGAATCCATAAACCTTGAGATCATATTTACTCCATACATTATGTCTGGCCTTGTCGCAGTTAGATACATAAGGCTTCCTACCAACCTTTTAAACAGTGTAGGATCTACACTTGATCTATCATCATCCTTGCTCAATTTCATGCCTGTTATCACTGGTGTTGGGGATGCCTTGCAATTACCCATATTAAATCTTTTCAAAACTACGTTTTCATACTTGGACTGTGATATAAATATATTACTTTCAGATTGCTGGACTTCAATGCCTAGAAAATACTTCATAAGCCCAAAATTAGTCATTTCAAATTCACTTTCCATGACTATTCGAAAATATTTTATGCCAAAAATCACCAGTAAATATTAAATCATCTACATACATGAAACAATTAACATGGTACCTTTTCTCATTAACTTTGATGTACAACGTTGGTTCACTTTCACTTTTGTGAAATCCATTTTGGGTGAGGTAGGAATCAATTCGATTGTACGAAGCTCTAGGAGCTTGATTCAAACCATAGAGTGCCTTTTCAGCATGTATAATTAGTGTTATTGTCCTGGAACATCACAAACTTGTGGTTGTTCCACATACACTTCCTCCTCCAGATAGCCATTCAAAACAAAGATTTAGAATCCATTTGATAAACAAGCCATTTGTTTTGTGCAACAATGGCCAAAATTGTTGTGATTGTGTCCATGCGTGTGACAGGTGCAAAGGTTTCATTGAATTCTATGTTGGGCTACTGTGTGAACCCTCTTGCGACCAATCTTTACTTATGCTTCTGCAAATTCTCATCAGCGTCTTGCTAGGTCTTGTGAATCCATTTGACGCTAATTATGTCCTTACCTTTTGGTACATCTACCAGCTCCTATGTTTGGTTCTTCTCAATGCATTCTATTTCTACATACATGTATTATTCCCATACTTCATCTTCGACAACTTCCTCAAATGTTAGAGGATCATCTATTTGAGAAAATAATGCAAAAACTGAAAATGAATTTGGTGTACCAGCTTCATATATCTCATGCAGACTTCTTGTCTTTATTGGATTTGTCGATGTCAACCTCGTCGAACTGCTAGATGGATTTTCCTAACCACTTGGTGTGCTTGTCGACGTAGCTTGAGCTGCGACTTGTGTCGAGGTTCCATGTGATGAAAAATGTCGTGGTGTCCTGGGAGTCGACGAGGCTGTAGCATTTTAGCTTACATGTGGTATTTGAATGACTTCCTCTTTCATGTCATCATGCTTGATACTTTACACAATCTTGACATTCTTCTCGACGGTTCCATCTCATGCTTCATTCTCAACAAATTGAGAATCACGGCTGGTAATTACTTTCTTTACAACATGGTCATACAACTTATATGCTTTTGTGTCTTCAGAATAACCAACAAAAATACATTTATGTCCATTGTTGTCTAATTTCCTTCTCATCTCATCTAGAACATGAGCATATGTGACACAACCAAAAACTTTTAAATGAGAAACACCGTGTTTCATACCTGTCTATGCTTCTTGAGGGACTTTGTTCTTCACGCTCTTTATTAAACACCAGTTTGTAATATATACAATAGTTGCGACTTCCTCAACCCCATATTCATTTGAAAAGTGCTTGGCTTCCATTGTACTACAATCCATCTCCATAATGGTTCTGTTCTTCCTCTCTATTACATCATTCTACTAAGGTGTATACCGTGCATTGAATTTCTTGTGTATGCCATTGGTCTTGCAAAAATTTAGGAAATCATTTGAGACATATTCACCGCCTTTGTCCTTCGTTAATATTTTGATGTTATATCCACTTTGCTTCTCCACAAGTGCCTTGAACTGCTAAAAACATCCAAATGCATCATATTTTTTTCTCAAGAAATATACCCATGTTTTTCTTGTGAAATCATCAATAAAAGTGAGAAAATAATTGCATCCTCCTATGGATGGTGTCTACATTGTGCACAATTTCAAGTGGTGTGCATGCTCTGTATGACTTTCCGACTTGAAAAGTCTCTCTATGTTGCTTTCCAAAATGAACCCTTCACAAATTTATTCTGTTTTGTCAATCAATGGCAATCCTTTCACCATATTATTCATGTGTAGTAGCTTCAACCCACAAAAATTTAGATGTCCAAATATGAAATTCCATAGCCACGATTCATCATGAACCTCTGATTGAAATGATCCTTGTATTTCTACATTGTCTTTTTCTTCCTTATCGTAGTGCTTGTTTGCTTCTTTTCTTTCTTCCTTGAATGCAACTCATGAATTTCCCTTTCCTTTCATATCCGGTCTTATCCTCAAAAGAAACAAGTGATTTCTTTCCCTTGGTACTTTTTCTATCAGCTAGTTGCTTGGACGTATGTCTTTAATCACACAATGATTGTCTTCCATGTATACTCTATAACCTTTTTGTAACAGTTTTCCAATAATCATCAAATTGTGTTTCAGACCTTGGATATAATAAACATAAAGCATAGTCTTTTTATCCCCCTTTTTGGTTAGAATACCAATAATACATTTTCCCAAAACAATGAATTGAATATTATTTCCAAATGTGACATCAGTTTGAAAGGATTTCTCTAGACTAGAAAACAAATTTAAATTATCAGTCATATGATTGCTACATCCTAAATCTAAATACCATCTGTCACATGGAATTTCTTAGACAACATTGCATTCAATTGGGGATGCACATGCCAAAAGCATTGTGCTGGTCGAAGTGTTGATGTCGCTCGACTGGTTTTGACCTTGCTTTCCTTGGTCATACTGCTTCTTCCTACATTCATATGTAAAATTTCCAAATTTCTTGCAATAATGACATTAAATGTTTTATTTATCAAACCTGTGAACACTTAGATGACCAGGATTTTGATTTTGACCTCTACCAGTGACATTTGCAACATTTTTGTTGCATCCTCCTATGGAAAAACACCTTCCTTTTCCTCTAGAATTAGATATCCCCCTTCCTCTTCCACGACCTATAGATGATTGTGCTACAAATGCACCTTGTAATGATGTATTTGATCTATTGATTATATATTCGTGATTGATGATCAGATGCTTGTAACTCATCAATGGTAAACTGAGACATATCTTTGTTTTCTTCCAAGGTCATAACTAGTGATTCAAATTCTGGGGGAAGACTTCTAAGCATTTTCTCAACAACCCTTATATTTTCTATGGCTTCTCCATGGGATTTCATTTGAGTTATCAGACCAATAAATCAAGTGTAGAATGATTCCACTCACTATGTATCTTTCATTGATAGAGATTCAAAATCTCTTCTAAGAATCTACAATTCAAAATTATTTACTTTGTCTAAGCCTTGATAAGAGGTTTCTAGCGTGTCCCATTCCTCCTTAGTTGTCTTTTTTGGTGCTACTCTTGGGAGTATGCTCTTATGCATCGCTGCTTGTTTGTAGAACAAAACCTTTCCAACTTTCTTCCTCTATTCTCTTAAGGCATCTTTCTCAGCTTGTGTGAGGTTATTATATGTTGCTTGATCTGCTGGTTCAATATAGCCATTTTGGACTATCTCCTATATATTGACATCTAAACATAGCCTTCATTGTTAGAGACCAATATTCATAGTTCTTTCCTTAAAAATTGGAGTTTGAATAATTACATTTGCGCACCATAAGTGGGGGCCATTTTTTTAATTTTGATTTTCTTTAGACAATTTTTTTCCCTTTTTTAAGACAAGGTTTCTTTCCTAAACCTGCTCTGATACCAGATCCGGGGAGAAACTGTGACAATCAACTTGAATTATTGTGCAGTAAATATTTTAATTTTCTTTTCTTTTGGACTGCAACACACTGCCTTTTGGGAAACCCCACCTTTTCTTCGATGAGTTGACAAGTTTACTTCAACCGAAATACCTTCAACATGATTTTATTTCGACAAGGTTTTATTGTTACCAGATTAACTTTTAGAGAATTTACTCAACATACAATCCTTCTCACTTGAATGCAACATACTTCACTTCAAAAAGACTCAACTTTCGATTTCACATCGACACACCTTTTTAGAATTTTATCTTGCCACACATTTACTTCGATAGACACCCACTTGACTTCGATGGAATTTTACCATGACATAGTTTTAACTACGACAAACTCCCACTTCGACAGGATTATAATACTAAAGGGTTATCTTGTTATATAACGTATATTTTTCACTTTGACATGAAAGACACATTTTTACCACCCAGTCAGTCGAGATAACTTCAACATGACTCCACTTGGACATGTCCACACTTAAGCAGTCATTAACTTGATATGAATCTTGACACAATTTTACTACAACAATCTTACAATATCATATACCCAGAAATATTAAATAAGACTTGTGTCTAACACTTTGAGGTTAAAACTTAAACTTTTACATGGTGAAATATTTGAGAATTATTTTTTCTTTTACAAATTGTAAATGTAAACAATATTCACACAAGTAATTCTAGAGAATATGTGTAGGATAAGTAAAATATGCATTCAACCATATAAATATAGGTTTATATATTATCGTGACATAACAAGAGAACTACGATTGCATTTACATACTTGAAATTTACTTGGATCTTTCACCTTTTACAGAGATTGGACTCTCAACACATTCCAAAACATGAGCATGAGTTCTTGAACTCTTCTCATGTCTCTCTTACTTTGTTCTTCTCCAAAGACTTTCCTCTCTTTCTCTCTCTGTGTTTCATTCATTTTTCTTCTACATATACAAAGACTAACTTTTACTTCTCTTGGAAGCTATCGACTAAAATTAAAGACTGTAATTAATTTCTACCTAAGAACTTGACTTCAAAAATACTATTCAACTGCTTAAATATAGTGAGAATGTGAACTCCATAACCTAATAGACTGAATGAATGACTCACTAACAAAAATGTACTTCTACGAGCTCTGACTAAGTCAACTAAGTTGTGATGCAGATCTTCTTGTAATTAATATTTCCAACATAATTTATTGAAACTCTATGACATAATGTTGTCTAAGATTGTAATTCATTGATGTAATGTTGTCTAAGACTGTGTGATTTACTTTGATATAATGTTGTCTTAAGAGGATGTACAATCTTGTCCCATGATCATCGATATATTTGCACCTCAATCATAGGAGATGATTCAGGAAATTGTCCATGTGCTCTATCATAGTCACCTTGGAAAGTGTCTTGGGGAGTCCATTGTTTTGACATAATGTTAAGATTTTGAAGAAAGTATACATTTTTGGATCTCGACTCATTTAAAAAATTCTACCATTTAATTCTATTGATGCCATTTTAAAAACTTCTCCCGTGTGGTATGATCTACCATCTAAGGTTTAATGGTGTACACTTTATCTTGTTTTTTGAATATAATTTATCTTATTTTCCATATTTTATTGATTTATGTAAAATTTAATGATATATTTATGCATCGTCCAATCCATCAAATTTTTAGATATCTTCGTTTGTTTATTTTGTTCTCAAAATACAATTTATTTTATTTTCTAGATTTTATTTACATATAGGATAGAAAAGTATTTTACGAAAAAAGATGTCAAAATTTATGTAATATTATGAAACATAAAAAATAATTTAAATTATTATTTTAATTGATAAAATAAAAATTAATTAAAAAAATCCATATCAATTATACCATACCATTTATTACTTATCATTTAATTATATAACATTGATACCTTATTTTTTATATTTCTTTTTGGTATTTATATTTATTTATTTTTAATGTAATTTTAAAATCTTATATCTTTGAAATTTTTGTGATATGATATTTTTTTTATCTTAATTCTATGGATTATGTTTATTTATATTTTTATTTGTTTTTGTTGTAATCATAAAGCTCTCTATCTTTTAAATTTTAGCGTAATGATATCTCCATTTATAAAAATTAGCAAAATAAGGAAAAGACAATAAAGCATACCAATTGGAAGGGTACACGACCAAATTTTCCCTAACGTCTTGTGTTTTGTAGAGTTCTTAATGAGAATACTACAACTTATTCCAAAGTGGACAATAATTGAAACTCTATTGTACCATCTTGTACTATTTTAAATGCAATGGCTATGCACGTCCATATGTGTTGGTATGAACATGGTAAACAAGATTCTTTCTTCATCACAAAATAATGGTGGTGTCATTATATTCTTAATTTCTAAATGATGAATGACCTTCTAAACTATATTGCATTGATGGTTGCTTTAACACCACCTTCTAAACTATATTGCATTTATGGTTGCTTTAATTTTTGCTCCTGTAAAAAACATTTGCAACACAATTGTGACTTGTTTCTAATTACTTGATGAAATTGGACTTGCATTACAGTAAAACATACGAGTAAATTTCTTCTCGTCTACACTCTTTACCCAATATGAATCAGTAAACCCAAGTTGAAATTTCTTATTTTTATTAAATTTGAGACCAAAATCTAAATCTCCCTTCACATCCTTAGGATTCTTTTCACATCGTTCCAATGGTTAATCTTAAATGCAATCATTGATTGGAGCTACGAGGACAACGACGAAATATAAGTCATGAATGGAGCTACGAGGTCAACGACGAAATATAAGTAATGCTTGGCATTAGTAAGATATACAACGCTCCAAAAGAATAGTTGAAAAGAGTCTCATCCATAGTTTCTTAAAAATGTTCTATTGATAATTTCAATCCCATGGTAGAAGTATGATTGATTGCAATTATAATCCGTAGAGGAAAGATGAGTAACCCAAGCAAGAGCTAGGGGCTCGAAGCCAGTCTTGGCTGTTGTAATCTCCTATTGTTTTTGACCAATAAGATGATGTTGACATTGTTGTCATTGGCTTGTGAAGCCAGTCTTGGCTGTTGTAATCTCCTATTCTTTTTTAGCAATAAGATGATGTTGTCATTGGCTTGTGGATGTTTCCCCTTCAAAAATTTTACCACATAAATTTTGTCACTTTATGTAATTACGGTTTGGTTCTTATATGGTATTTTTCTGCTCTGTAAATGTGTTCTCTGTGGCTTCGAGTGCCCAACAAGTGGTATGAGAGCTGGGTTGAAGTGTTTATATTGTATTTCTCTGCTCTGTAAATGTGTTCTCTGTGGCTTCGAGTGCCCAACAAATGGTATGAGAGCTGGGGGTTGAAGTGTTTAATGCATCACAGAGGAAACTTATGTGTAAACAGGTCACAAATCATAGAAGATAAAGACAGCCCGGCGGAGCTGTTTTGGGACAACACTCTGGAGGCAGAATATTTTTTGTGATGCGATCAAGTGGAGACTGTGGAGTGAGAGTAACCTGCTGACCTCGCTCAGTGTATGAGATGGGAACCCTGGCGTGAAGAAACGATTGTCCATTTGCCTGAAGGGAAGCTCGTGCATCGAGGATGAACAAAGAGAGCTCCGCCCGAATTAGAGCGTGGCTGTGAAAAAGATTGGCAGCTTTGTGTGCTCATGGGGATGGGGTTTGTTGCCATTTACAGCTCTCCAGATTCAATTGGCTAAGATGACGCTGACGTGACGCGGGTGTAGTTGTCTCATTGACTCTTCTTCTGCTTTGGAAATGTCAAAGATTGTCTCAAGGACCAGTGCGAGCAGTCCATTGGTAGAGAGAGTTACTCGACGCTGCTCTGGTGGAAATTTGAGGGATGCCAGAGTAGATCATGAGGTAGTTTATGCGGCTAGCAGTAGGTCGCATGCAAGAGCAAGCGACTAGATCAAAGTTGAAATAGGTGGTGAGAAAGCCACTGAAGAGAGGCCTATTTTTTGTTTTTTGTTGTGGTCTACGTGAGAACAAATCCCGAAAAAAGGAGATCCGTGGACACACTCCAGGCTATGGACATTAGGGCCTTCAAGAAGATGTTGTTGGCCTTCAAGTGCAACAACCTTGGAGGCCACGATTTGGAGGAAAGGTCTTATTGGGCGTGGAGGAGGAGGGTGCTTATGTTCAGTAGCTTTAAGCTCGTGTCATGACACGACGGGATGGCTCAAGCAAGACGTATATCGCATGGTAAAAGTGTGGATGTTCAGATTCGTTGCTCGGATGCATAATTTGCAAAGAACGGGGTCAGATCCAGTGCTCGATTGTGGAGAAGGCCATGTGAGAGAGAACTGCACTGTCTAAAATGAAATTCTATTGAGAGATTTCGATAGGGTAGGCCTGGACTCTATAACGAGAATGGCCTTGGCCTTTTCTCATTATGTGAATCAAGTTGTGGATCTGGAATCTGTGAATGAAGGAGTATCATTATCTGGAAGGAGTATCTGGAATCTATGAATGTGAGTGAATTCTATTGAGAGATGTCGATAGGGTAGGCCTGGACTCTCCAACGAGAATGGCCCGGGCGTTTTCTATTATGTGAATCAAGTTGTGGATCTGGAATCTGTGAATGAAGGAGTATAAAAAATGATCCTTGATTGCATTACTAAGAAAAGTAGATATTTATACAATGAAATATGCCCAGTGCTAGCTAAGAATAGCTAGGCCGATAGAGACTCCTACGTAATCTTATAGCTCATAGGTTGGAACTCTAACATATTCAAAATACCAACACCAACCATAAGTGAAAGCGAGGAAAACAAAAGAAACCAATGATCTCGATCCCAGCAAGTGCGGCAACTAGGCCTAGTAAGGTATCCATGTATAAACATGTATAAAGCTAATTTCATAACCTGCTAGAAATGAGAAAATCTTATGGAAAAACTTCTCCCCAAAAGAGAGAAAAACTTAGTTGAATGCATGTTCCAAATTGTTGATGTTCAAGAATGAGTGCTAACAACAGTGAAGACATCATATATGTTGGAAATATTAATCACTTTCAGTGGACTTTGTCAAAGTCTGTATCAGTCAAGGGTGAAGACTCCACCATTCGGCAATGTAAACCACTCGAATTAATTTATGAAGTTAAGTTGTTAGGTAGATAGTTATTACAGTCTTTAATGGTGAGTCAGTACATTGATGTAGAAGCAATTTTCATGTTGCCTATAAATAGAAGAAACAAATTGTAAATTAAGTTAGACAGTAGAGAAAACTCTGGGTGGGAAAGGAGAAAGAGAAGTTGAAGCTCAAGCTTCTGTGTATGAAGCTGTCGAAGATCCTAAGCTCTGTAAATTGATCAGTCTGTGAGCCGACAAGTTTGTAATACCTTTGTTATTTCCGCACAAGTTATATATATATGAAATAGTTTATGGTTGAATGCAAGTTTATTTGGCCGCACATTATTTCTAGATTTACCTATGTAAATGTCTTTTACAGTTATGGTTGAGTGAAAGAACAAGAACCCATAAATTTCTCACTCCATCAAAGTTTCAGGTTTTAGGGCACATTGGTCGACTCAAGTCTTCCTACATATTTGGGTATATGTTTTTATAAGTTATGTTGGATTGTTAATGTGTCCATTTTTACTTCATCTTACTCACAGCTGAAAAGCATTTGTAATTTCTTAAGTCATTTTAGACTAAGAAACATACTCTGTAGATTTCGACCAAACCAAGTCAGCCGACTTAAGAGGTCGAAGAGGTAAGCCGACTTAGAGGTCGAAGAAGTCAGCCGACTTGATAGGTCGAAGAAGTCAACCAACTTAATAGGCCGAAGAGGTAAGCCGACTTAGAGGTCGAAGAGATCAGCCAACTTAGAGGTGACAAGTGGTCGAGGTAAAATTAGTCGGTAGAACGGATAAGTAAGTCGAATTAAATTAGTCGAGTCGAAAGTTTCTAAACTTGTCTAGTCAGGACTTAAACAAGATTCACCCGACTAGTGGAAAAAAAGAAAAAGAGGTCGGCGTGAAAATATTTAAATTTTAATATTAACTGAGCAGTAAACTCAAGTTTAGTCGGCTTGGTTTTGGCTAACAATATGAACCATAGTAGCATAAAGTATAAATAAGGATTCCAATAGGATAAGAGAAAAATAAGTAAGGAAAAAATCTAGTACTACTGAAAAAATATCGGAGTAGGTTTCTTATACATTTAAAAAACTTCTTTTTTAAATTTTAGAAAATTTTAAAATATACGTAAACCATTCAATATTTGCATGCTTTATTGGAATTTGACTAGAAAAATGCATGGGCCATTTTCAAAGAAAACATTAAAACTTTTATATATAGCCTCCAAGACAAGGCAATTTTTTTCCAAATGCCTACCTTGTTTACATGTAACATTTATTTTTCATTAAAACAAACTTAAAATATAAATTTTAAAATATTTATTTATCTAATGATTATTTATAAATTTAATTATATAAAATTAAATAATTAAAATGCCAAAAGTAAATCATAAAACAATAAAACCAATTTCTAATAATATATTCCAAAAAATATTTACTAACTAAAATCTAATATTATAACAAGTTACTAAAATTTATATTTATATTATAAAATAAGCCTAATATAAAAAAAAATCTAACATTTAATATTTAATATTTAAAACTAATATATATATTAAAAAGTTTAAAGCTTTAAAAGAGTAAAACTAACACTAAACTATTATCCTTAAAATTTAAATATAGTCAAATTTACATTATTCTTATTATGTTGAATATTCCGCGATTTTTAAACTCCCTTTGAATTTTTGTATAGGAAAGTCTAATACAACTGAATTATGCTACTAAGATATGAACTTAGTGTCTCTATGGTCACCAATCTATTCTCACTACACTGCATGTGTAGCTAGCTACTACAAGTGCCTAGTCAAATAGGAACTAATGCTGAGTACAAATCTCACTTTGAATATGCTGGATCTCGATCGATAATGGCAAATAAAAAACACCCAAGGAATCATTGCATACCACCTCCCCACAATGTTGAACTGAGTGAAAAGGTGACAATAATACATGTCACAACTGATGGAAAATGTATGGAGTTACGAGCTATAGGCCGCAAAAATGAAAAACAACCTCAACAAGAAATACTCCAAAGTGGCAAGCTCCAAAACACTACGAAACATGTAAGTATAAGTAGACATATTCCATGTGACACTCCAACAAACTGTTTGTATGAGTGGCCCAAAACCCACTACTCAAAAGTGCAGTAAAAGAGGTACCATCAATAAATATTATCATGGAAACAATCCTCATTATAGATTCTAACAAACAAAACCAATTTAGATACTCATTTACAAGTGAGGAATCAATACATTTCATTAACGAATGTGTTGTGTAACCACTTTGTTGAACGAGTACAAAAATATCTTCTCAAGGCTGCAAACAAATAAAAGGAAGGATATAAGAGGAGTGATGGAAAAAGAAAGTGTTTCCAATCAAGTATTTCTCATACTTCTTCACGATTTCAGAGTTGGCATAAATCGGAGTTTAATTAAACCGATCCAATAGATGATAACATTGTATGATCCTACAAGGTATTATTCTGAGTATGGAATGAACTTACTTACCCAGTATCCAGAGCATTAAAGCGACAAAGCTTGTACAGATTGAAAAGGGTTTGGCCTACACTTTGGGCCGTGAAGGAACCAGTTTCCATTATCCGCCCTTGCATGCTAACTCTCTGAAAATGAAAACCATAAATTAGATACCAAGTTTCATATCCTTAATGCATTGATGCTTATTATTCAGATGATATTCACGATACAAAAAAGCTCATAAGATTAATAGGGAAAGAAATTTACGGTGCCTGCTGATCCTGCAACAACCACAGCGCAGTATAAGTCCATCCCAAAGGTATAACTATGCTTCTCATTACTTCTTTCAGAGAAGAGACTGGCCGTCTAAGTAGAAAATGAAGTTCATGATCTGATCTGGATAACTTACAAGTTGAGGAGAAGCACGGCTATTTATGTCGCTGGGTTCCTAGATTCGAGGTAGGTGGTGGTGATTTGGGATTTAATACATGGGAATTTAGGTTAAAAGTCACAAGCATGTTTGAAAAGGGGAAATATGGTTTTCAAACATGGTCGTTGGTCATTGGTGGGGTCGTGTGAAATATGTTTTTAAACATAGTCTAGTAGTGGGCCATGGCTGCTAGAAACTGCTCGTGGAATTTGAATTTGAATTCAAGCTGGTCATTAGACACGTTCGTTCGGTTGGCGTCTCGCCAGCAGCAGCCGCCATGACTAGGAACTTGGAAGCCTCAACGGCCCAGGGGAGACCGACGCAGCCGCCATGACTAGGAACTGGGAAGCCTCCAACGGCCCACGGGAGACCGACTCTCGAGGTTGGATCCCAAACGTCCCTTATTTCCGAAATAAAAAAGAGAAAGTTGAAAACTAATCTAATTTAATAATAATAAGATTCGATGAAAGAAATTTAATTAAATATAGGTTTTAAAAATAGCTTTTTACATGTTGATTGTCACAATCATTATAATCATATTATAAAGTTTTTTTTAATCGTTTTGTTAAATAATTTTGTTTTTTTAATAGAGAAAGTTGAAAGCTAATCTAATTTAATAATAATAAGATTCGATGACAGAAATTTAAGTAAAAATGAAATTTAAATGTTTTAAAAATAGCTTTTTACATGTTGATGGTCAGAATCATTATAATCATATTATAAAGTTTTTTTTTTAATTGTTTTGTTAAATAATTTTGCTTTTTTAATAGGTTTATGGAGTAGAATAGATGGTGAACTATTAAAACACTTTCATTATTTGTTTTTTTTAAAAGATGACTAGGGTTAGGTGGAAGACAACTCTAAAATCCTTAATCGGAGGTAAACGAGAGGTTCTAACAAATTTGGAGTTTAGTTAACCGTTTTTTATGAGCCTTGTACTAATCAAAAGAAAAAAAGTGGGACATCGATTTGTCGTTTTTTCTATAATTTTTCTCGTTAAGCCTCTATAAATGGTTTTTTTTTCCTTTTCTGTCTATGTATTTCAGGGTTTGATAGGGAACATCTTTTTTGTTAAGGTGGCTTATGTTGTTTGTAACTACTTTTGACTTAGGGTCTCTTACCTCCTTGTTTGATGTGATTATTGTATGATACTTAGCGGTGATGCGACAATTGTCTGCATTTGGGAGTCTTTACGACATATTCATGATTCGAGTGAAGATACAAGATGGAAGTAGTAAAAGCACACACTTTACACTTAACATGCCCTCTTTCTTCGGTTCAACATGATGGTAATGTGGATAATCTCATGGAATTAGTTTCCTCTCATCTGGAGGTAGGAAGAAACCCTAGATTGACAAGGGAGAGGGCGAGGGTTCATCAGAGGCTGCAGGATTACAAAGCCACAGAGGGTTTGGAAAAATTCAAACTAGGAGTTGATGTAAACTTGGACAGAGTAGAAATGTTGTCGAAATGGGCGTTGGTGGGGAGATTGGAATATGTGAAGTTGAAGAGAGATGAGTTGCTTGCTTGAGTAAATAAGTACTAGGTGTCGGATGTGGGCTATTCCTTGAAAATCAACCTTCTGATTAATGGTTCGTTTAATCTTCAAATTTCCATATGAAGGCCAGGTAAATAAAATTCTGGGGAGAGTCTGTTTGCAATATGGATTATAGTTGTCATTGATGTCAAAAGAAGTTCAATGATGACAAAGGAATAACCAAGGACATGATGGCAGAGTGAACTCAGTGAAAGACAAAGGAAAGGCAAAAGGTGAACTCAATATATGTCAAAGGAAAGACAAAGGTAGTGATGACATGGCATGAATAATGAAATGGCATATATGATGACATAGAATAACGTAATTGATAGAAAATTGATAAGAGACATTGCCTATGATGACAAAGAACATGATGTGACATCATTATGGAGAAATATGACAATTAGTGAAAATCAAGAAATTGACTAAGTATGGATAAATAGTCAAAACTAGTTTAAGAGGGTCTAAGAGAATGATCGCCCTCAATCATGGGTTAGAGTAAATGCCCGCATCACATAGGGGTCTTGTAGACTTGTGTTTTCTCTACCTAACCATGTCTTCAGTTTGTCTTGGAAGTAGCCAAGGGAGAACTTATGGTCCTACCAAAACAATTTTTTAGGTAGATTGGATCAGACTGAGAAATTAGTCTAAGTGTCATAACAAAAGTATGGAAGACTACTTTCAAATGTCCTCCAAAAGATGTGTGTGTGTGTCAGTAAGATCTAAACATAACATGATCTTGCTCCCTGGTGAATCGGCTATCCAACTATGAAGTTAGATTCTCATTTGGTTCTTACACGAGCGAAATATCAATCTGCCAAAACAAGAGAAAAATGTTAGTTTGCATGTTGAGTGTTAAAGCAAAGAAATTGTGCAGATCCGCAAAGTCATGGTGAGGTCCACATTCGATCTAAAATCAACGGGCATGAAGCATCCCACATGTGATCTGACGGTTAAGGATCAATTCCGCAAAGAATAGACATAAAAAGGTGAAGTTCTGCAAACTAGTATAGATCAGTGGTTGAGATTAGATCTGCAGAAGATCTAAGGTCGAGAAGGGTTTCGCAAGTGTACGAAGATCTATGGCTGAGGAGCGTTCCGCAATAGATCTACGGTCGTAGGAGGGTTCCACAAAAGAAGGAGTGCAGAAGAACAAATTTGAATTTGATTAAGAGATCAATGGCCATAGTTGAATCCATAATCATCAGATCGACGATTAGGAGCACATCCGAAGCAGATCAACGGTTTGGAAAAATCGTTGCAGGAGCGGAAGTGCGGAAATAAAAAGGTCGACGTCGTGAAAAAATGAGTTTTCGACTTCCACATTCCACAGTGCAAAAAGGCCAGTGCTGAACTCCAAAAAACAAAGAGTCTAAATCGTGAAAAGTTGAGTTTCCGACTTCCGCGGTCTACCCTACAGAAAAGGAAAGTGCAGAAAGACAACGGCGGAAGGACCGTTGTGGGAGCGAAAAAGGAGGAAAGGAAAAAGTCCAAAAAAATGGAAAGTTGAGTTTCTGGTTTTGCCTTCCGCAGTGCGGAAAGGATCTTGTAGAAAGGCCAATCCGAAAAGTGAAAAGACGGAAAGAAAAAAGATGAAATCTTGGAAAAGTTGAGTTTCTGATTTCCGCCTTCCGCAGTGCGGAAAAGACATTTTGGGAAGGCTGGTGCAGAAGCGAAAAAGATAAAGTGCAAAAGTTTGTATTTTATAAAGGTTGGGTTTTTCGATTTCTGCAATCCACACGTGGAACGTTTGGTGTGGAAAGGCTAGTGCGGAAAGCTGAACTGTGGAACGATGAAATTGCGGAAACCTGACGATTGCAGAAGGAATCTTGCGGAAACAAGAAAATCATGAAATCCAGGTTGCAAAAGAAGTTAAGCTTGTCTGCAAGCCTTGAAGATGATGCCCGCAAGTATGAAGAGAATGTACGCCATTGTTGGATGAATATCAGATAGGTTTAATTTTGAAATGAATTAAATGTTCATAAACATAATTATGAAGGGCATGGTTAATAGAGTTATGACGTTTATGACTAACAAAAGGCACATAAACAGAGTTAGAGTATAGTAAGAACGTGACTATTCAAAAATGAATGTTGTTGTATTGATGTTCAAGAAGAATATATAAACTGAATCTTGAAGAGGAAGTGTAGTGTCTCTGTCATCCAGATCTATGCAACCAAATCATAAGACAGAGACCAAAGTAGAGTAATAAGAGACATAGTTTTTAAAGAAGATCTCGAAATCTGATAAAAATACATTCAAGGGTGGAAGGGTGGTGCTAGGGCAGGATACATTCCTGTAAGGAGGTCTTAGCGTCCTTCCAATAGTGGCTGGAGAATCGGGGTATTGGTGTATCCTTGTCTGTAGGTGTAGGAAGAAATTAGGGTATTGGTGTATCCTTGTTTGTAGGTGCAGGAAGAAACCAGGGTGTGGGTGCATCCTTCAGTAGTGGCTAAGAAACTTGGGGATTATGGTCTCCATCAAGTGGGTGCTTGCAAATAACTATTGTATATTGTAAAAACAAAGCTTTGCAGATAATAGAAGCATGTTGGTGGTTAACCTTTTTAGGGTTCCAAGATAAAATATGTGTTCTGTGTATCTTGTTGATTCAATGTTTTGATTAAAGTTTAATAAGTGGTTTAAATGGTAAAAAGTAAACAATACTGATTCACCCCCCCGCTCTCAATATTGACCAACTATCAACAATTGACATCAGAGCAGGATCCTTCACTAATAGTTTGACCATTGGAAGGAAGATCCTATTAAAAACCACTGTGGATCAACAAGAAGAGATTTACACAAAAAATGGATCTCCAATACTTGTAAAATAAGAATACATATTTTGGAGTACAAGAATGAAAATTTATCTGAAGGAATTGGGACTTGGTGTATGGAATGCAGTGATCACTTATTACATCCCACCAAAGATACTAAGGACTCCAATTCAAAAGAAAGCCAAGAAAAATAATGCAAATGCAATAGAGGCCATATTAGATGGAATATCTCAATCTATCAAAAGGAAGATTGGACCATGTGTCTCATCCAAGGAACTCTGGGTCAATTTGAAAAATATTTATTCAAATGAAGAGATAGCACAAACAAACCTTTCTATTTGCAAGTATGATAGTGAAGATATAACTGAAGATGAAGAAAATCTATTCATAGGGACAATAACTCAAACTTCAGAAGATAATTCAGATGTGGAAAGAGAGGTGAACTTAGAAACATAACTCATAAATGCCTTTGAATAATTGAGAAAAGGAGGGAGGGAGAACAAGTATTTGGAAGAAAAAATTTCAAAGTATCAAGAAGAGCAGAATTCAAATGAACATGAAGTCAAGACCCTCCGAGAAGAACTATACATTGCAAGGAAAAAAGTGATGGCTAGCATGGAAGAAGCTAAAAGCCTAAAAAAGGAAATTGCTAAATTCAAGAAAGAAATAAAGATGCTAGAAGACCACATGGAAGAGGATGATAGATTAAGACAAGAAGTTGCTAACCTCAAAAAGGAGATAAAGAAGCTAGAAGACCAGCATACCATTAATGAGAGGATCAAGGAAAAAATACAAAAAAATTAAAAAACTTGAATAATATGTTACTTTGATTAGGAAGAAGATTGATGAGGAAACTATTAAAACAAAGTTTGAGAACAGTTCAAAGATTTTCGATGACATCTTGAGGATCCAGAAACCATCAAATGATAAAACTGGTTTAGGGTATGACAATGAAAGGAAGTCAAAATGTTCCTCCTTCACTAACCGAGAAATAAATAATAGAAGAGGTTGTGCTAATGTACTAAAGAATCCAATTAAGAATAGTCATAATTTTTCCCCCTCATCCCATTATAATGACATAATTGGAATGATACTTAAAATTCCAAGGACAAGCAGGGTCCAACAAATCTTTCTTGGTCATTGTTATATGGAGCAACCGAATCCGGTTGTCCGTTAGTTGAATCCAACTATCATTGTAATAATGAATATGAATAGTAAATAATATATTGGATGATGGGTAAAATGTACAATGGAGGCTCTCCTTTATAGGCTTTGAGTGTGAAGGGTCACACCCTTTCATAATTAACTAATCTATTTAATAATTTATTTTATATTCATTACATTATACATGTCATAATTTTGGACATATGGCTAGAGAATATAAGCTAAGGAAAAATTCTTCAATAAAAGTCCAAGAACAAAGGAAGGGATGGAAGAGGATGGAAGTTGTGAATCACAAAGGTCAAATATTTCTCAAATATGAAGGAATTTTCTACACCTATTGTCACTATTGTCACAAGTTTGATCACAAGGATGTTGATTGCAGAACCAAGAGAAAATATCTACGTAAGGAATCTAAGAAAAAAACAAGGTCAGTAAGCAGGGTATCTCATGGGAATATTTGGACAAGAAAGGAAGACTCCAAAAATACAGAAGAAACAAAGATTTCAAGCATCGAAGACATTTCCCAACATGATGAGGAGCATAATAGTGTTGTAGATGAGAATGGCATCCATTATGATGGAAAGCAAGATGAAGATAATGAAGAAGAAGTTAATGATGATGGTGGAACTGAATTTGAATGTATGTTCTAAAACTCTCATGACCTAGAAGAAAACCCTAAAATAAAGAATTAGAGAGGATCATAAAATCAAGGCGAATTAATATCAGATAATTGCAATAGATACTTGAAAAATGTATTTTGGTAAGAAGAGAAGAATGTTATGAAGTTACCACCAAAACAAGAAGAGTAGAGGTGACAAATTGGTATCAGCTACCACAATTGGATTTGATCTCAGTTTGAAGAAGGAAGGTATTTAGGAGAAGCACTATGATAGGGAGTCTATGAACTCATCATCCAAGGTTCTTACTCAAAGAATCACTACAAGAAGGATGTTAATAGGATGATCAGCACCAAGTCCAAGTTAATTGGGGGAGGAGAAAAAAAATGGGGGTGATAGAAGAATGAGTGAGGAGTGATGAGTACAGCTTCTGTGAACAATTGTACTTTTGGTTTAATAGCATGAAGAACAAAGTTTACTCTGCAAGTTATTGAGAGTTTATAACTTCGCTTCTAATCACGAGAAGTATGATTTTGAAATTCTCTATGTGCATGTGTATGTTTGCACTTCAAACTTCGTTATAACTACATGAGATCGAAATCGTCTGCGAATAGCTTTGTAGAGGGAATTGATCCTTCCAATGAGCAATTCAACAAAGATTACAAAACGTAAATGAACATACATCTTCAATAGATCTATTGTTGAGATCGATAGATTTACGGTCGAAATCACATTTCACAAGAAGAAGATGTGCCCGAGTTAAATCTAAACTAATCGCCCATACTCCTGAAATCATGTGGTTGGGTTCGAAAGGGGTTCAAGATCAACGGTTAAGGAGGATTTCGCTAAAAAAAGAGCGAGGAAGATAAAAGAAGGGTTGGGATATGGAATTCAAAACTAATCGTTGGAAATTGGAGATGTGATCAATGGTCGATATCGATCATCAAAACAGATCGATGATGCACAACAATTTCGCTGGGAAGATTTGTGCGGTGTAGGAAAATGTTGATGTGCGTGAATTTTTATAAATTTTGTCTCACCTTATTTGGAGTCCATCGTTGATTTAGTAGAGACATGGATTTGATGTTCCACAAGCAATTTCGCAGTGACAACTAATAGGTGAGTTAAGAAGGGAGATGGGTACGAAATTTTAAAATTTATCCTACTTTCTTTATTTTCCACCGTTGATTGGAGATCCCATGCTTGAGGATGATTTTGTCAGTTGAAATAGTCAGGTGTTTAACAAGAGAAGCTAGGCATATAATATTACCTGGGAGTTGACTGGGTTGGTTAATTTAGCATTTCTGCTAAGTTTAGAATCAAACTAAATCATATGAAATTCGTTCTAGAGACTATATTTTTTTTGGTAGAAGAACATTAGTTGGCATATTAAAAAGAACAGTGTAATGTTGAGTGTAAAATCTATCACAAAAATGTTGACAGAGAAGAGGAAGTACAGTGACAAGGGGAGTCCATGTATCTATTATTCAAATTATCATTCAAGAACCTATTGATAGAAAGGAAATGTTAAGACAATTAATACTATTGGTTAGTACCAAGTATAGTTAACAAAGCAGAGATATGATGACAAGGGGAGTTTTCAGGAAGAAGAAACACAGGAAATACTCAATAGCATAACAGGTTATCCTTTGTCATTGTTCTCAAAGGGGGAGAAGGTTTAGGTGTTGCCATCAATGCCAAAGGGCGAGATTTTTGGAAATATGGATTATAGTTTTCATTGATGTCGAAAGAAGTTCAGTGATGACAAAGGAATAACCAAGGACATGATGGCAGAGTGAACTCAATGAAAGACAAAGGAAAGACAAAAGGTGAACTCAGTATAAGTCAAAGGAAAGACAAAGGTAGTGATGACATAGAATAAAATAATTGATGGAAAATTGGTAAGAGACATTTCCTATGATGACAAATCAGATGGTGTGAAATCATTCTAGAGGAATATGGCAATTAGTGAAAATCAGGAAATTGACTAAGTATGGATAAATAGTCAAAACTACTCTAATAGGGTCTAAGAGAATGACCTACCTAAATCATGGGTTAGAGTAAATGCCTGCATCACATAGGGTTCTTGTAGACTTGTGTTTTCTCTACCTGACAATGTCTTTAGTTTTTCTTGGAAGCAGTTGAGGGAGAAGTTATGGACCTACAAAAACAATGTTTAGGTAGATTGGATCAGACTAAGAAATTGGTCCAAGTGTCATAACAAAAGTATGGAGAAATGCTTTAAAATTCCCTCCATAAGATGTGTGCGTGTCAGTAAGATCTAAATATGACATGATCCTGCTCCCTGATGAACCGACTATCCATCCATGTAGTTAGAGTCTCATTTGGTTCTTACACGAATGAAATATCAATCTGCCAAAACAAGAGAAAAATGTTAGTTTGCATGTTGAGTGTTAAAGCAAAGAAATCGTGCAGATCCACAAATTCATGGTGAGATCTGCATTCGATCTAAAATCGACGGTCAAGAAGCATCCTGCACATGATCTGACGGTTAAGTATTAGTTCCGCATAGGATAGGAGAAAAAGGTGAAGTTCCATAGAATAGTATAGATCAGCGGTCAAGATTAGATCCATAGAATATCTAAGGACGAGAAGAGTTCCGCAAGTGTATGAAGATCTACGCTGAGGAGCATTCCGTAATAGATCTACGGTCGTAGGAGGGTTCCGCAAAAGAAGGAGTGTAGAAGAAGAAATACGAATTTGATCAAGAGATTATTGGTCGTGGTTGGATCTGCAATCATCAGATCGATGATCAGGAGTGCAACCGAATTAGATTGATAGTTTGGAAAAAGAGTTGTGGGAAAGTCGTTGCAGGAGAGGAACTGCAGAAATCAAAAGGTCGAAGTCTTGAAAATTTGAGTTTTCGAGTTCTGCATTCCGTGGTGCAGAAAGGCCAGTGCGAAACTATGGAAAGAAGAGAGTTGAAATATTGAAAAGTTTAGTTTTCGACTTCTGCATTTGGCCCTGTGGAAAAGGAAAGTGCAGAAAGATAATGGCGAAAGGACCATTGCGGGAGTGAAAAGACAAAAAGGAAAAAGTCCCAAAAACTAGAAAGTTGAATTTCCGGTTTCTTCCTTCCGTAGTGCGGAAAGGATTTTGTGGAAAGGCCAGTCTGTAAAGCGGAAAGGCAGAAAGCAAAAAGATGAAATTTTGGAAAAGTTGAGTTTCTGATATCTGCCTTCTGCAGTGCGTAAAAGACATTGCGGGAAGGCCGATGCGGAAGCAGGAAAGAGGAAGTGAAAAAGTTTGGACTTTGGAAAGGTTCGGTTTTCCAATTTCCACAATCCGCATGCAGAACGATTGGTGCAAAAAGTCCAATGTGGAAATTTGAACCACTGAACGATAAAACTGCAAAAGCCTAAGGACTGCGAAAGGAATCTTGCGGAAATAATTAAATCATGAAATCCAGGTTGCAGAAGAAGTTAAGATTTCCTGCATGCCTTGAAGATGATGCCCGCAAGTATGAAGAGAATGTACGCCGTTGTTGGATGAATATCAAATAGGTTTAATTTTTAAAAGAATTAAATGTTCATAAATAGAATTATGAAGGGAATGGTTAACAGAGTTATGACGGTTATGACTAACAAAAGGAACATAAACAGAATTAGAGTATCATAAGGACATGACTGTTTGAAAAGGTATGTTGTTGTATTGATTTTCAAGAAGAATATATAAACTGAATCTTGAAGAGGAAGTGTAGCGTATATGTCCCCCAAATATATGAAGCCAAAGCATAAGACAAAGACCAAAGTAGAGTAACAAGATACAAAGTTTTTAAAGAAGATATGGAAGTCTGATAAAAATACATTCAAGGGTGGAAGGGTGGTACTAGGGTAGGCTACATGCCTGCAAGGAGGTCTTAGCCTCCTTCCAATAGTGGGTGAAGAATCAGGGTATTGGTGTATCCTTGTCTGTAGGTGCAAGAAGAAATCAGGGTATTGGTGTATCCTTGTCTGTAGGTGCAGGAAAAAACCAGGGTGTGGGTGCATCCTTCAGTAGTGGCAGAGAAACTTAGGGATTGTGGTCTCCAGCAAGTGGGTGCTTAAAAATAACTATTGTATATTGTAAAAACAAAGTTTTGGAGATAATAGAAACATGTTGGTGGTTTACCTTATTAGGGTTCCATGATAAAATCTGTGT
>LPNX010353554.1:0-88598 GCA_001517045.1 Pseudotsuga menziesii | reverse complement strand
CCCCCCCCCCACCTTCTTAGTATTGACCAGTTATCAACAGAGTCTAGCTCTACAATGAGGGTTCATTGATATTGAAAAGTCGCATATTTCTTTTAATCCATCCAGGGAGAGGAAAATGAAGAGACACCTTTGGATTCTCTTATCAGGATTCCCACTAGATCTCTAGACAAAAAAAGTTTTTGAGGGTTTTGAGAACTCAGTTGGGAAATTTATCATGGTAGATAGGAATTCTCTCCTTGGTATGAGTAAGACAATGGTGAGGGTTATGGTTGAACTCAACATTTCTAAAGGACTTCTTGTAGAGATCAAGGTCATTTGGGGAGCTAGGTTTATATGTCAAAAGTTGGATTATCTACATACCTTGTTTAGATGTTTTTATTGTCAAAACACAGGTCATGTTAAAGCTCGTTGCACTTTCCTTCTCACAGGTTCAATGCCTGCTCGGTCTGAAGATCTTATAGCCTCACCATTTTCATATTTTTCCAATGAAGAAGATCAAAAACGATGTTTGTCATTTGGCAACGATTTAAAAAATACGGGTAAGAGCAATTCTGACTCCTCTACTCATTATGAGGATGTTTCAAAAGAGGACTTAAATTTTTATCTTTTGGTAGAAAAAGATATAGATCACCATATCTCTTCTGAAAAGCATTTTTGTTTTTCGAGGCCTAGTTTAGTTGAAAGTAGCTCTAAAAGGAATCTGGACCAGGAATCTAAATTTGGACCAGGAAGTTGTTGGATAAGGGGATTAATGGGGTTTTCCTTGGGAAATAAGTGGGTAGATTCCAACCCCTCTAAAGTTTATGAGGATTCCCTCTTGGAAGAAAATGGTTCAAATACAAAATTTATGCTGTAATTCCTCTTGAACTCTACCTTGTGATTTTAAAATTTTAAAATAAAGTGGGCAAGGGTCATCTGAAGTCCAGGGTTTAAAATATCCTCTTGAAGTTTTCTTTAAAAATCCTTCGTCCAATCCGGAGGTAAATTCTCTTCAGTATATCAGGTTTCAAAATGCAATGATTAGCAAAAATAAAAAATCACAAAGAGCCTCTGCTCTTGATCTTGATCCGATAAGTTACAAACCTCTGTCAGTTAGTATGGAGGAAGCCTCTTCTATCAAATATTTTAGTGTACTTGTTGATTCTCTTAGGGTACTTAGAGCATAGATCCCCCAAAATGGTCTTTTTTAATGTCGATTCTCTCCTTGAATGTGAGGGGGTTGGGTAAGGCTAAGAGGGTTAGGGCCTTATCAAAACTCATATCCAATACTAACCTTGTTATCATTCTTCTGCAAGAAATGAAGTGCCCTACCTCCATAGTTATATAAATAATTTCCAATTTACTTCCTGTTGCCGCCTTTCACACACTTGGGTTATGTGGCAGAAATATTCAAGCCACTCAGTGTGTCCTTGGGGGAAAGTTTCAAGTCAAGGATGTCACCTTGTTCTTGACTCCTCCATTTAGGCTCAACTCCTAATGAAGCCAAGGGGGGTAGACCCTATTAAGTTACTAAGGAAAAATTATTTAGTATGATGATGGTATTAAAGAGTAAGTTTTTTAGGAGTTTCGATTTTAACAATTGTAAACAACAAATAACATGATGAGATAATCACAAGTAAGCATGGAAATGACACCCAATCACATATAGATTGAAAGAAATAAACAGTTGACCAGTGCCTTGAAAATGGAGTTGAAAAAACAATTAAGAGTGCTTGCAAGTGTTGGAATGAATGTTGTGCAATTGTGTCTTGGTTAATTTTAAATTAATGTAAGAAAATGAGTAATATAACTTAGGCGAGGGGACTCCAGATATACCTAGGGGGTACTTGAGTATGTCCAAAACTAAACCGTCACGGCTACCCGCAAGGAATATGTGGGTTGAACGGAGTCTCTGAGGCTGTTGTTCATAATGCACCTAGAGGTGTAACAGAGAGCGGCGCCCCAAGGTCACTTTTCAGGAGATCCCTCTTCCTTTGGGTATTTTTCCACCATAATGGTTTGATCGAGGTGTTGGATTTTCGCCTGATGGTTTGTCAATTTGGGGAGAGTGAATCCTAATTATTCTATTCACTCAAGTGCTTTTGATGCAACTTGACTCATCGGACGAACTACAGCCAAGTATAGAGCATACACAATGGAGTCTTCGTTATTTTTAGTAAATTTTAAAATAGGTGTTCTTGTTAAAAAGAAAACCCTCCAGGAACCTCTTTTGATCCAAGTGGATCTCAATCGAGGAATCAAGGAGGGGTTAATTTTATTATGACTAATGAAACAATTGATGAAAAATGAATCAAAGATACACAACACCGGTTTTCTAATTAGTCCTACCACGCATCTCTTTCCCCTTACGGGGAAATCGGGAAGTCGTACGGTAAGTAGTATGATTACTTTTGAAATTAAAATATGGAATAATGCAAAATTATATCAAAGTATACAATCCTACATGTCAGTACTAAACTAGAGCAAAAAAAAGGGAAAAATGCAAAAAAGTGAAACAGGCGCAGATTCCCCCTGGGGGGATGGAGAGCGGGATTGAAAGAGCCTACTCAAAAAATATTTTCTTTTATTATTATTGGTTACAATATCAGCAAACTGAAATATCAGAAACCTCTTGGTCCTTATACGGGATGAAACCAAGATCTTACAACCTTCCAGATTTTTTAAATTTTAGTGAAAGGGGAGACCCTTGGGGGGATTTGAGCGCTCCCGAGGCCACTTTCGAACAACACCTTATTTTATTTTATGTTACACCTACTAAAAACTATAAATCATGTTAGAATAAAATATGCCCAAAATCACTTTAAGAGTACCTTTGGATCAGCCTACCTTAACTCAAAAAAGACTAAGTTAAAATGTGGTTAAAACTAGCTAAACAAGTGAAAAAGGAACCAAGGAAAACAAGATTTCCTTGGGATCTAGGCTTGATGTTTGTGCATCCAATGAAATATGCACTAATTTCTAGATTTACTCTTTTTTAAAATAGAAAAGGAAATCTAGAGCATGCAACCTACTGATTTTCTTTAACTTTCCATGCAAAACAGACGATTTCCTTATGCTAGATCTAGAATGCTTAGTGATACTTTTTAGAAATGAGATCTAGACTATGAGATTTGAAATAGAAGATCTATGTAAATTTCACTTTAATATAACAGATCCAAATGATAACAAAGCTTTCGAACACAATAACCAAGTAAGAAAATTGATTTTTTGAAGGAGAAAGAGAGAGAAAGAGTGTTGGAAGCCTGCGAATGTTGGGATTTGGAGTCTGCTTTGGTAGAACACTGAGGGACAATGTCATTCAGAAGATATTGAATATGAGGAATATGTAAACTAGCTCAACCTATTCTACAAGCGAGGTCACCTGCAACTCAAAAATCCTTGCAAAAATAGATGGTTAAAACATAGGTGCTGCTGGAAGAGATAATTGGAAAGCATGCAATTAAACTTAAAATACATGCAACTCCAATAGATCTGAAACAAGCAAACAGTAAGAGCATAAATCAAACTAGAATAAACTCTTTCCCTAAAAGGAGGGAGCTCTCTCCTTCAAGGCCAACAATTAACCAACAAAAGCAATGATAAATAACACAGATTATACCTTATAAGCATTTCACAATCACCATCCACACATGAAGAGCATTACACCATAGATCTTGCCTCCAAAGCTTCTTTATTCCAGAATAATAAATAATAACAAAGTACAAGAGAAACAACACCTCAATCCCAGTTCTAACTAGCTTTGAAGAGGTGATCTGAGCTCGATTTATACAAAAAACAGGAGATCCAGCCCAGGGGGCACAAATCCCAAGGAGATAGACCATTGCAGCTGAAGGAGATTCCATTAATGCCGATCTGAAGTTGAACTGAGCTTCCACTGAGCCTACTTGTCAATCGGGGGGTTGATTGAGTTGACACATCAACCCACAGACTGACACATCAATCCACAGAGCTTCCAAAAGATCCCACAAGTGTGGAGGAGAGAGAGAGGGCGCAATTCCCCATAAAGGATGCTGAAGTTCAACTCTGGATCTGTCCAGATCACCTCCTTCAGTCAAGGATTTGTTAGATCCAGTCAATCTGGTTCAGATTTGACTGATTTCAATCAAATTGGCTGAGAATCCACTGATCTAGGATTTTGGATTTGCTCCATTATTCATCAATTTATTAATTAAAATAATCAATACGTGATTTTTTGGGTTTTTCTGACATAAGTGATGGAAAATCACTCAAAACTAGGAAATAGTGGGTCTATAGGTTTACATGGTGCTCTTAGCTTGAAAATGAGCACCTACATGATTGAAACTGATTATTTGGCCCACCTTTATTACAAAACCAATTTTTCCAATTAAACTATTAAAAAATAGCCTAAGTTTTGGAAAAATTAAATTTTAATAAAAAACACTGAAAAAATTTAAAAATATAAAAAAAAAGGAAAAACCTAGGGGGACTTAGACATGTTCATATGACTCGACCATGATGCCTAGCATGTTTATACATTGACACATAGACTCTAATAACCTCAATAGGCCTAAATGCCAAGCCGACCACCCCAACTTTGGAGGTATGGAGTGAAAAACTCAGAAATTATCAGCCGTTTATTCAACAACCAATAATAACCAAGGGAAAAAACACATTGGGCTGACCGGATTGACAAATAAAATCTAAGAGACTGAGTCTTTTATAGACACTATCATGCTAGAACATTTATTGCAATTCCCCCAAGGGGGTATGAACATGTGATAGAGTACAACAAAGTTTCCCAGAAACAAGACTAAAGGTATTCTGAAGTTCAAACAAGTTATCCTTGTCCGGTTCACCAGGCTCACTTGATAAAAAAACACTAAGTACAACTTAGGTGGTAACATGCTAGCTCCAACTGTGGGATGTGTGCTCGATCTGGTCTTTAAGGCAAGGAGAGGATACGAGAACACTAGAATCTCTGGTTTATATACTTTGTAAAAACATCTCAACCTGACAAGAAAACCTCAGTAGCACAAGCTTTATATAAAAACCAAATGAACCATTAAGTGAATTTATTTAAACAAAATAAATGTAATTAACTAATGAAAAAAAAAGGTTTTATTATAGCTAAGTACAAAACATAAATGAAGAAAGTAAATTCTCTCTTTTAGGAGAATATTTTCCTACTCTAAGCATGATATAAAAAGGTTAGGTGTAATAAAAAAATCCAATGTAACCACTTAAGCATTTTATTAACATAATTATTTTTTTCTTGTCTTTGGTTACCAATCAAAGTAAGGATACCTTATTCAGAAAATTCAAACCTGCGTGATGATTCAAAATGGGAGGGATGGATGGGAGATCATAATGTCATAAAATTTCTTCCCCAACTTGTATGTGCTCATGCAGGCTGCTTCTATCCATGACTAGATAGGACTGATATACCAATCAGAACGATGAGGCAGACTGACTACATCATCATGCTGATCACTGGGGCTTATCAAATGATAACTCATTGCACAAGCCCCTAGTAGCTCCAAATCATAAGGAACCTCTATATGTGAAAAAGATGGTTGAGACTGATATTCCACTTACTGCATCACATCTGACTTTTCACAACACTGTTTCTCAATGTCTTCATTACTGATACCCTTGTGCAGCTCTGCATTATATGACTCTAAATGATCACGTGAAAATTCTGAATGCTCCTCTTCCATACTAAGGTTTTCCCAGGCATCCAGATCCGTGCTCCCCTCTATGGACGTATCGTAGATTGGACTTCCACAAATTTTTGAATAGACACTCCCCTTGTTGGACATATCATGGATGGGATTCTCCATAAGATTTTCACAAGTTGGATTATCTATGAAATTCCAATAGTCATCACTCCCATCCATGTCATATGTGGGGGACTCTTCATCCATGGCATCATGCTTCTGCCTATCCATGTCTTTCTTGTATTCATAACAATTTTTTTCAGAAAAAAAAGTTACAAGGCAATAAACTTTCCAAACCTTCATCAACATGAGGAGAACAAGGTCTAGTGTCACCACACATCATACCAATCTTATCATAAGTTTCTTTATAGGCTTCTATTATGATATCATGAAGAGGATCTTCAATATTATCTTCAATCAAGGAAACTTTTTGGACATATACAATGGGATCACTTGGGATGTGTTGCTTAGTGGGTTTCTCTAGAGGGATTTCTGGAAAAATATTAGCATTGCAACACACTTGAGAATACCTCAAATCTTCAATGTTTTTAGCTATGGTGACATGAGGAGAGTCTTCAACAATGTGTTCCATCATGGGCTCCTCCTGAAGCTCTTCAATAGGATCATCCTGGATTTTCCCTTCCTCAGAATCTTGCTGTGTATTGGGAGATACCTCATATTCTTTAATAAGCCGCTTAATTACTTCCTTTCTTGAATAACTATGAGGAAACTCTTTGATGGGAATATCATGGATCTCCTCTTCACTTAAATTTTCAAGAATTGATTCCATGTCTTCAATACTTTGTATCATGGCAAAAGGTCCATCATATGTTTCCATGTGATACTCTATCCCAGATAGGTAGAAGGTACAGATATTTTCAAGGAACTTTTTCAAACCATTCATACTACCCCTACCATCATGGAAATGCTCTAAAATCACCCAAAGGAAGCTTGGAACAGAGGTTATACATTTATTAGGAAGGCCCTAATAGAACCAACAACAGGCCTCACCCCAAAAAGTACTAGCAAACATTTCCATCATATTGTCTTCATGAAGAATATTGGAGTCAGCCATTAACTAAAGGAAAGATTTGACATGCCAGATGGCTGAATCTCCATAATTTCCATGAAATACTAGAAGCCATTTATATGCATTCCCCACACCATTACAACAGTTAGGAAAATTCGGGATGTTTGAGAAATCGATAAGTTGAAAATTTCTAGTTATCTGGGCACCATATTTCTCCTTTAATTCATCCATATCAAAAATTAATAGTATGCATTTGATATAACCATTAAACCTTGTACTGAAAAGGTGGAGTTGTCAAGTGATGAGCTTTAAAGGTTTTAACATGTCACATGGGCTCATATACACACAACAAAACTTCACAAGTTTATGAGATAAAAGGGTTTTATCCCTTCAATGGAGTCGCCATGTGAAAAAGAAAAATAAGCATTTATAAATCTTTTCACAAAAATTATTTTTTGCTTTTCTTTGTAAAAAATAAAAAACTGAAAAACGTTAGTGGAGTCGCCAAATGAAAATTAAAGATCTACTCTAAGCATTCATCAAACAAAGAAAAAAAACAAAAAAGGAAGAAAAAAAAAGTCATACATTTATGACAATTCCCATAAGGGGGTATGAACATGTGATATAGTACAACAAAGTTTCCCAGAAACAAGACTGAAGGTCTTCTGAAGTCCGAACAAGTTATCCTTGTCCGGTTCACCAAGCTCACTTGATAAAAAACCACTAAGTACAACTTAGGTGGTAACACTTCCTAGTTGGGAATTGTTTGGTATCAATACTTCGGGTCTGTTAGGAGGTATTTTATCCTATTGGAATCCAAGGTTTTTCCATCTTAGGCCTTTTAAAACTAAGTGGGGTATTTTAATGGAAGGGAATCTCGGGCTTTTAGACCGGGATGTGACTGTTCTAAATATGTATGAACCTTATAAATATATAGACTGTTTTGGGATTCACTTTCAGCTTCTAGTTTAATAAATGCTAATAATATTATCCTAGAGGGAGATTTAAATTTTACTACCTCGCCTACAGAAATTTGGGGGCATAATGCAAAGATTGATTTAATGGTTGTCTTCTTTCTTAAACTCTTGGGAACATATGACCTCGTTGATATGATCCCTTTAGTTCTAGAGCCAACCTGTACAAATGGTAGGAGTGGGAAGTAGGGTATTTTAAAAAGACTGGACATATTTATTATTAAATTTTCTTTGGTTCATATAATTCAGAGGTACAGAACTTGGGTTGGAAAGACCAAAATTTCAGATCATTAGCCAATCTTTTTGCAAATTGAGGGAACCCTTCCTAATAAAAAAATTCCTTTCAAGTTCAATAGTTCATGGATTGAAAATGATGGTTTTTGTACCTTTATTAAATATGTTTGGTTAAATTCTACCTTCGATGAAGTTTTAAATCCTATGGATCGCATTGTTGCAAAATTAAAAAATATTAAGTAGGCAGTGACTAAATGGATAAAATTTAAAAAGTCAAAAGACTGGGAAGAGTTTAAAATCCTTGAGATCATATCAAAAGCATTTATTTAAATTACTCAAACTTTATGGTCTCAAAATATGATCTTTTGTTAACAAAGAACTATAGAGGAAAAAAATTTTGATACAGAAACAGGAAGAAAAAGTCTTGAGGTTAAAAAGCAAAGCTTTATGGTTAATTTGGGTGATAATAATACCATATTTTTTCACTCATCTGCTTCTAATAGAAGAAACATGAATTCCATCTGAGAATTAAATGTTGAGGGTGGTAACTCTATTAAAGGGAAAAGTCAACTTAAAAGATTTGCTAGTTAGTGTGTTGGGAGGATTTTTCAGGCATATAGACATTGTTCTCTTGAAGCACAACTCAAAACTATAAAACTTTTCCCTATATTCTTTGATCAGGAGGAAGAGGAAATCTTGGGGAAACAGGTGACTCTGAAAGAAGTTGAAGAAGCTTTGAAACTTTTTGGAAAAGAGAAAATCCCAGGCCCTGATGGGTGGACTGTTGATCTCTTTCTCCACTTTTTTGCAATTATGGGGAAATATTTGCTAGCTATGGTGGAGTTCTCCAGAACATAAGGTTTCGTCTCAGGGGTTATTAATTCCACTTTCATCACTTTGGTTCCAAAATGCAATAATCCATATATTTTTGCATATTTAAGACTAATTGCGCTTTGTAATATGGTCTACAAGCTCGTTTCAAAAATCATATCCTTTAGAATCAAACCAATCTTGTCAAAATGTTTATCTTTGGAACAGTTTGGGTTTTTACATGAAGGTCACATTTTAGATGTCATTGGGAAATCCATTTGCTGCTGAAGATGGATTTGGAAAAATATTTTGATAGAGTTGATTGGGGTTACTTAAGGTTAATTCTTTTTCAAATTGGTACACCCCTGTTGGTTGTAAACTGGATTATGGCATGTGTCACTTCTGCTAATTTTGGTTTTATGGTGAATGGAGACCCTTCTGGTTTCTTCAAGAGTGGTAGAGGAATTAGGCAGGGTTGTTCGCTCTCCCCTATGTTGTTTCTGCTAACAATAGAAGGTCTGAGGAGGATTATTCTTGATGTGAATATTAAAGGGAAGGTTAAGGGAATCAAAATGAGTAAATTTTATTTATAAACCATTTGTTCTTTGTTGATGATGTTTTGGTCTTTGGCATAGGCTCTTTGGATGAATGGAGGTGTTATAAGGAGATCATTAGTATTTTTTCTAAGACTTCAGGTTTGTTTGTTAGTGTAAGGAAATCCAGTTTCTATCAATAGAAGCTGGAAGAAGATATTCTTAAAGGTATCAATTCTATTCTTCCTTACAAAACCTGTGAATTGGACAATGATTTCAAATATTTAGGTTATTTTTTGAAACCTAATAATTACAGATTTCATGATTGGCAGTGGTTAATGGAAAATTTTGAAAAGATAATTAAGAATTGGAATTTTAGGATTTTATCCATAGGTGGAAGGATCACTTTTATTAAGGTTGTTCATATCAGCATCCTTTCCTATTGGTTTTCACTATTGTAGATTCCTTCCTCTGTTATCGACAAGCTCATAAATTATATATTTAATTTCTTATGGAAAGCTAGAATTGAAAAAGGTTTTCTTATTATGGCTAGCTCAGATAAGTTATCTTTGTCGTTAGATTGGGGTGGATGGGGCATAAAAAACCTATACTAGTTCAACACAACTTTAAGATTAAAATGTTTTTGGCCTGGCTTGACTGGTAATTCCATTTGGTATTTAATTTTGCATGGGAAGTATTAAAAGAGGAATATTTTTTATTGGATAAGACTACTAGAAATATTTCCTCGATTTGGAAGGGGTTTCTGAAAATTTATTAGTGGATTGGAATGCATCTCACTTGGAAAGTGGGAAATGGAAGGAATTTGATTGTTGGCATTGATCCTATTAATTGATTAGGTAATGATTTTAAGATTTCAGATCATATCACCAACTATCTAGATGATATTGGCTACTATACTCTGGCTCATATAAAAAGTCCTTTTTGGCTGATTAGGGACAGTTCCTATTGGTATACTGCTAAAGATTTGGGTTTGGTTCAGGATCAAGCCATTGAATGGGAAGTTTATACTAAAATACTGAATTCTGCTAGATGTAGACTTTCTATGGAGGAGGATACTTGGTCAGCTAATGGTATGACTGGAAACATCACTGCTAAAACTACATATTAGCCCATTGTTCAAAATTATAGTAGCACAACACACAAATGGTGGTTTAAAGTATTATGGAATTGGAAAATACCTTTGAAGTTGAAATGTTTTATGCCGCTAGCTTGTTGGTTTTTGTGTCTCTCTGTCCCTCTTTCTAGGGATCCAGACCTAGGTTCAGTCCCTTCTTCTCAGCACACAAATCCTGAGATATTGTCCTGACAGAGTAGAGTTCATCCGAAAACACCTGTGGCCCAGATGTCATCTCACCCGATATACTCTCTTTATGTGTAACTACTAGAACCACATTTGTGCAGTTGGGTGGGAGGGTGTTTAGTACCTTTTCTCTACGCCAAGGCTTCCAACGAAGTTTGTGGGTGGATTATGTGTTTTCACTTTTCTTCAACAACTAAGTTGTGCCTCTCTTATGCAACGCAATAAATAGGCAACAAACATGCAACATAATCATATCCAGTAATACAATGCGACCATCATACATCTATTCATTTGTAAGCAAACCTACACTCATTCATTCAATACAACATTTAAACATATATCTAAGATACTTTCCACATTCACACATATACATAGAATATAATGTGGAAACCCATCTAGGCAAACACCACAAGGTGATCTTCATCTGACATGAGGAAAAAGATGCACCTTTCGTCTGTGCATGAAGCTACAGACTTTTCTCAAGATATTCTTCTCTAACTTTACAGACATTTCCTCCCTGTCATGTTCTCTAGTCTTCTCTTTGTTCTCTTCGTAATCTACGCCAAGGCTTCCAATGAATTTTGGGGGTGGATTATGTGTTTTCACTTTGCTTCAACAGCTAAGTTGTGCCCCAGCCTCTCTTATGCAAAGCAATAAATAGACAAAAAACGTGCAGCATAATCATATCCAATAATACAATGCGACCATCATACATCTATTCATTTGTAGGAAAACCTACAGCATAATCATATCCAATGAATTTTGGGGGTGGATTATGTGTTTTCACTTTGCTTCAACAGTTAATTTGTGCCCTAGCCTCTCTTATGCAACTCCAATAAATATACAACAAACATGTAGCATAATCATATCCAGCAATACAATGCGACCATCATACATCTATTCATTTGTAAGAAAACCTACAGTCATTCATTCAATACAACATTTAAACATATATCTAAGATACTTTCCACATTCACATATAGACACAGAATATAACGTGGAAACCCATCTAGGAAAACACCACAAGGTTCTCTTCATCTGACATGAGGAAATAGATGCACCTTTCATCTACGCATGAAGCTACAGACTTTTCTCAAGATATTCTTCTCTAACTTTATAGACTCTTCCTCCCTGTCATGTTCTCTTCTCTTCTCTTTGTTCTCTTCATACTCTATGCCAAGGCTTCAACGAAGTTTTGGGGTGGATTATGTGTTTTCACTTTTCTTCAACAGCTAATTTGTGCCCCAACCTCTCTTATGCAATGCAATAAATAGACAATAAACATGCAACATAATCATATACAATAATACAATGCGAACATCATACATATATTCATTTGTAAGCAAACCTACAATCATTCATTCAATACAACATTTAAACATATATCTAAGATACTTTCCGCATTCACACATATACACAGAATATAACGTGGAAACCCATCTAGGCAAACACCACAAGGTGCTCTTCATCTGACATGAGGAAATAGATGCACCTTTCGTTTGCGCATGAAGCTACAGAATTTTCTCAAGATATTCTTCTCTAACTTTACAAACTCTTCCTCCCTGTTATGTTCTCTGGTCTTCTCTTTGTTCTCTTCGTACTCTATGCCAAGGCTTCCAATGAAGTTTGGGGGTGGATTATGTGTTTTTAGTTTGCTTCAATAGCTAAGTTGTGCCCCAGCCTCTATTATGCAATGCAATAAATAGACAACAAACATGAAGCATAATCATATCCAGTAATACAATGCAACCATCATACATCTATTCATTTGTAAGAAAACCTACAGTTATTCATTCAATACAACATTTAAACATATATCTAAGATACTTTCTGCATTCACACATATACACAGAATATAACATGGAAACCCATCTAGGTAAACACCACAAGGTGATCTTCATCTGACCTGAGTAAATAGATGCACCTTTCATCTACGCATGAAGCTACAGACTTTTCTCAAGATATTATTCTCTAACTTTACAGACTCTTCCTCCCTATCATGTTCTCTGGTCTTCTCTTTGTTCTCTTCATACTCTACCTCTAGTAGTGATTCACACAAAGCTAGGATCAACTCAACCTTTCCTACTCTTCTGCGCACTTAGCTACAAATCCTTTACTCTGATGCACTCAGCAATACATAGCCACCAACCAATAACTCACGCTTCTCAACCAATGAGAGTCTACAACAACTAACTGTAGGGAGAATGTATAACACAAACTAACTGTTGGGATCATGTTTAACACAAACTGACTGTCGGGAGAATGTCTAACCCGCATACAACTTGGGCTCCTTCTTTAATAACCCCATTACAGACTTGATACTAAATCCCTACATACTTGATACAGACTCAATTATGACTCAATACAAACTCTATTCAGACTCATTACATACTCATTTCTATTGCTATCTTGGCTGACTTACTATAACCATCCAACATGTTGTCCTTCCTATTCTAGCAACACCTAACGGGAGGCATTAATGTTTTGACTTACAAATATAGCTTCACACATGTGGTTTCCACCAGCTCTAGTCGAGCTCATACCCACGATTGTTAAATCCTGTCTCTTTCTCAGCAGTATGCCTTATTGTCGCTTTACAACCATTATTCTACTTGCATGCCTTATTTTGTTGATATTCTGTCATACCATCTCGTGTCACACTCCATCCTTCTATCGTACCTTCATCTTCCAACGCCTTCTCATCATGTTATTCCTATCTTTCACTTCCTATGTCATAGCATCCTTCCTCTTCTTGTCTTCATGTTGCTTCCTCAATCGTAGCTCCTTCTTCTTCTCCTTTAGTTGTTCTCCATGCTTAGGCAGAATTATGCATGAAATCCACTTTACTGTCCTGAGGCCCAACAGACCCCCAACACTCACCTGTGGATCATCCCGAGCCACTTGAATCTATTTCTCCATGTGATGACTTGTGTTGATTTTGTTATGAAAATATTCTACGAGTTTCACCACTTTCTCTACCTCTGTGTGCACTTGTTCCTCTATCTTTTGCATTTTCTCCACTAGGTTGGAACTGACATGTTCCAACATGACTTTCTCCACTGATTCCTATTGGATTTTTATCATTTAATCAATATGATATAGGATCTTATCTGAGAGAATAACATGCACAATAATAATCACAAGAGAAAAGAGACACAAATATTTTTCCCCAAGGAAACCATAAAGGAGAAAACCCCACAACTTCCTCAGAGATAGAATGAGCACTAATAGCAAAAGTAAAACCCAAGAGTACAAAGATGATATCTAATAGTTTTTCTCTCTCTCACTTGTGCGATATACTTCTCTCTAACTCATGCGCTATTGGTGAGTGAGTGTATATATCAAATAGTCAGTCTCACTCTCTTTTTATACTTAATTTCAACTTGACAATTACCCTACAGGGCCGACTTCTCTAGGAGATTCTAATAACCCTAATATGACTCAAATGTGGGTTCTAATGCCCTGAATTACAATGGAGGGTTAACCTCAATGACTTTACATGAATTTATTATATTAATGACTCTCCCAATCGGAGGAACAAACATCTCCGTCGGGGTACAATGAAATACAATAAGAAATATACAAGTGAATACATTTTGAAGTTACAAATACATCAGCACTCTTTCTTAACTAGGAAGGTATTCTCTTGACATAGTTCATCAGCACAAGTCTACATCATTGGATCATCATCAAATATGGATCAACATCAAAGCTAGATCATCATCATCACTAGATCATCATCATCATCACTACTACTGCTATATCAATCAAATGGTGCTACTCTCAAATATACTCATTATAGGACGTTCTACAGAGCCAACCCTTTTCCCTGTTGGATGTACACCTAGCCTCCATGTAGGTATTCATCGACAGAGCCATCCCTCTTTTATGTTGAATGTAGGTCTACAATTCTAGCCCTTTTTCATTCTGGATGTACATCTTCATCTACAGAGCCACCCCTTTTTCATGTTGGATGTAGGTCTACAGTGCAAGCCCTTTTTCATGCTAGATGTACGTCTCCATATATAGAGCAAACCCTTTTTCATGTTGGATGTAGTTCTACAGTGCCAACCCTTTTTCATGCTTTATGTAGGTCTCCATCTATAGAGCCAACCATTTTTCATGTTGGATGTAGGTCTACACTGCCAACCCTTTTTCATGCTGTATGTAGGTCTCCATCTACAGAGCCAACCCTTTTTCATGTTGGATGTAGGCCTAGCCCTCTGCCAAGTCTTCATCATATATGCAAGCAATCCATCAAGTAGGTACATCTCAGGACTTATTATATGCCTATTGCAAAACCTGTGTACCCTACTATTACCTCATCATCTTCAGATCATCTCATTGTCACACAAAGCACAGCCCAGATACAAATAACACGACACTTACATCAATGACCATGGGAGGACCATCCTGCCACCATGTTGGAAATTCTCTCAACACTTATATCAACAAATATGGGAGGCCTAGCCTACCACCATGTCAGAAAGGCTCTCATGTGTATCTGTGTCTTCTAGACTCGTCACTTCCCCTTGGAAGGAACCTTGGTCTGAAGTACACCAAGCTTCTCTCTGAAGTATTCAAACTTCAGTCTGGCCATTTCTAGCATAGAATCACATTAGGACTGATTACGTCCAAGGATAACTTGTGAGATTCGCCAAGACTGATTACAACCTACATGACTGATTATGTCTGAGAAACCTACGAGCTTCGCCATGATTTTATGCTCACACAACCTATCTCACCGGCTATGCTAGAACTCATCACTCCCTCTTTCAATAGATCTCAATCTGGATCACATACTGTAGCTTCACTACTCCTCTCTGCATCATACAAATATTCAAGTTATATCAATCAAATGAAATAGTATCTTTCAAAAGAAACATACTGCCTCACAAATAGCCAAGCAACTGGCAACATATTTTTCCTTGGCTGTACTCAGCACCATGCAGGACTACATCCTACCAAACCAAGAGATCACACCTGATCCCATATTGAAGCAACAACCTGAAGTGTTCTTCCTATCAATGGCACTTCCTGCCCAATCCGAATCCACATAACCCTCCAAGTTAATCTTCTAATTCGGATCATACTTGAGCCCATAATCAACTATACCCTTCAAGTACCTCAGAATATTCTTTGCAACAATCAGGTGAACATGTCTTGGATCCATTAGGAATTGGATCAATGTGTTCACAGCAAAGAAAATATTTGGTCTCATATTCGGTAGGTACATCAAGGATCCAATCATCTAACGATACATCGTGGCATCAACCGTCTCTAATGAAGCATCACTCAATATATTTAGGTTCGATGCCATAGGTGTGGCCATTATCTCGAACCTCTTCAGGATCTTGACAACATACTTCCCTTGTCCAAGGGATATTCCATCTACTGTTTTCCACACCTCCATGACTAGAAGGTAGTGCATCATACTCAAGTCCTTCATCTCGAACTCAACAGCAAGTCTCCTTCCAGCAAGTTCCTCTTTTCCTGTCAGGAACAGGTCATCAACATATAATAGGAGCATCAACCTTGAATTAAAGGTTGGAATCCTCTTTACTCTCATTAAATCCTAGAGCCATCAATAATATGTCCATCCTGTAGTACCATGTCAAACCTTGAGATCTTCTGCAGTCACTCCCTCTGAAGAGGAGCATCATTCTCCCTATGCCTTCCATATAAATCTATGCATTTAAACATTTTGTAATGGAGTGACAAGTAGCTTCCTCTACTACTAATATTCTATGTATCCATCTAGGGTCACTGGACACCAAGATCCTCTATCTTGAACTTTGTTGAAAAGTTCTTCTCGCACCCATCTATGAACTTGACACCCTCTATAGGATTTCATCTTCAATATTGTAGCAAAGGTTAATATCTTCATCACTCTAGGTGATCTTCAAGCTCCTTATGTAAATATATGTTCTATCCCATGGGTTCCTTTTGAGCTCGTACAAGGCCTTCTTTAATTTGCACACATGATTCAGCATGTCATGTGTCTCAACTCTCAGTGGCTGCTCTATGTATACTTAACTCTTCACTGGTGCAAATGTCTCTTAGTAGTCGATGCCTTCTTTCTGTGAGAAGCCTCGCGCTATGAATATTGCCTAGTATCCCACGATGTTTCCATATACTGCATGCTAGATATTGTAGATCTATATGGAAGACACTATGGAATTCCCTCCAGGTCTTGACACCACATCCTCAACATCATTATTCTTGAACTGGTACTCTTTGATCATAGTCTCCTCCCCTTTCTTCTTGTCTACTTCTTCATAGATGGAAGGATCTGCATCAATGATGTCGCTCAACAGTGTCACATAACTAGAGTGTGTATGAGGCCTCTTTATTTATTTGGAAGTATCGTCATACTATTCTTCATCTTGAATTATTTCTCGTTCCCAAGGTGGTCTTCATCTCTCGAGGTGGATCTACCATTCTCTTTATATTCTTCTGAAGATTTTTCTTTCGTCATGGTGTCTTTGACCTGGGAAGATTAAGGTTCATCTTCTAAACTGTTGTTACTTGTTCTTTGGAATGATCTACAAGTCAAGTTTGGTTGCATGATTAGAAACATATCATAATATTTCCAAAACATATTAATTGTGACAAATACATGTCACATATCCATTCAACTATTTTATCCAATGCTGCAACATTCATCCATATCATGTATACATATAGTAACTTCTAGATGCATTCTACCACAATGTTATTAAGAGTGTGTACTAATCCTAATAAGTCAGAAAAGAGGTTTCAATCTAGATAAGTAGTAATGGAATGTTGTACAACATCATTGAATTCTTACCCATCATGTGCAATTCAGTAGTATAAATGCAAATACTAAAACATGCATAATACATCAACTGAATATAAACAAATGCATAACCAAACAACATCATGAAATGACAATTGAATACTTATGTTTATTTGTTTTGTAGGTAGACTCCTTCTTGAGCCTTCAGCTTCATCATCTTCTTCACTCATAGCACCATCATTTCTTATCCAAATTCTAAGATGGATAAGAGGTACTTCAAGAATTGAGTCCTTCATATTCCTCATCGCTTGAGGGATATTCTTTGAATCGTGAGAGTTTGATATTCATTTTCTCCCATATTCTCTTCTCTCATTATGAGTCAATATTTTGCTTATGTGCACTCTTCCCAGAGTCTGTTGAAGGTAATCACTTCCTTTTGGCACACATTCCTCGAATTAATGAATCCCATGATCTTGGGAGGCCATTCAAGGTGGCTATAACAATATCTTATTCTTCTTTGATTGCTTTGTCATAGAATCAAACAATTCATTTTGGTGTCTTCAAGGATGACACATTATGGATGAGATGATCTTTAATAGAATCTGCAATGATTGCCTTCACTTTAGCCTTAGCCTCATCTCCCTCTGGCTCTTAGAACTTCCTTACTGAAATATTGATCCAAGTCATTTTCTTCAAGGATCACGAAGTTCCTATACTTACATACTCGAAAGTTGTCATCTTCACCAATATTGTCATCAATATGGTGTGATTAGTCATTTTGAAATGAGAACCTCAAATGAAATAGAAAAACTTTAGTTCGTACCGGTTTGAGGTGTCTGTCCTAGTTCCGGAGCTGGTTGATATAGGGTTTGTAAGAGAACCCATAACTTTAAAAAATTGGAATTTAAAACTTCTTATTGGATAGAAATATGGGGCTCTTCAAGGTGAGCTGTCCAATGTACTCCTTTTCTGAAAAACAATGGAGGGAAGCTCCTGAAATAGGAAGCCCTATTTTTCCAATTTATTCTGCAGAAATGACTTATATTTCTTCTAGTGTATCTCCAATGTTTTGGCTCCTTAGATTCTAAAAATTATCATTGATATATCCTGATATGTTCTCTTTCCAAACCTATAGGTTAGAGAAGAAGTGGATTCTCCAAGTGGTGCTTATGTTTATTTTCCCAAGGCGACTGTTTTGGGGACTGTTCAACATAACGAACTTGTATGGAATACCACGTGTCCCTATTTCACATCATGGGTCTGAAAAATGTACCAAAGAAACTAAATTCCATGCCCTACCTCAAACATCTTACTAAATTTTTTTTGGACCTTCCTATCCCAAGATATAGCAAATCTCCCTTGGTCACATGTTTATGACTGTATTCTGGAGGAGTCTAGAACCCTGATTTGGAGGAACCATATCTCCTAAAGTATAGCGAATCTGAGGCTGAAAATTTTACACATTGTACAACACGAATTTCTATTTGTTGTGTAAACGTTTCGGCTTCTGATCCTTCTCCAATATCGTGTTATAGGTAATGTTCTAGGATTACTAAATTCAGTCTTCTAGGGTTTTCAGGCATGAAACCCTAATTTTCATTAGCTGCCGTTGCAGTTGTATTTCGGTTGTACAGTGAAAATTTTCTAATTCAAAAACTAATACCACTAGTAGATGTGCCCTACTGAGGTGAGTTAGCCTATCCCTCCTTGCTTGATGATCTGTGGAGAGAATACCTTCAACTAGGAAGCCCTAGTTCCCAGAGCTGCACAATGCCTTCTTTCAGAGAGACTTTGATACCATGTTGTATTTTTATCTTTTAATAAATATGATATAGGATATTATATAAGAGAATAACATGCACAACAATAATCACAAGAGACAAGAGACACAAATAATTTTCCTCGCGGAAACCATAAAGGAGAAAACCCTACAACTTCCTCGGAGATAGAATGAGCACCAATAGCAAAAGTAAAACCCAAGAGTACAAAGATGATCTCTGACAGTTGTTCTCTCTCTCACTTGTGTGAGTTATTTCTCTGCCACTCATGTGCTATTGTTGAGTGAGTGTATATATCAAATAGAGAGTCTCACTCTCTATTTATACTTATTTTCCATTTGGAAACTACCCTACAGGGTCGACTTCTCTAGGAGATTACAATAACCCTAATATGACTTAACTTTGTGGTTTAATTCCCCAACTTACAATGGAGTGTTAACCTCAATGAATTTACATGACTTTATTATATTAATGACTCTCCCAATTGGAGGAACAAACATCTCCGTTGAGGGGTACAATGAAATATAATAAGAAATATACAAGTGAATACATTTTGAAGTTACAAATACATCAATAATGTCACTACATCGTGCACCTTTTGATGTACATGTTGAATGTATGTTCATTCTATGTTTGTTACTGACTGTAAGAAACGATGTATTAGGATGGACATAATGGAAAAATTATCATTATTGCCGATTTTCTTTTTATGCATTTATGGCTTCAACAAAATTTCATCCCAGGTTTTTCCTTCCTCCATTCAAAATATTTTGCTACACCATCTTTGAAAACATCGGTATACGCCTTAGGGCTCCCAGTAGTTAGTAATTAGAATATAAACTCAGTGGTTTCTTTGCTTCACTTCTGGTGAAGTCTAGCATCCTATCAACACCTTACCTTCCTTTATTGGAGTATGCATGCTCATTCTTTTCCTGAAAGCATGATCACTCCCAATGATTTCAGCACTTCATAAGGGTGGTGGTGATGATAGTGGCCTCTATTTTTATTTTTCGCTATCCGAACATTCGTTCAAACCAGAGGGTTCTAGCAATGGATACTATACACGGTGGCAACTAATTGTATAGTCTTTTCTAGAGGCTTCGACAGGATGTCCTCTGGTCATTGAATTATGGCCACTACTGCTACATTCCTTCTCAATTATTTTAAGACAGTGTTTCTCTTGTGGGGATCAGAAGGTTTCCTCATTGTCAGCCTTGCTAAGCTAGTTCGAAACATTGTTGCAAGGAGGCCTAGAACTGGCTTATTTTCCAAGTGCTTTCTGATTTGTAGTAGAATATATATGACTATTATAATTCGAATGCCATTTAGATATTCAATTAGATAGTTCTAATAATGTTTGCATCAAATGGAGAATGAAGATACAAACTGAACAAAACAAACCACATAGGAAAGGGATGAGTATTGCTCAAGAATTTACAGTATCATTCACAATAATAAACCAGGTGTTACAATAGTTTACATAGGAAAATAATTTGAATGCATGAGGTAGAAATTCGAATCTATCCACTGGATATGACTGTAGATAACTTACCATCTAACTCATGGTGTCTCAATCAATGTCGGAGTCCAACAAATCAACTCCCAGATGTCCAACAACTCAAACAATCAATGACATCTAGTTAACTCAGTGCAATTGAGCATGGTAGGTGAGAAAAGGCACCTACTACACATGCAGCAGTGCATTAGCCATGCAAATCTTGCTCTAGATAACTGATTGTGAACTAACTGAAAGTAACTGGGGGCTAACTAAGACTAACTAGTTCCAACTCCAACTAAGTGAAGGAGTTTGGTGCCAGGACTCCCAGTGGCTCCTAAAATGTAGGGATTGGTCTAGGAGGTGCCCAAACTAATGCATGCAAATGCAATAAGTGGAAGTTAACCTATAGAGGTGTTCCCCACACTATAGTAATTGGTACATGTGGCCCCATTAGGCCAAGTGGACCCAATGGTACTAATGGACCCAATTAATTAATTAAGGTTCCTAAGTTAGGATAAATAATATAATAGACAGTATGGTCAAGGGAGGATTAATAATCCTAACACTCCCCCTAAATCCTAACTTGGACAACTATGGTCCCTAGTAACAACACCATATTTCACCCAAATAAAATCTAAAAGACAGTAAAAAATGATACTTAATACAACTAAGGAAACAGGGAAAAATCTCATGGGAAATGCCCCCCCCCCAAAAAAAAAAAACAGAAATACAAATTTTGAAAAAAATTGTGAAAATTTGTGTTGCTATCTATAGCATTATGTAGCGGTATTATCTTGGTTCTGTGCAGGTGAAACCATGAATCCAAACAAAGTTCTTATTTCTGGAGGAATCTTCCTCTTTAGAAGAAGAACAATGTACTCAACTGAATCAGAAATATAAACAGTTGCACGGTGAAAACTGGACCCATGTAGAGCAGCTGAAATCATTTGAAGAGAGACCAAAGGTTCTTGAGAATTCAAACCATGTGAGGAAAACCCAATAATCAGAGGTATGTCACCCTTAAACAGAAAACCATGAGTGGTAAAATCAGCCCCAAGTTTTAGGAGCAAGTGTCTAAGAGGATGCAGAATGTCTTCCTCTTTACAAGTTCTATGAGGAGATGAGCATGTGACCAAAGGTAGAGAATCCCTAGGAATTTGGAGAGCGAATGCTTGAGATACATAATCTGATATAGCTTTAGAAATATCCAATAATTTACAAAATCTAATATCGGAAAACTCATAAGAGATAACTAACATCGAATCCTCAACAGCAAAATTGAAGGAGACTTGCGGTGCTTGATTTGTCACACCAAAATTGATGAAACTTGTTACAAGCAATATTGTAAGCTCTTGAATCTTAAAACCTGAACCACATATTATCAGATCAGAAAATAAATCAAATCCAAAAAGGTTCATATCAGATCCAAAACTGTGAAGTGAAATCAAATCCCCAGCAACAATTTTGAAGGAGACTTGCAGTACTTGTTTCTTCACACCAAAATTGATGAGAACAACTACAAGCAGTACTGAAGGCTCATGAAACTGAAATATTGAACCAATTAATATCAGATCAGATCCAAATAATATCATATCAGATCCAAGAGTTTGCTCCACCAAGATGTTAGATGCACAATTTTCTCCTTCTTCAAAATTATGAATATTGGTGCATGCAATCATGTAGGAATTTGTTGGAAGCTCAAGATCAATGAGAGTGTTTGAATCAATCCTTAAAACCTGAAATTATTTCCAAAATATCCAAATATTTACAAAATATAATATCATCAAACTCATGAGAGAAAACTGACATCAAATCCCTAGCAAAAATTTTGAAATAGATTTTTGGTACTTGTTTCTTCACACCAAAATTGATGAGAACAGCTACAAGCGGTACTAAAAGATCTTGAACCCTAGAACCAAGTAATATCAGACCATATCCAAATAATATCATATCAGATCCAATAAATTCCATATCATATCCAGGAGTGTGCTCCACCAAGATGGTAGATGCACAATTTTTCCCTTCTTCAAAACCATGAGTATCGATGCATGCAATCATGCAGGAATTTGTTGGAAGTTCTAGATCATCGAGAGTGAATGGATCACTCCTATAATCTGATATTATTTCCAAAATATCCAAATAATTACTTATCTACACACCATCAACATCCTTAGAGGCAGAGAAATCAAATTCCTCACCCTTTCCTGGAGAAATCACCGGTAAACTATGCACATAATTTATAATAGAAGAATCATTGGAGAATTTATGCATAGAATGGAAGGAGAGATTTTATTCAACAAAAGAGATTTGAATGTATTCTTCTAGATCAGCCATGTGAGGATATGATATATCATAGATCTCATACACTTCCGGAGCAGCAGGAGAAGGAGTCACTCCAAGGAAACTTTCTTCAATTCGAATTGACTATGAGGAAGATTTTGCTTCTTCATATTGAACAAATTCATCAAAGAGAGTAGAGCACGATAATTTTGAGTAAATAAATCTTGTGGTTCTGAATGTGCTCCCCATATTGCTATAACAATCCTCATTGTGCTTCCCAAATATTCTATCCAGTTCTATCCAGAGATCCTTTGGGTATTCTGCAAACTCAATAAGGTCTATAAGCAAGCTTCAAGAAAAAGTCCCACATATTGCTCCATAAGATCTATCACCATCCCATATTCATAAGACTCTTTACCAATTCCCATAGATACCTCATAGAGACCTTGTCTCTTCAGATATGGAATCATCTTCGACTTCCATTCTAAATATCTTGTGGATGGAGTAAGAAGAGGAACTGATAATATTGAATCCATATGAAGTTGAACATACAAAATATCACTGCAAAACTCAAAATATATGAACTATTAGAATCATTATTTTCCTCTAAACATGAACATATTTTCAGGGTCTGTCATGCCCTCTCCGCTACTCTTAATAAATCCAGAGCTAACATTTTTTCATAGGGGAATTCTGTAGAAACCCAACTGCTTCTAATGTTCGATGCGGAGAAACAAGAATGAAACCTTCCTGAGAAGGATATAATACCATATTAGAATTTCAATTTAATTTAGATCTTCAGGCAGATAGTTCTAATAATGTTTGCAACAAATGGAGAATGAATATACAAACTACACATGAAACATATGAGTATTGCTCAGGAATTTACAGTATCATTCACAATAATAAAATCTGGTGTTAGAATAGTTTACATAGAAAAATAATTCAAATGCATGAGGTAGAAATTTGAATCAATCCACTGGATCTGACTGTAGCTAACTGACCATCTGACTCATGGTGTCTCAATCAATGTCAGAGTCCAATAGGTCAACTCCCATATGTCCAACAACTCAAACAATCAGTGATAGCTAGTTAACTCAGTGAAATTGAGTGTGGTAGGTGGGTAAAGGCTCCTACTCCACATGTAGCCATGCAAAGCTTGCGCTAGCTAACTGATTTTGAACTAACTGAAAGTAACTGGGGGCTAGCAAAGACTAACTAGTTCCAAATCCAACTAACTCAAGGAGTTCGGTGCTAGGACTCCTAGTGACTTCTAAGATGTAGGGATTGGTCTAGTAGGTGCCCAAACTGATGCATGCACATGCAGTAAGTGGAAGTTAACCTTTAGCAGTGTTCCCCACACTCTAGTAACTAGTACATGTGGCCCCATTAGGCCAAGTGGACCCAATGGTACTAGTGGACCCAATTAATTAATTAAGGTTCCTAAGTTAGGCTAAATAATCTAATAGACAGTATGGTCAAGGGAGTATTAATAATCCTAACACTGAAAACATTTCCCTCAACCATAACAGGTGTCACAACTCCAATCCCAATGTCACTGGGGCCATTATCACTAAAAGTATCACTAAGCATACTTCCCTACAAGTCTACTTAACTCTGTGTCTTGCAAAAAAACTCATTGTGGAATTATATGGGCGGTAATTAGAAATCAACCAACAATAGAGGGTCTGTTCCAGTGGTCATTATGTCAAATATTCACATGTGCAATCATCGAGTAGCATAATGACAACATGATGCATCATGTGGGTCACCAATCCAGGTTATTATGTTGAGGTACCAACTACATCGCCCCTTTTTGTTGTGACATCATGATACTTATGACGGAAGTGACCAACGAATTGTCTTGGTGTCTGTGGATCTAATAATTGACAATTGCCATATCAATGGTCTTCCTAAATAACTATGCCGACACCACATTGTTTTTAGTTTCACAATTTCCTCGTCACGCTTCTTGTGACATGCAATTCTTCTCACTTCTCATCATCCTTCCTCATCATCATCATTATTTTTTTTGTGCAAGTTACTCATAGTTATCAAAATAAGGCTTCAACCAGATCCCGTTGATGATCCGTTTTACTTATGTACCATCTATTTTCTCTAGTTTCACTGCTCCTCCCTCAGTGATTTCCTTCACCACCTATGGTCCTATCCATTCTGTCTTCAACTTTCCTAGGTGCTTGAAATTTTTTATTTTGTACACAAGAATAAGGCCTCTGACTGCAAATTGCTTGTTCTTAATGTGTCTATCGTTCCATACCTTCTACCTTTGGTTGTCTACGTTTTGGTGAAATCCTACAATGAAGCGTTGTTCTTCCAAATGGATTAGCTGAAGCAATATGTCTTCTACAACATCAACATCTATCATTTCCATGAGCGCCACCACTCTTAAACTTGGTACAATATATTCCATAGGCATGAAAAATTCTTTTCCATATAGTAACTTGAATGGTGTATGACCTGTTAACTTTTTGCATGTTGTGCAATATGCCCATAGTGCTGCAGAAATATTATAATCCCAATCATCCCTTCACACATTGCAGAATTTTGTTAGCACGTTTTCAAGAATCTTGTTAAATGCTTTGACGACTCCATTTGCTTGCGGGTGATAAGGAGTTGTTCTTATATTTTGTATCTGAAATTCGTCAGTTAGTTCTTCAATTAATTGATTAACAAAGTGTGTACCTTGATCGCTAATCAATATCTTTGGGCACCCGAACCTTGTTACAACATTTTCAAATAAGAACGGTGTTGTTGTCGTAGCAGTACAATCCTTCACTAGTGCAACTTCTACCCATCTATTTAGGTAGTCATTCACTGTGATAATATATATTGCTCTTGTGCGCTTCCCTGTTGGACTAATAGGTCTCACGAATTCAACAACCCATTTACCAAATGCCTATAATGTTATTTGTGGTACTAATGACATTTCATCTCTTCGGGATGGCTTTCCTGTTCTTTGACAGACATCACAACTACAACAATAATCTTGAGCGTCTGCATGCATAGTAGGCCACCATATCCCTTCCCGTAATATCTTGCACATGGTCTCTTTTCCTGCATAGTGTCCTTCTGCGACACCAGCATGTGCTTCATCTAAAATCGTAGGTCGCTCATGTTTGAAGACACAACATCGAAGTATCTCGTCAGGGCCCAGTTTATACAAGTTTCCAGTAATCAATTCGAAATATGCAGTTCACGTTACTAACCGTTTCTTCTATGTTGTTGTAAATTCGGCTAGTGCAAAAACCGTAGTCAGGAACTATATGATATCTTCATATTTATCATAAAAGATAGTTATCGCAAACAGTTGCGGGTCAGGAAGATCATCTTCCAGACTAGTAGGTTCTTCTCCATTCTCAATATTGATACTTGGTATGGTCCTAAGTTCAATCCACCTAGTTTGACAATTATCTCAAAATCAAATTCCTAGATGAGGATAAGAGACCGACAGATCTTCCACCCCAACACTGTCTTATTAACCAATATTTCAGTGCAGAATGGTCTGTTATCTCCTAAACAAATTAGTTTTCAATAGGTCAAACTCAGATAATTTATTTTAGCATAGTGATGAATATTTTAGGGTACATTATGAAATATTTATGTGTGATTAACAAAATTGGAGCGCCTTGTATTCTGTTTTTTCACAAAAATCAAAAGTTTAGCTTTCGGTGGCTTAGGCGAACTTTTCAACAGTTCATTAGCCACCGAAAATCCCCGCTTTTGGTAGCTAAAATATTGGACTTAGGGCTACATTAACCACCAAAAGACTATTGACTCCATTTTTTAATAAAATTTTGAAAAGGAAGCTTTCAGTGGCTTAGGAGAACGTACCAATGGTTCATTAGTCGCCGAAAAGCCCAGCTTTTGGCAACTTACAAATTAGACTCAAGATTTCCTTAACCGCTGAAAGCACCAAAAGAGGAAAAACGGTTAGCATATCCATCAAAATCAAACACCATTAACATGAGGAATGTCATGATCAAGCACTTAACCGCCGAAAAGACTGGGGACTATAGAAAATCATGAGTTGGTGGATAAGAGGTCATTATTAAACCGAAGTGGCTAATAGAGATAAAAACCTTATCTACCCTCCACATGTACCATGACTGCAGTCGAACCACCACGAAACATCAAGTTCCAGTTAAAATGATTGTTGTACTAGCGATCTCGTGGTTCTCACCGAATTTTACCGTCATCTTGCTCAAGTACCAATCGACTGATCAACCCCTCAAAATCAGCACCCTATCCTCAGTCCACTCCACATTTCCATGCATGCATCCTCACTAATCTAGGCCATCCCTGAAACTAGCACGCTAAGCTCCTTCCTTGAATTTTTATTTTTATTTGTGTAGGTACTAGAAGCGCAATCCAGACATGAAGAAAGGAGGAAGACCTACCCTCAGACAGGAATTGGGTGACATTGGCTATCTTGAGTCACATCTAGAAGTATGCCAATTATTCAAAGATGCAAGGTGTTACAGGTTTTGTGAGAAAATTTAAGGATCCCACCAGCAAGTGGCAAAAGCCTTTTCTCTCTCTTTCGATGGCTCTAAGGCATTGATAGGAAAAGAAGAGTTCCATGTTGATGAATCCCTAATAGAAGAAGTAGCAGAACTCCCAAGGACTGGGGATAAATGGTTTAAAACCACCATCACAAAGGATGTAGAATCCATGTCTTACTTGAATCCTGAACACAAGAATGTAATATGGAAGAAAAGCATCCCTTCCACCTGGCTTGAGGAGAAGTGGCAACAGTTATTGAAAGCAATCTTGGTTTATATAACATGTGAGGGAAGGTATAAAAGGGTGATGATATACCACTTTAAATTGATGAACCATTTCACTAGAAGGAGCCCATTAAACATGCCCTTCTACCTACACAAGAGCCTGACTAAGATGGCCCACCAGGTCAAAGCTCATCCCACTAAAATTGCAGGCATTTATCTGCCTGATAAAGCTTATTGTCCAAGAACTGCTACAAAGAAGAAACATAGCATGGAAATACTTCTTATTTTGGAATGAGTTTGAAATAGGCTTGCAGCCAAAAGACAAAGGGAAATCCATTCAAAGAAGTCCACCACTCCCAGGAGTGGCAAGAGGAAGAGGAGGGCCATCTCACCAGTGACAGTGGATCATCCCTCTCCAACTTCTAAAACCAACAAAGCCAAAAGAAATCTGGATTTCAGTGGAAAGGAGGAGGAGGCTCCAGCACAAGGTGAAAATATACATAACCTACCCTACTTAGACTCAGAAGAAGAGGAGCAAGAAGTAGACCTAACTTAAAGCAAGTTGCAGCAGAACATGAGGAGTTCCCCTCACCTACACTAAGGAAGGGTCAAGAGGAACCAATGGCAGAATCTTCCTCTAGCAAACCTAGGACCCAAAGAATCAACCAACTATTAGGGAGAATATATGAACTAGAGGTCCTAGATAGAGAAATCAAAAGAACCAATGCAGTTTTAACCAAAAGAAATACTCAATTACATAATTCTCTCCTAGAAATGAGAGGGATGTATGTCCTGCTGAAAAGAAGAAATATGAGATTAATGAAGGACAACTCTAAGCTCTACAGGATGATCAGAATGTCGAGGTTACGGAAGAAGGATCTGAACCCTAAAACACACCTTGCGTTGGAAACCCTAGCAGAGGCATCAATAAGCCTTCAGGACCTGGAGGTATCCCATGATGTTGTTGATATTCCAAATCTTATGCAGGTTGAAGAAGTACCAGAAGGTCAGGAGTAAAGTTGTAAAAGGTTGATTAAATACTAATGAAATTTTGCAGAAAACAGAGCTTTTGATGGCTTAGGCGAACGCAGCAGTTGTTCATTAGCCACCGAAAGTAAATCTTTCAGTAGCTTACAGACCCAGAATTCTGTTAGTTTAACCACCGAAAGCACAAAAGGGTGCAGAAAGATATGCTTCCACACAAAACCAATTTTGATCGATCTAGACACCTCAAGTATGAGTTATGAAGTTGAAGATTAGTTAATTACACCAATAGGTTGGTTCTGTTCTAGTTTTTGAAGGTGTCGGCAAGGTGAAAAGGGTCACAAACCCTATCTACTTTTGACAAACCATGACTTATCTGTCAGAAAACAGGGCCTAGTTTTACTTCAGTGATCACTACAGTTATTAAAGAGTTCAAGGAGTGAACAAGAATTAGAGTTAGATAGACTAGCACTTAACTTAGGATTTTTGACCTAGTTTTTGCAAAAATAGTTATGTTATCTATTTTTAGTAAATCAGATACAACTTTTCAGGATCTGAAATAAATTTTGTAAAGGCTATAAATCCTAAGACTTATGTTGAAGCAAGGATTCGACTTTGGATACTTTTAGACCCTTATTGTTATCAAGCTTCTCATGTTATTCGTCATTTAATATAAGCTCTTTTGCCATTATATGTTTAGGTTCCATCTCTTTTCTGTTCTGTACTTGTGCTTGGATGTCTGATTCAGGTTTATTCTTTTTGTCTAATACCAGATAGCTAGCATCCTATCTATGTGTTGATGAGTTGAATTGCAATTATTTTTCCTTGTTATGATTATCCATCCATATGTGATTGTATTATATATATGAATCTGCTAGCATAGTAAGTTCTTCATTTATTCACCTTATTATCAACCCTCTGAACATTGGTGGTTAGAAGCCTTATCTTATGATTGATTTTTATGCATGTCTTGAGTGTGTGAGGTCCTTTAGGTCATCTAACTTGATCCATTTAGAAAACCATTAAAAACATTGAAGTTACCAGGCATCCTCGAGCTGCAACCTAGAGGAGTTTCCTGGAGAGATAACATGGTTAGTGTACATTTTGAAATGTCCACCCAGTGAGTAATATTTAAATTTTTGTAGTGCATAAACCATTGCTAATCCTGCCCTCTCTGTTGTAGTGTATTTTTTCTCTATAGTTGATAGTTTTCTGCTAGCAAAAGAAATGGGGTGATCAATATCTCCTTCCCCTGGCTACGTTAATACCACTCCAAGTGCAACAGAGGATGCACCAACATGAACATGAAATTATTTTTTCCAATTTGGAAATAAAAGTATGGGAGTAGCAGCCATATTACTTTTCAGCTTGTCCAGACTCCCTTAGCATTCATCTGTCCACTGAAATTTAGTGTCTTTTTTCAACAATCTCTCTATTAGGGCAGTCACTTGTGCATATCCTTTGATAAACTTTATGTAGTATCATGTATGTCCTAATGTTTCTCTTAACTGTTTAACTTTGGTAGGTGGTGGTAAGTCAAGGATGATGGAAATTTTGGCTAGATCAACAAAAATTGCATCATGAAAGACCACGTGGCCTAGCAGAGTTCCAAAAGGCACACAGAAAATACACTTCCTTAAAAGAGGGAAATTTGGTACTAGAGGCATCATTCCAACATCATTCTAAGACTTTCTATGTGATCTTTTATAAGACCAAATAATGTCCAGTTGTCAAAGTAAAATTCAAGAAATTTGCGTATAAAATATTTAAATGCAACAACTACAATTGTAGAAAAGATTGTGGGCACATTCTTGAGTCCAAAGGGCATTACTGTGTATTGGTATAATCCCCACTCCATCACAAAGGTAGTCTTGTATTGATCCCCTTTTGCAATTCTTATCTGGTAGTAGCCCAAGAATCCATTAGTAAATGAATACATTTCTTGTCCTTCGACATTCTCCAATACTTCATCTGTGAACGAGGTAGGAAATGGATCATCCAAGCAGGAATCATTTAATTTCCTGAGATCAACACAAATTCTCACTTCTCCTGAATTTTTCTTGTCTTGTACTATAATCGGTTTGATCCATTATGATTGTTCAATTGGTTCTATTACACCTACCTCTAACATTCGATCAAGTTCAAATTTAACTTTCTCTTTGTAGCGCGGGTTTAATCTATATGGTCAGTGTTTGACCAATTTTGCATCAGGCTTCAAGGGTATCTTCATTTCACCAAGGTCCCGAACTATGCCTTTCATTTCGGAAAAATTTGTAGAGAATAGATCTTGAAATTCATGTAGTGAGTCAGTGATCTTTGCCACGGTCTCATCGTCTCAGTAATCTCCAATATTAGAAAATTTTGGGTTTTCAACCAACCCAATGTTTTCTTTCTTAATCTTAAGTGGTTTTCAAAACTGGTCAGTGGAGACAGGAGCTCCTTCCACTGTACGCATACCTTTTGACTCAAGTATATTTATCTCAAGTGGGTCATCATCATCTAGTTATCCTATAATATTATAGCATTCCATCCAGTTATGTATTGTCATGTTACATTGATGGAAATTCATGTCCGCGATCGGTATTTCTTCACATATATTTTCTTTTATTATCTATAACGCAACATCGACTGCCGTGTGTTCATTTGTGAACTCAAATTTATGGGTAAATCTTATAGGTAAGCTTTCCCATTCAACAGTTCCTCCTCACATCTCTACTAATGTGTACCAATGTATTGGTACCATTTCCAAAGTGTGGATGAGTTTATGAACCCATTCTTATCGCGGATATTCTTGCCAATTCTTGCGATAGTGCTCAATATGCTCCACAGGATCTGTCAGTCCTGTATACTTCTGATCAGGGAAATTGATCTCTTACCAAAATATGATATCCATTAATCTTCTACACTATGGCCATTCAGAGATAGTCTGTTTGTGTGTACCCCACCATCTAGCAGGCGTAGCTTTCAACACATAGTCCAAAACAGACAATCATTGTGATTTTTTTTTCTTCAAATTCTACCAAAAAAGATGCAAGGTTAGGTAATCCTTCATATGTAGGTAGTGCGCTTTCTTCAGCTCCTACCCTTCATACAACCCTTGTGATTCTTGCACATATTCTCATGGATACTTCATGTAGCCTATTTTGCCAATTTTCCAGGGCATTGCTTGAGTCAGACATGCACAAACTTACACTCTGCCGACTCAGTTTGAGCTATTGGATTTATATAATCTTTTTTTCAAGCCATGATATTATACAACTGATATAGATAATTTCCTTTCCCTTCACTATGTATGGGCTCAACATATCTCTTTCCTTCAAGCGAATCAATTGGCGCAACCACTCTTATTTCAGAATCTCCAAATGAGAAGATTCTTTTCTTGAATTTTATATTGGTTGGGTTGTATATTTCATAATCAATCCCTAGCAGTGTAGGATATGGATTTGTGTCATCGACAATGTCAATAACTTCAAAGTCGACATATGTTCTTAATCCTTCAACTTCTACAGGCACTTGAGTTTTTCTACTAATTGGTAGAACCTTCGACTAGTTAGCAAGATTTAGTTGAATGGGAGACCAATCTAGTCGTGGCTTATTCATGCTCTCCCATTTTTTTCTTGTTAGTATGTCAACATCTGAGCTCAAATGTAATATGATATAATCCATATCATAATCTCCTATGTGTGTTTTCATTCACAGTTCTCGACCTATCTTTGGTATTTTCTCAATATGATTAACTCTTTTTTTTTCAGGTCGTAGGTCATCGGGGGTTTCTTCTAGTAGTGTTGTTAGTTCTGTGACAAATTTTTTATCATTGATTAGTGTTAAACAATTTTTGAAAATTTCTTTAAGCTTACTATCCTTTTTCATTGCCAACTTCCTAATTAGTTGTTCAAATTGTTCGGGCATGGTCTTGACTTGTATAGATGTTGACAGATGATTAGCATCAACAAATTCTTGTTGCATCATCAAGAAGAATTATTCTCCTGTTGGACATCTAGCAGATCTTTATTTTGTGTCGCGGGTCTCACCTGCGTTTTTCCTTGCTGTATATTTTGATATGCTCATGTCGCAACACTTTCTCTTGTAACTACAACAATGTGAGGTTCTCTTGGTTCGACAAAAATAATCTGAATGTTCTGGCTGGGGTTTGGATTTTTATTCTGCACCGGGTTGGGATTTACGACCGTTCTAACTTGCCATTTCACAATTAGTTGCAGAAACTGTTCGACGGTGTGATCAGATGTTTACAATATGTACAAGTTTTGCAGGACTTTGACAATATCGAGAAAAATATCCAGGTTTCCCACAATTATAACATATAATGACTTGGCCTCTTCCTCGACCAAATCCTCCTCCTTGATGTTTTCCTCAACCTCTAAAGTTTCCAGCCCCCTTTGCAGAGGGTATTGTTGTTGTTGAGGATACTGATTCTGTTGGTATTGCGGCTAAGGGTATTGCAGTTGTTGATATTGTACAGGCTAATACTTAGGTTTTGCTTGCTCATCTTGCATCTACTCATCATTTATCATTAAGTAGGTATCTGTCATATTTTCTTGCAGTATCTGAAATTCTCTACAGTCTTTTTCATCATGACCCACTGATCTACAAAATTTACAATACATACTAGCTAGTGTGCTTACAATCATCATCTTTGCATGGATGATTTTAAGAACCCCCCCTACATTTATATGTATAAAAAATGGGTGAATCTCTCCGACATATAAGAAAATTTGAAGGCAAAGTTATCAATAATATAATATGTATATATAAAATATTTGGCGAATCTTTCATTTTATTATATAATTTTGTAAAATATTGGTGAATCTTTCACTAAGTTATAATATATTGTAAAATCTTGGAGAATCTTTCACTAAGTTATAAGATATTGTAAAATATTGGCGAATATTTCACTTCATTAAAAAAAATTGTAAAAACTGGCGAATCTTTCATTGAGTTATAAAATATTGTAGAAATTTGGCGAATATTTTTCCAAGAAGACTTATAAATCAGAGGAATATAATTGTCCACCCACAAGGCTGAACAATAGATGTGAACATGTGGACTTTGCTTGGTCCACTTCCAATTCATGGTGGGGAAGGAAAAGGAGGAGTAGATGATATCTACCACATAAGCGTAAAGATAAAACTTGAGTTTTTTGGATGATTTGGTATTCTGTTTTTGTGAAATAAAATCCCTCAAAACCACTGATAGTATTTCATCCTAGCTAAATGATTGGCATGTGGAAATGATGTGATAGGCTATAGGATCCCATTTAGTCCCAAAGTATGAGATATTGGGAAGTCCATACAGTCTGCAGAACATGGCAACAAGCAGTGAATAAGGTTCTTTGAACCAAAAAATGGGATACTATCTGTCAAGTCGACGGGCATAAAGAGTTGGAGCATCCATCCAAGATTTGATCAATTGATCAAGATTGAATTTGGGAATTGACTTCTTCAGGAATTCTTCAATGAGTAACTATTAGGGGGTATTGAGGGCATACATCCTTGTAATGACTTCTTGTTTGAAGGAGACCATAGGGGATTTACTAACATCCATGAACATCTCTGTGTTGGGGTTGGAAAGTTTAACCAACCAGCAGATGACATCTGTGTAAGACATGATAGGTGGGTGAGCAAAAATCGCATGAATTTTGGATTTAGAGATGTTCTGGAAGGCTTGGATATCATTCTCTACCTCCTACAGGTCATCATTGTCGAAGATAGAATAGATGTGAGCCCAATCTGGGGAGAAGGTTTCAGTTACAGCTCCCTCGGTGTTAGTATATACCAAAACATTGGGGTCCCTATATTTTGGCTCGTCTATGAGGGTTTTGGATCTCGCACTTTGTGCCATGTTTACCGTGGTGCACAGGGGGGTAAAATCAACATTAAACTAGATTATTTAACTCATAAACCAAACAAAGAAGAGGAAAAATCACTTACCATTTGACAATGTAACGAGTTCATAAGAGGATAGTGTAGAAGGAGCAAGTCGACGAAGTCGACTTAAATGAAGACTGACTTAGTCGATCAGCCGACTAAGTCGATGGGCCGACTTAGTCAATCAACCGACTAAGTCGGTCGGCCGACTAACTAGAAATATTAGGTCGGCTAACTAACAGTCGTGTCGGCTCACCGAACCGACTGGTAGTTATTTTGTAATTGTTTGTAACTTGTATATATTAGGCTATTGAGCCAAGCAAGAACTCAGGTTCTACAAGATCATATGGAAGAATCCCTTGTCACCGAGGAAGTCTTAAGAGACTGGCCGACTCACTATGGGAAGGTCTACCACCAGACACGGCAGACACGGCAGGGCATCCAAGCTTTGGAAGGTCGGAAGTCGACAGAGGCAGAAATGAGGCAGACAATTGAAGACCAGATTGTGATGGAGACAAACAAACTACAGAAGTTGGAAAGGGAAGCACATTAATGGGTTCAGCAGGCTCTTCCCAACTTGGAAAAAGTTGACAGTATTTGCCCACAGATGAAACAACTCATCAATGCTGCAGAAGAACAAAACCAGTTTTTGGGTCCTAACATGGAGAATATTGCAGAAATGCCCATGTCAGAAAAGATGTTGATCCTTTCAAGTCTCACTACGTTAACGATCGATATCCAGAAGGCATTGCAGAGTTGGACCGACTTTCAGCATCACCTTGCCATCACAGCTCCGACCATCCGTCTGCATAGTCCACAACAGTAACCAGCTTTGAGAGATCTGTCACAAACATCAAGTTTGGACCTCCCTGTTTCTTCGGGACGAAGAAATGTTTTGTTCGTGGGGGAGATGTAGAAGGAGCAAGTTGACGAAGTCGACTTAAACAAAGACTGACTTAGTTGATCAGCCGACTAAGTCGATGGGCCGACTTAGTCGATCAGCCGACTAAGTCGGTCGGCTGACTAACTAGAAATATTAGGTCGGCTAACTAACAGTTGTGTCGGTTCACCGAACTGACTGGTAGTTATTTTGTAACTGTTTGTAACTTGTATATATTAGGCTTTTGAGCCAAGCAAGAACTCAGTTCAGTTCTCTGCCTTGTATGAACTCATTATAATAATATAATCTGTTTAATCCTATCTGTTCTTGTCTCTTGTCTCTGTTTATATTTATACGTTTTAGTATGTATTATTGGTAACCTTATGTGATCTATGAGATTACAATAGATAGTAACAAATTCCTTCAGTGGGAACCGAAGAAGTTACAGTGATACACACAGTAAAAAATAACAAAAACATTGTGAAAAACAATAAATTAAACCCAAGAAATGGCTAAGGACGAGGAGTGATCGTGACCGTTGATTGATCTGATCGGACGACGCAGATTCATCGAAAATCAAATCCAATATAAATAAACACACACAAATCAAGGTCAGGATCGGAAATAAAAAACCAGAGTCTGGAAGGGTGAAACCCAAATTCTGATTCCCGACATCGAGATCAGAAAAATGGCAAGAAAATAGCAAGTGCTTAAGAAAACCCCTATTTCTGATTTTCGATATAACATACATCATCATGTTAATATTGAGGTTTTGAAATAATCAAATTACATATTTTTATTATTGTAATTTCAACTATTGGATTGGGGAAAAATCCTCCTTGAAAATCATTTCAATTTAGTCAAGCAATTTTTTTGTTAGAGATTATCCTACACCCCATTCTATCTTAGCATCATAAAGATGGATTTATTGTCACATTCAATTGCATCATTATCCCTCTCTAATTTTCATTTAGAATAGATTGTGTTTGATTCATTCAAGGGTTTTGGTTTAATATTATGCTACACCACATTCTATATTAACATGTAAAAGATGTATCTATTGGTGCATTGCACCATTATCCCTTTGTAGATTTTATGTAGAATAAGTTGTGTTTCTCAATTATCAATTCTTCCACAACATAAGATGTTTGTGGAAAATAAATAGTATAATATCATGACATGGAAGGAACACTATGCGCGTGGCTTTTAAAAACAATTGTGTAACTTTCAACTTTTAATTAGCTATGAACTCATGTAACATAGATTATCATATATCTATCAAAAAGAAGTTGTTACCCCTAGAACTTGGTCACATAATCTAGAGATGATAATTTAGTTTACTTTTAAAATTTAGTAATAATAAATGGCTAAAAATTGACATTATATAATTGTTATGTATTTAAAGCAAGTGGTCAGCTACATTTGTTGTCACGTCATCTATGTTTGGTTCCTCTGCATTTCTCATGTTTTTCAATTGTACCATATCAGGATAAATACTTTTAGAGAAATGCCTTGTACCTCTATGACCATATTGCACCATATGTTCATTAATCACTCGTCTTGTTATCGTATTCCCTCGACAACAAATAATACATGGAAATGCATATTTCTCCAATCTCTTCTCATCAACTATTTTCTCATCATGTGCATGGTATTCAAATGTTGATGGAATTGAGGGTTGGCCCATCAAAACCAATTCCTAGAGAGAAAAAGAATAACAACATAGCTAAAGAAAGACTGTAAAACAAAACTTGTAAGCCTGATAGATTGAAAACAACAGAGAGATGACAAAGTAGAAGAGCTAGTGTACAACAACAACTACACCATAAACTTTGGAATCCAGGAGGTTTGAAGAAAGTATAGACATAAGACCATGAGGTCATAAACTTTTTTGTTGTGGGAGTCTAATGCATGAGCATTTTCTCCCATTGGCAAGTTTAAATGTTGATCAGACCAAGGGTCTCAATGTTTTCCAAGGAGGGATTCCCATTGTAAAATAATTTTATAACTTTTAAAGTTTACAAGTTTGACTTATAAGTTTCTAAGTTAGTGAGGTATCAATAGTGAGTCATTAGTTTAGTAATGTATATTACAAAAGGCATACATTCGTTTACATTGCCTCAATGGGAGTCACTTCCTACATCTAAGTATTGATTGACTTAATAACTTATTTTTCCCATCCAAAAAAAATATTGTGGGGAATTCCGGGAAAAGAGAAAATAATGAATCATATTATTGTTATATTTAATGTTATGGTAGTAGTTAGAATCTTAAGCTATTGGTAGTATAGGGTTTAATGTTAGATGTACAACCAAACATTAAACTTCAATTACTCAACCGACAACAATAAAGGAGCTTGGATAGTTTTCAAGGGGAGGATCAAGGATGGAAATAAGGAAACATAGAATAATTCCACAATATGTATGTACTAGGAAAATCTAAGTGATATGGTACAAGAAGGAAACTAATTTGCAAATAAAGAAAGATGGAAAGTTATCCATGGAAAAATTATGAAGGGTTCTAGTTGTGGAATGTATTAACTTACTAAGCACCCTTCCATACTAGCAATTGGATTAATATCAGTGCATGCATGGTATATACTGTATAGTATATACATTCTAGCATATTACAGAAGCACACACACTCTATGCTTGTGGTTTATGCATTGGTATTATTTTGTTGACATCACATTTTCTGATTGTAGTTGTTAGTTGTTAAGAAACTAGACACCTCAACTTCCATGTTACAAAAGAATGATGATTTCTTAGCATGTTGTATTAAGTTATCATGGTGGTTTCGTTGGCATTTGTTGTGCGGTGGAAATAAATGGCATATGATTTATGGCGTGTTTTTTATATAGTTTGGATACAATGTAATATAGTTACAACATTACACACATTTGGGGACCCAAAATTTTCAATTCAAACAATCATTCAAACATAAATAATGTTTCTAACCTATAAGGTTAAGAACAAACGAGCAGCAGAGACAGTCATGCAGGAGGAGTGGGTATGATGGTGGTTAGGGAGGTCAAGGGTTCGATCCTCCTCGACCTCAAAATATTTTGGTAAACAAACCCATAGAGGTTCCAACCAGGCTGCCACGTGGCAGGCCATAGTTGGTCTGTGTCAAATCCCATGTCATCGGTCTTGAAGTAAGCTCCTAGGGCTTGGTACTTCAAAATAAATGAACATTTCTTGAAGGAAGGACTCAAGGGAAGTCCTTATGACCATGGTCTTTATGTCAAAAATTTTAACAGTGATATCATAATATGTATATGGTTGATCATTGCAAGAAGCAATGTAAGTCATGTATATGACTACAAGTGGGAGTTATAGAAGGTTTTTGACATCACATATTTGGGTTTGTTACATTACTTTCTTGGAATCCAAGTCTGTCAAGAGAAACATGGGGTTCTTCTATCACAAACAAAGTATGCACTTGATTTATTAAAGAAGTTTAAGATGGGGAATTGCAAGGAAACTCCCACTCCAATCAATATAGTGGTCAATTTAATAAGTAACTCTATTAGGAAGAAGATGTTAAAGACAAAAGATCAACTTTTGGATATTTTTTTCACATTCATTATAGAGAAATTTCATGTAGCAAGAAACAAGCTACAATTTCTTTATCTTCAACTTAAGTTGAATATAAAGGTACAACTATTGCAACACAAAAAGATGCATGGCTAAGAGGTATCCTTGTTGAACTAAATCATCCTCAAACAAGAACAACTATTTATTCATGAGATAACCAAAGCACAATACAATTGACAAAAGAACCAGTTTTTCATGCAAGAAGCAAACATATTGAAATCCATATTCATTATGTCAGTGAGAAAACACAAAAAAAATATCATATTAAAGTATTGTAAAATAGAAGGTCAAGTTATTGATAAATTCACTAAACCATTGAGCATTGTAAAATTTGAAAAGTTTAAATGCATGTTAGGGCTTTAAAAAATATACTCTTAATAATGTACTCCTAATAAACATTAAGTAAGCATTGTAAAATTCGAAAAGTTTAAATGCATGTTAGGGATTAAAAATATATACTCTTAATAAGGTGCTCCTAATAAACATTAAGAGGGAGCGTTAAAACTAGAATTAGGTAAGGTCCATGAAGAGTGGAATATTATAAAATGTCTGTACAAAGTAATATTCCAGAAGCATCATTTAATACTAGTAGCTAAAACAGTTGTTGTAATTGAAAATAGTTTTGTCTCAATTTGTGATGTTTCTTTATTCACTTTTTCATACCTTCATACCAGTCATTTAATCCTTGCACATCAATTGATTAAAGAATCCCATCATTTGAAAATTATTAGTTCATTAAAGAATCCCATCATTTGAAAAATCCATACTCAAAGAGGATATGGTTTTTAAGGACATGATTTGTATGTACGAAATCCGGAAGAATTCTGAAAAAATTATTGGTCTTAGCTGAAAAGAAGTGATTGCAATTCATTCAAATACTTTGAAGTCTTCGTTGTATCTCCTTCCTTCCCAATAATAATTAAAACAACCATATCATCGTAACCGTAACAAATATACTAGGTACCATAATAAGAAAACATATCTGTGATTGAATAACACACCTGTTCGTTCCATATCCGAAGTGTCTTCAATATTCATTCCATGAATCATTGTGTCTTCTCATAAGATAGTGTATCACCATGTTTATTGGACCAAATGAAAGAAATTTACTCACTTCGAATCTTGCTTTAGAAAGAGCCAACGAAAGGTTATCCCCCATGCCCTTCAACGAGGCAAATTGCAGACCACCCGATTCCGTCTTCTCGATACCCAATTATTCAGCCTTAACCATGACTGAATTCGGTGTTGATAAATTAAGCACCACCATTATCAATCAGTTGAATAGTCCCTATTTTAATGTTACACAAAAATAAAAAGAACGAAGTAGTTAAAAATATAAGAGCCATCCTACCACATTCGATATTGTGTGTAGCGACTAAGAATGATGCTTCTCCCTTAGCCACCTTATCCAACAACAATGAAGAGATGGCATGGTAACAGTTTTGTATCTCAGTAATTGAAGAATAGTATGGGGAAACCATGTCGGATGACTGAGCTATATTATTTTCCAGATGGATTTACCCATCGCTTACAAGTTTCACACCCATTGAAATTCCTTTCTTCTTAGCCTCTTTGGATGCTACAAGAAGTTGAGACAACGAGTCTTTCAGATAGGCTTTCACAATCACATACATGACAATATTTCCATGGAATCGATTGAATTGAGTAAATGCTCTGTAAACCAAGTAATGGGGGGCTAAACAATTGTGTATTCTGTATCAGCCAATAAGGGAATTGGGGTAGCTTCACATGCCCCGCATAGCTGAAACAATCTTTATTAGGCTAAATTTAAGTCCATTTATTTGTTGGAAATCAATGGTTGCGGCTCAATGTTGTCATGGTTAGGACTAGATGATACTAGAATTGGCAGAGTTTCTCTCTTCCATGGTAGATTGAATTCAAGATGTTGATGTTTCCATATTATCAAATGGATGACTCTTTCCAGTATCCTGGGAGTGCATAATGCACTAATATTCACACATAAAAAAATAACCTTTTGTCACACCAATTAAATCCAAACTCAGCATCCAATTTCAAAAGATCACACAATTCTAAAAAACTACTACTTACCGAGCCAAGAGGAAGCATAAACATAGAAGAGACTGTGCCAAAAAGATGGTTAAGATTGGAGTCACAGGAAACATTGTCTAGGGATCCTTCTGTGTTGTAGTTGAGAATTCCCTTCAAAACCGGATCTCTCAATCTGTGTAACACAACAGAAACATATTTTAGGTTTTCTCCCGTGATGAAATGAGAATAAGCCGTGTTCATGAGTGGCCCTCTGTAATCTGCATACTTGCTTAGAGTCATGGCCACAGTTTGGCACGATATCAAACTCTGATAAAACGATATATCAGTTAACTCTTGTGTACTGAATTCTGAGAATAAACTCTCCACGTCTTCCATGTTCCAAATTAAAGAAGAGACCTATGTATTATGGTTGTTAACCATCTTAGTATTCCTACTTTCATTTCTATTATGACGCCAGTTCGTGGCACGAAATAATTTGTGTTGATGCATCTTTGGAATATTAGACATATATTTTCTCATGAATATTTTTCTCAGAGAGGTTGCATAATGAACTCAATCGCACCTTGAACTAGATAGAAACCACTATTGCGTTGAGCATCGAAATCCATCTGTGAACATCTATCCTCCTCATCTATTATAGGAAACAAAATGCAAAATGCATACACAAAAAACCCAGGAAAGCTGAGGGTCGCCATTGCATCCACCATGGCGTCCAACTATGCGTCCAACACGTTGGAGCAGTGAAATTCGCCATCGTCTGGTATTGTTGTTGTGTCAAGACCGAACAACACGTAGTTGAGAGAAATTTTGGCAGTGTTTGAAATGCAGGAAAAGTAGGGATACACATTTAGGAACAAATACAAATCTGTTCAATTTAGGAAGATGAGCATTTCATGAATGACGGATCCGGTGATGTAGCTAGGAAATATTTATATAGATACCAAAAACTTGAAACCACAAGACATGCCAAAAATCAATGGAGATGGGAAATATTTATATAGGAAGTGCATTTGAAGGGAAATAATAACTTGAAACCCACTCCATGTGCATTTATACCTTCGAGAAAATAGGGTTGTCATCTGATGAAACATGGAGGGAAAAATAACCTCTAGTTCTAAAAATCCGTGGGCTATGAAGTTTTCAGCCTGGATTACAACCATTTCCTCAATTTAAACAAAACATGGATGTCTAAAGAATTATTGCAAGCATTATCACTGAAAATTAGGGGCGAAGGAGGATTGAATATGAATTTTACTGGAAATTAGGAGGAGAACCCAGGATTTGAGGTAAATTTGAGAGGGATAATTTTTTTTTTTTACTTCCGAATTAATAGTGAGGAGGATGATTTGTTTATGGACTATTATTTGTATAGTAAATATTGGACGAATATATTAAATTTTAAAAAAACATTCCATATTAAAATTCGACCATTAAATTGTTGATGTATATGTAACTTCGAAATGTATTTCACTTATATTTCTTATATATTGTAACCCGATGTTTATTCCGCGATGTACTTGAGTTATGTCATGCCTCGATGTTCCTATGGGAAAGTTCTATAATATAAACAAGTCATGTCAATTCATTGTGGGTAACCCTCCTATTAGCTAAGGGTTAAAGTCCCTGCAGTTCCAAAGCACTAGGGTTATTAGACTCTCCTAGTGAGGTCGGCCCTAGTAGGGTTTAGTCAAGTAGAGAATTAGTATAAATAGAGAGCTGGCCTCTTTATTTAACACACATCTCATACACACTCAAGTGTAGCGCATAGTTGAGGAAGGAGAAGACACCGGGGATAGACAGAAAGAAGGTTATTGCTGTCGGGAGATCACTTACTGTTTTGGGTTCTAATTTTGGTGTTGATTCTATCTCTGAGGAAGTTGCGGGGTTTTCACCATTTATGGTTTCCATGAGGATAAACATTGTGTTCATTGTCTCTTGTGATTGATTGTTGTGCTTGTTATTCTCTCAGTTAAAGATCCTAATGTATTGCTAGCTTAATGATGAAATTCTAACATGGAATGAGAGATAACCTGAGAAGAAGACACTGTGCAGCTGTGGGAACTAGGGTTTCCTATTTAGTGGATATTCCTCCACATATTTTTAGCAAAGTAAGGTTGGATTAACTCTCCTCCTTAGGGCGCATCCTTCTGTCGAAGCAGAATCCAATTCTGAGGTTTTTCAGTTTTGGACTTGACACTACTACTGGAAATTAGGGCTTTTCATAGAAGAGGAATTTTTCAGTGAGCCCAGGCCTGGATTGATCTCCTCCCAAAAATAGAATTTATGGATCAAATTCAAAGCATTTGGTTGGACAGAACTCTGGAAAATCAAAACCCTAATTTGCTACTGAACCAACACTACAGGATTTTAGCTCCAAATTCAGATCCAACATCTTCACCTGTTAAGTAAATTAGTTGTCATTGATGTCAAATAAGTTATTAGAATTCAAATATATGTTGGCATAATGAAGGATGCAGGTATCCAGAATAACAAAGGAATAACCCTGTTACAGGTTGCAGGGTGAATGACAAACGAATAACCATATAGCAAGATGAACGACTGAGATCGATCATCCAATGTTGTTGCTAAATGAACTAGTGCAGAGGTTAAACATGTACGAAATTATAAAGCTCCGCAAAATATCAAGATCAGATGGCTTATATTAGTCTCGCACTAGATCCAACGGTTAAGGATTAATTCTGACAATTAGGCGAAAAATCAAAAGTTCCGCAAAAGATCAAGATGGGATGGCTAAGATTAGTTCCGCCAAAAGAGATCGACGGTGTGGAATAAAAAATGTGGAAAGGGAATTGCGGAAACAACGTTTAAAGATTCTATGAACCCGCAATATGCATCCCATATACCACATCCCGCAATCTGGAGAGATCGGACGGCTGAAGTCAGTTCCGCTAAAACAGATCAACGGTTCAGAAAAAGAAGTACGAAAAGAAGGTTGCAGAAATTCGAGATATTATTTTGGGAAATGTTACATCCTGCATCCCACATCCCGCAATCTGGAGAGATCGGATAACTGAAGTTAGTTTCGCTAAAACAGATCAACGGTTCGGAAAAATAAGTGCAGGAAGAAGTTTGCAGAAAATCTGTTTTGGGAAATGTTACATCCCGCATCCCACAATATGAAGATCGATGCTCATGGAAAAGCCTGATGAAGATCAATGGTGGGGAATCATTGAAACAGAAAATTGGTCCGGAAATACGATTTCAAGAGGAAATATGTAGAGTAGATCAACGGTCCGGATTGTATCTGGAGAAGAATATTACGGAAGCACCAGAAAATGATAAACAGGGTTGTGGAAATGAATTCTGAGCTGTGAGAAGAAGGAAACAATGTATTTGATGAAACTTAACAATGAAATGATGTGACGATTGAACAGGTAGATGATGAAGATGTATGTATGTAAGTAAACAGTCACGATCCAAAACGAAAGAACGCAGCTATGGAGAGATGCGTTGATAGGCAATATGTAAAAGGTATTTATTGAATGAATGTGTAAAGAATAAGGTGTCTCTATTAGTAAGCTTGACAGAGTCCAAAGCGAATAGTGTACAACTATTCCAAAATACTGGAAAAATCAGATGAAGTTGGCAAGGTGGTGCTATGGCAGGCCACGGGTCTGCAGGGGGTCGAAGCCTCCTTCTATTTGTAGCTAGAGAACAAGGTGTCGTATCATCCTTGTCTATTGAAGCAGGCATAAAACCATAGGGGTGTTGTAGCATCCTAGTCTGTAGTTGCAAGAAAAACCTAGGGTGTGTTTTGCATCCTTTCTGTAGTAGCAGATAAACAATTTTGTAAAATTCATCTTATTAATAAGTTTGTGATGGTGGTTTTCTCTTTGAGGTTTCCACGATAAAAACTATGTTTTAATTGTTGATTATTGTGTGTTTTATTATTTAAGAGTCAATACTAATTCACCCCCCCCCCCCTCTTAGTATTGTGGGATAAACCAACACTTAGAACTTAAAAATTGAACCAAATAATATCAGATCATATTGAAATAAGATCATATCATATCCAAATAAGTTCATATCATATCCAAGAGTGTGGAATGACATCAAATCCCTAACAACAATTTTGAAGGAGACTTGCGGTACTTGATTTTTCACACCAAAATTGATGAGAGCAACTACAAGAATTACTAAAATATCTTGAACGTTAAAAACTAAACCAAATAAGATCATATTAGATCCAAATAAGTTCATATCGGATCCAATAATTTGGAATAAATTCAAGTGCCCCACCGAAATGGTAGATGCACAATCTTCTCCTTTTTCAACAAAATTCTGAATATTGGTGCATGCAATCATGTAGGAATTTGTTAGAAGATCAAGATCAAAGAGAGTGAATGGATCACTCCTCAAATATGATATTATTTCCAAAATATCCAAATATTTACAAAATATAATATCAACAAAATCATGAGAGAAAACTGACATCAAATCCCTAGCATAAATTTTGAAATAGTTTTTGGTACTTGATTCTTCACACCAAACTTGATGAGAACAACTACAAGCATTACTGAAAGATATTGAAAATTAAAAATTGAACCAAATAATATCATATCAGATACACATAAGATCATATCATATCCAAATAGGTTCATATCAAATCCAAGAGTGTGCTCCACCGAGATGGTAGATACACAGTTTTCTCCTTGTTCAAAATCCTGAGTATTGGTGCATGCAATCATGTAGGAATTTACTGCAAGCTCTAGATCAATGATAGTGAATGGATCACTCCTATAATCTAATATTGTTTCCAAAATATAAAAAGTATTACTTTTCTGCACACCAGCAACATCACTAGAGATAGAGAAATCAAATTCCACTTTATTTTTTGAAACAATCACCGATAAACTATGCACATAATTCAAAATAGAAGAATCACTTGAGAATTTTTGCATAGAATGGAAGGAGAGTTTTTCATCAATAACAGAGATTCAAATTTATTCTTCTGGATCAGCCATATGAGAAGATGAGATATCATATATCTTAGAAAATTCTGGAGTAACAGGAGAAGGAATCACTCTAATGAGACTTTCTTCAATTTGAATTGACTGTGGAAGATTATTCTTCTTCCTCATCTTGAACGAATTCATAAGAGAGAATAGAGGCCAAGAATTTTGAATAAATAACTCTTGTGGTGCTAGGTGTGCTCTCCAAAGTGGTATAATGATCCTCATTGTGCTTTCCAAAGGTTCTATCCAGTTCTGTCCAGAGATCCTTTGGATATTCAACAGAATTAATAAGGTAGCACAAGCTTGGAGAAAAGGCCAGATATATTCTTCCAAAATCTCTATCACCATCATTTAGCCAGACATTCTCAGCTTCATAAGAATCTTTACCAAGTCCAATGGATACCTCATTGGGACCTTTTCTTTTTAGATATGAAATCATCTTCGATTTACATTCTGAATATCTTGTGGATGGAGTAAGAAGATGAACTGATAATAACGAATCCATATGAATTTGAACCTGCAAAATATCACTACAAAACCAAAAATGATCTGCACTATGTCAGAATCAATCCTTCCCTCTCGACATGTACACTTTTCAGGGTCCGCCATGCCCGCATCGCCACTCTGAATGAATTGAGAGGAAGCAAGGCACCTTTGCAGGACGTCTGTGGAAACCCAGCTGCTTCTGTTGTACAATGGAGAGTAGACAGACTTGAAGCTTGCATGAGGAGGCTCCGGTACCATATTAGAATTGTTGTGCCATTAAATATTCAGAGCGATTAGTGCAATAAGATTCTTAATTACTATGCAGTGAAAGGGAATGAAAAATACACACTGAACAAATTAAATCTCATAAGAAACAGATAAGTATTTCTCAGATAATTACAGTATCAACTTCATTAATCCCAGAAGTATACAACAGTGTTACATAAAGGAGAATTCAAATCATGAGAGATGAATTCGAATCTCCCAACTCAGACTGACTACATGGCTAACTAGAAGTGTCTAAATCACTATCGAAGTCCAACATGTTAACTCTAGATGTCTAATCCAGTCTCTCAATCAGTTGCAATCAATCAAACTAGTATAACTATAGTGGTAGGTGAGAGCTGACGCCTTCCCACATGCAACCATGCATAACTGCCGCTAACTAATCCAAGTGGATCATATCAAATTCGATAGAAGTTAAATTCTTCAAAAGAAAAATATATGCATACAAAATTAAAGAGCTCGTCAGCGTATTTCCAGCGATGCTTATTTCATGAAAAAAGGCCTCTAGATGTAGAAGATATTTAAGTTTGAAGTTTCGTCAAAGATGGTTAAGGTGGTTTAAAAAAATGTAATGATGGGGCTATGGGAATTGAACCCAAACCTTGTGATAAGGCCACCATGACCCCATGTAAATAATATGTTATAACAATATATTATAAACCATATGGTATAATATAGTATAACCATATGATATAACGTGGAGCATAACAAACATACCATAAAATATGGTGCAAATATACCACCATATTATAACTATGATATTTCACAATCATATCTTATCCAAATCATGCCACCGAGGTATAACATGTTGTAACAAAAACATAACATACAGAGAGGTTCGTGGTCTTGAACCCGCGACCTCCTCCACAACTCCCAGTGCCTCTTACCAAGAGGCCACACCAATCAATCGTGATAAGGAATGGCGCAGTATTGTTTTACCCTTACGTGGATATCACGCTGCAAAATGGACACGTGGTCCCATGGCCCACGACTCAAAACCAAATGTTTTGGCCTATAAAGACCACGAAGTACAGAGTTTGGATGGCCAGAGCTAAGCATTGAGCTGCAGAGCATTTAATGCAGCCTCAGCAGCTTTGATGACCGTTGGATCTCTAACAACTCAAGATCCAACGATCATCAAGCTTGCTTGAGCTGCATTAAATGCTCTGCAGCTCAATGCTTAGCTCTGGCCAGTTTGGATGGGGTTTATTGTAGGGAAGTACAAGCGCAGAAGGCCATTAATGGGCACGGATCCTGAGGCAAAATCCTTACATAGTCAACGTTGTTTTGTCTTATTTGTAGAACATTTTTTCGATTTGTGAGCCAGAGTATGTCTCAAGCGAACAGGGTCGTGTTTATACTCATTTTTCTCTATTTTTCGAGAGGAACGCAGTGGTGCAGTCTGTTTTTGTGTGTAAGTGACTGAACGCAGAAGTTTTTCTAGAATACACATTTTGTAAGCATTTGAAGATTTCTTGTCCATTTATGGTTTGCTTACATTTTTATGTGCTTATGTGTTTGATGGATGCTCTTTAATTATGAATTTTAAAGGTTGTTTGTGAGTAATTGACATTTTCAAATTCACATGCAAATAATGGTTATAAATGTCCTTCAGTAAATTTCATATCACTAACTCAACTAGAGGATATCTAATTGAATGTAATTGAAGCATAACTAATATTAACTAGTTACCAGGTACCAACAACTGAAGGAGGTTGGTGCCGGCACTCCCTGTGGCTCCTAAAATGTAGGGATTGGTCTAGGAGGCACCTAAATTGATGTATGAAGGTGTAGTCAGTTCCAGTTAGCCTCTATCGTTGTTCCCCACACATTAGTGATTGGTACATGTGGCCCCATTAGGACAACTGGACCCAATAATAACTAAATGACTCCTAAGTTAGGAAAATATAATCTAATAAACAATTTGGAGAAGGGAGGGTTATAAATCTTAACAACAACACCTACTGGTACTATGGAAAATTTAATATACCAGTCAAGCGCACAACCTCATAGAGTTGAGATCATTTGTGCTTTCTTAATATTCTCATCCTAGATCTATCGCACAATACGAACATCTTCACAAAGGAACCAATATTGTTCTGGGTCTTCCAACCCATTTCCATTGAATATTGGTAACTTAATGTCAGCTCTAGCAATTGTATTTGTTGTTGGTACAGTCGAAACAAAGTTTTGACTATTTGGACTTCCTTGTCCGTTATTTACAGCATTAGTATTGCTTGTATTTACATAATTACTTGGAGATAAGTCTCTTGATATTACCTCTGGTGAAGTATGCAGTGTTGTAGGCGAGTTGTAAACACTTTCTCATTCTATAGATTCAGTCGACTCTTCTAACTCTTCGTATCCTTCAGAGATCGATTGATATTCCTCTTCTTCATCACAAGACCCTTCGTCAAGGTGTGACACAAACTCATATCCTTCTTCTCTATCTGTGCTACAACTCTCTCTTCCTAACCGATTTTTTCTTTGCTTGCAGGACCTAAATCTTCTTCTACTTCTTAAAAATCCCAACTCTAGTTCAGTTCCACTATATCCTGGGAACATCTCTCTTTAGATTTCTGCTGAGACATAACCACTCTATTTCTATACAGTCTTGTTACCTTCGTATAATGCCTTTTTCACATAAAATAATTTTTATCCACGTCTTTAAAGATGACAGATATCTACTGCATGGGCCTTAAAAAAAAAATTATATGCCTCACTGTATGAGGTTATTGTGTCAACAGTATAATCAATAATATATACCTCTACGATATTATCTATCCAAAATATACAACCCTCGACACCGGGTTGCTTACTTCTTTCAGTTGTTGAATTAACTGGGGAGTCCGCTCCTTTGGTTCTCTTCCTTGAAAATTTGTTTGTGGGTCACTAACTTATATAACCATTCATGCAATACAATGGGAAACTCAGAAAAGAAAATCTCATGGATGTTTGTGTAGATGTATCGGCCCAACCACTCTATTGGGTTCCATCGAGACCCTTCTCTTTATTTTCGTGCGAACTCTAAATCTTTGGATTCCATCCAATCTTGGATCTCCGGTTTCATGGGTTGCCAAAACATATCCCTCACCACAATAATTCAAGGTCCCGAAAACAGAACCATTTATTTGGCTTTGTGCCTCTCTATCCCTCTTCCGAAGGATCCCGAACTAGGTTCAGTCCCTTTTTATTAGCACACAAAGCTCTAGATATTGACCCAACAAAGCAGAGCTCCAACAACACCTGCAATGTAGATGTCGTCTCACCCGAGATATCTCTCTTGATGGGTAACTATCAGAACCACATTTCTGCAGTTGTGTGGGACGGTGTTTAGTACCTTGGCTCTGCGGTAAGGCTTCCAACGAAGTCCGGGGGTGGATTATTTTTGTTCATTGTGCTTCAACAGCTAAGTTGTGCCCCAACCTCTATTATGCAAGGCAATAAATAGACAGCATAAATGAAACATAATCATATCCTGTAATACAATGCGGCTATCATACATTTATTCATTTGTAAGCAACCCTAAGTCATTCATTCAATACAACATTTACACATATATCTAAGATATTTCCAACATTCACACATATACACAAAATATAACGTGGAAACCCATCCAGGAAAAAACCACTAGTGCTATTCATCTGGCATGAGAAAATAGATGCACCTTTGTTTTGTGCACGAAGCTGCAGACTCTACTCAAGATCTTCTTCTCTAAATTTATAGACTCTTCCTCTATCTCATGCTCTCTAGTCTTCTTTCTGTTCTCTTCCTACTCTATCTCTACTAGTGATCCGCACACAGTCTCAATCGACTCAACCTTTCCTTCTCTTCTATGCACTTAGCTGCAGATTCTTTACTCTGATGCACTCAACAATACAGAGCCACCAACCAAGAATTCACGTTTTTCAGCTAACGAGAGTCTACAACAACTAATTGTATGGAGAATGTCTAACACAAACTGACTGTCGGGAGCACGTCTAACACAAATTTACTGTCAGGAGAGTGTCTAACCCGCATACAGCTTGGGATCCTTCTTTTATAACCCCATTATAGTTCAATATTGATTCCCTACATACTTGATATAGAATCAATTCTGACTCGATACATACTCTATTCAGACTCATTTCTGTTGTTATCTCTGCCAACTTACTATAACCAACCAACATGTTGTCTTTCCTATTTTAGCAACACCTAACGGGAGGCACTGATGACCTAACTTACAAAGATGCCTTCACATATTTGGTTTCTACCAGCTCTAGCCGAGCTCGTACCCATGATCATTAAGGCCCGTCTCTTCTCATCATTATGTCTTACTTTCACTTTCTAGTCATTATGCTACTTGCACACCATTTTTTGTTGATATTCTGTCATACCATCTCGTGTCGCACTCTGTCCTTGCACACCATTTTTTGTTGATATTTTTTTGTTGATATTCTGTCATACCATCTCGTGTCGCACTCTGCACTTCCTCTTCCAGCTCCTTCTTCTTCTCCTTTAGCTCTTCTCCGTACTTAGGCAAAATTCTGCATGAATTCTTCCTTATTGTCCCTACGCCCAACATAGCTTTACAAAATTGATTGAAAACTTGGGACAATCTTAAAAAAAGGTTGGATGGGGCCAAGAATTTGCGCTTTATGTAAAAAGGAGTCAGAAACTGTTGATTATTTGCTGATAAATTGTAGTTTTACAGTTGAAATTTGGAAAAAGGTATGTCTTTCTCTTAAGATATCTCAAAGTTGGGAAGGTGGAAATTTTGATCAGTGTGTTTTTTAATGGTATAAAAACTATAGAGTCTATCTTACTTTACCAGCTATCATTTCTTGGAAAATATGGACTGTTAGGAATATTAACATCTTTGAGGACTATCTACAGGACTCAAGTTCTATCTGTCTGCAAAATCTTGTCTCTGGAAAAAGAGTATACCAAACGGATAAAGGTAGTTTCAAAGTCCATAGTATTGAAGGAGATTCAGTTTAATGGTGTTGTTGGATATTTTGATTGAGAAACCAAAGATGGTATTTATGTAGGGGGTGTGGTTTTACTAATCAACAACAACCACAAATTCAATTTCAAACTCAATTGTGGTACTGATTCAAATATGAAGGCTGAGTTGTTAGCCCTTTGGTGCTTGTGTAAGGTAGCTTCTTTTTTGGTATCGTTACTTTATAGGTATATGGTGATTCAAGGGTCACTATTAAATGGGTGAAAGGTGTTTTTAATTTAAAAGTGGTTGAACTTTTTCCTTGGTGTAGCAGCATTCACAAAAAAAAGATTTTCTCTCATATTAAATTTCATCATATATACAGGGAACAAAATAAGTTGGCCAATGAGCTTTCAAAATTAACCTTGGAAGGAAAGGGAGGGTTACTTTTCTAGGAATAATTGGAGGAATATATTCAAGTTAGCTCCGGCTCTATCAACATTTTTTTATCTCTAATTTGACAAACTATAGAAGTTTTGAGTCTAGATGGTTTGTCTGTGTTGGAGGTTCTATGACTTTCATATGCTCAGGCTTGAAGTCTGTAGTTAAAGTCTGAACTTTGTATGGTTTTGATATGCTACATAGGGCCTTAGAATCTGTTCTTCTGAATCTTTTAGAACAATCTGGAATGATCAGTCCTATATTTATGTTTTGAACAATCATGTTTCTTAAATACTGTTTCGAAAGTATTGTATTGTTTGATTCATCAATGAATAACAATTATTTTTTTATTTTTTTTAATGAATAAGGTTCTATAATCAAAACATTTTCTAAATAGATTAAAGTTAATTATATGATTAATAGTTTTTATATTCAATTCTCATAGTTTTACATATATTACAAATCCTTTTAACACAAGATATTTTTCAATAGTCAAATTCCTATTTCATTATAAAATTAATGATATAATTAATATCAATATTAATATATAATTATTTAAATTATTATTTACTTTTTAAAATTATTGATAATTTTTTATGATATTTTCCAATAGTCAAATTCCTATTTCATTATAAAATTGATGATGATGATTATGATGTTTCTTAACGTCCACTAAGCCCAACTTTGGTCTATCAAACCTTAAGAAGGATAATACTTGGTTTACTTTAAGATCTTGTTCCTATACTCAAAAATCTTGCGAAGAAGCTTTTCAAGCTCATTACAGGTCTGGCAAGTTAGGATGTTATAAATGTTTGTATTGTAGCAAATACTATGAAACTCATATCTAATGTGGGTGTAACCAAGGCACTCTAATAGAAAGTTATTTTCATCCTCAACACTCATAGACTCACATAGATGGAAAACCCTTTTTGTGCATAGAGTTTTAGGAATAGACCAATGCCATGTTTCACTATGGAGTTCATGAGATTTTGATCTAATCTTGGCTATATTAAATTTCTTATGTGAGCTAGTTACTACTGAGTGATACTTCTGATCTTCCAAATTAGGATTAATGACCTCCATATAGTATCTTTATTTTCTCTTAACTGCTAAATTTTCCTCACACCACAATTTCTCTTTAAACTTAGAAGTAATAATATTTTTGATATGATCAATGTTCTCCAAAATGTGGCTTTCATCAATACCCCAATGGTTTAACCAAGCCATGATATCTTTACACCAACACCACTCGAGGCGTAGTTGGTTTTAACTTAAATTTAAAGCAATTTTAAGAAGTTTCTTGTTTCCATGTTATTTATCTTATGTTTGTACATCAGGTAATTAGTCATAGCTATGCTTTCCATAGTGAAAAGACCCACATAATTAATAATATAACTAGCATACCCCCAAAATGGGGGAAATGAAACATCGAAGAAAACTTTAATATGTTGCAAAATGAGAGAAAGGTGTGTGTATGTACATTAATTTTTTTTTATGTGTTGAAAAAAAGTATAACTAATTTATGTAGTCATAGTAGTTGATGAAATTGAAAGAAAAACTCTTTTGCAAGTACCAATAAGCAATAAATAGAAACCCATGTAAAGGATGGCGAGTAAAATGAAATGAACATTAATTTGTTATACAAGAAAGTATACATGTGTGACTAAAACAATAAAAGGCTAGGTAGTGATCAAGTTTGACTCTAATTATATTGAAAATCAACATTGGTATTTTCATTTGGTAGGGGGAGTGTAGGGATTGAAGGTTGCAATTTAAGTGCAAAAGGGACAAAAAATGAAGGAGTTCCTCTTCCTTTTTTCGAAGTGAGATATATGAAGCGTCTTTCATCTTTGCATAGAATTTGAAGGAGAATGATAATGCAATTCATATTCTTTCTAATGTTGTAGTGCATGGCATTGCTGTGAAGGTCAAACATTGTTGTTCATTGTTACCAATGTCAATGGTTGACATTGTTAATGCCAATCCTTGGGATTTATGGATAGTCAATGCCCAGGCCATCTTGAGAGGGATTTTTTCTCGTTACTTCAATTTATGGGTGGAACTGATATGTGTTGAGGTTGATATTGATCTTCATAGATTTTCTAGAAACCCTTATATCCATACTCACAAGATTCCTCTACAGAAAACGTGAACTGATTGGTCAAGATATTACTAGTTATGGTAGAGAAGGATGTGTTGTTTCCTTGCTTATCACAGTTATCATCATATATAATCATATTATATCTTTAATCTCATAAATTTAAGATAGTCGGAAGGTAGGACAATGTTTGTTGGTCGTTTGGACCACAGATCTAATGTTTCTATTTCTTTTAAGGCAAGACACTCCTTGCTAGTCCTTAAAGGTCAATTACTCGTTGGTAGTTGTGTCATCTGTTGGGAGAGTCACCACTTAGAGAAACTGAGCTAAGAAAGACAACAACACTAGTTGGGGTTTGTGTGTGCCACCCTTACTGTATTTGAAAAGAGACCGTTCATAGATATTAAGATTACAAGACGAGAAATAGTGATATGACATAACTTTGATTTTTATAGTTTATTTGAGTTTATTTTTACGTTAAAAAACAACATTTAATATATTTAGATTTCTTCATTTTTGTTTATTGTAGGGTTTGATCATGTACACATCCTGCTGGTTCAAGTGTCACTACTTTTCCCTGCCTTTCTGGATTCCAATGAAAAATATAAGAGTTTTAAATGTGGATAAATCAAAATTGAAAACATTGTGGCATGGCAAATCACAGGTAAATAGAAATTGGCCAGACTTAATATTATTGTGTTTTTTTAGTATTGGTATATTTCTTATATATGTTGAAACATGCGTAAACATTTTGGAGGATCCTTTGCAGTTGTGGGAGTTGAATATTACTGCTCCCCTCTCAAAGATTCCAAAGTCCATAAGGAAGATGAAGCACCTTCAACGGATTTGTGTCTCATCAACAAAGAAGATTATGACATTGCCAAAAATAGTTTTGTGATCTGTTATCGTTGAATAGCTTGGATTTATTACACGCTTCCAAAATAAAGTCACTTCCAAATGCCTTCGAGAATTTAAGGAACCTCGAACACATCAAACTGTCAAAGGCCTATAATTTGGAGAGCCTTCCAAATTCCTTTGGTAACTTAGTTCAGCTTAAATATCTTGAATTGAGTGGTTCCTCCAAAATTAAAATATCTTGAATTGAGTGGTGCCTCCAAAATTAAGCCACTACAAGAATCCTTTGGGAATTTAAGTAGCCTTGAACACGTTGATCTTTTTAGTGCCACGAATTTGGAGCAGCTTACAAATTCCTTTGAGAACTTTTAATTCAACTTAAATATCTCAATTTGTATAATTTGTGTAGTTTATCCATATCAAGCGGAACACTTGCAAATATCCATACGATGGAATACTTGAATTTGTCCCTGTACTCTCGTAACTATTCGAATTCAACCATGCTTGCAAAGAGAAATAACTATCTGAATACTTATATGTGTAGGGAAGCAAGTAATGTTATCTTGTAAATTATGGATCCAATCAATATTAGTAAATGGTGCACTTGGAATGGTCATGCAAATTATATACACACTTGGATCTATCCCTCCTAAGTTACCACCCTATGTTGTCATGACACTTGATAATTACAGTGGGCCTCCATGGGACCAATATCAACCTAAACACATATCAATTCCACCCATAAATTGACTCAAGGTGGCCTGGGCATTGACTACCCATAAATCCAAAGGTTTGGCATTAACATTGGTAGTTCATTGAACAACAATGTTTGATTTTCACAACAATGCCACACACTACAACATTAGAAGGAATGTGAATTGCATCGTCATTCTCCTTTGAATGCTATGCAAAGATGAAAGACGCTTCATATGTCTCACTTCGAAAAAAGGAAGAGGTATTCCTTCATTTTTTGTCCCTTTCGCACTTAAAATTGTAACCTTCAATCCCTACACCCCCCTACCAAATGAAAATACCAACGTTGATTTCCAATATAGTGAACTTGATCACTACGTAGCCTTTTATTGTTTTAGTCACATATGTATATTTTCTCCTATGACAAATTAATGTACATTTCATTTTAATTGTCATCCTTTACATGGGTTTCTATTTATTGGTACTTGCAATATAGTTTTCCTTTCAATTTAATCAACTACTATGACTACATAAAATAGTTAGACTTGTTTTCAACACATAAAATTATATTATGTACATACACACAACTTTCTCTCGTTTAGCAACATATTAAATTTTTCTTTGGTATTTCATTTCCCCAGTTTTGAGGGTATGCTAGTTAATATTATTTTATAGTGGTATGATGATAATGATGATAGAACATTTTTGGTTTATGAGAATTTTTTGTTTCCAAATAAAAAAACTATACTTTAATTAGTATATGTTAAATAAAAAAACTATACTTTTATTAGTATACGTTAAATTAAAAAACTATACTTTAATTAGTATATGAAAAGATGGTTTGAGTTGGTTTATGAAATTTTCAAACGGAAAGTAGTCTTTTGGTTTTCTCTATATTTTTATTTCTATAATAAAAAAATTAATGTGAATGGATACAAAACATTTTATAAAAAATGATTTTAATCTTCACCTGTTTATATATCATAAATAATTAAATTAATACCATTATTATATTAAAGTAATCACATATTTATTTATTTATATATATATTTATATAATTTAAGTTTTTTAAAACATAAATTTATACATTACATTAATAAAAATTTAAATCCTTTTCCATTTAATAAATATCTTTAATAAGATTTTCATGTAATAAATACTATAAATATTGTTATTAATTATGGCTTAAAATGGGACAAAACCACAAGAATATTCTTGGTAATTATTTGATTGGACTAGACAAAACCGTGAAGGAGTAGAGCAATGTTGTGAATAAGTAAATAAAATCACTCATTCACCCTCAACATTTTTGTAACTATCTGATTGGGCTGGACAAAACCGTGAAGAAGTAGGTGAATGTTGTGAATAAGTAAATAAAATCACTCATTCGCTCTCAACATTTTTAAACATTTCTAATCATATATAAAGCGAAACATTTTTCATTTTGGAAAAAATTCCAAAATTGGAAAAAGAAATAAAATCACTCACCATAATCACCCTCATCCCATTTCATAAAAGAAGTAATAAATGTCTACAGGCCTCCACAACGGCTAAAAGAATTATTTGGGTCCAGTATTCCAACTGCTTCTTAGGGCATAACCACCATTTAACAACTAAAGCTCGAGCTAACACCGAGCAAATGGCCTTTAAAGCTTCGTATTATGTTAGATAATTAGAAGCCAAAATTGGGTAAAAGTGATTCTACATTATTATAACAAATATGATATCCCCTTTCCGTATTTATTCTAGGATTACTGGTGTGTTGCGCAGTCACAATGGTAATGTGGCACTAACTTGATCAAAATGGAATGAGTATATGGTATTGCAGAGCATGAGAAAGTCCAAAACTCATTACTCCTCCAAGTAAGCTTTCCTGTACATTTTACTGTCTTTTATATTTACTATTTTTGAGGTGTGCACTGTGTATGATTGTGGTATATATATGATTCATCTACTATTTAAGGAGCTGTAAGTTTTCATGAGCATGCCACAATATAAACATGGCAACAATTATACAACACTAGTGCATTATGCAAGGCTGGCAAAAGGCCTGGTTAAAATGCTTAAGACCCAGGAAACCATTGGATTGGACCTTTGTATCTTCGTATAAAATAATATTATATATATACAGAGAGAGAGCGCACTTGATATATATCTATATTGAATACTATTTTATATTTTATACATAGATAGATGTATCTCTACTTAGACTATCCAGTTCAAAAGATTATTGACGAAACAAAACCCACCATTTCACAATTAAGAATAAAACTGTAAGTTACTGTGGAAGAAAGCGAAAGCAGATAAGTGCAATGGGTAGCCAAATGATAAATCAAGGCGAAAATACATATTTCCTGGCCACTGACCATGCCCTATTAAGTGGATAGGTTATTATATAAGAAGATGGGGACAACAGAGAAATAACCCTGGGATTTCCTGCACAACAGCAGGTAATAGCAATACACCTGTTACTGAAGTCCCGAGTCCCACCTGGAAAGTTGTGTATATTTCCTGGCCACTGACCATGCCCTATTAAGTGGATAGGTTATTATATAAGAAGATGGGGACAACAGAGAAATAACCCTGGGATTTCCTGCACAACAGCAGGTAATAGCAATACACCTGTTACTGAAGTCCCGAGTCCCACCTGGAAAGTTGTGTATGCAATCCAATTCAACATCCAGCTGTCTGACTTGAGCTACTTATATCTTTTTCTAAAACATATAATAATAAAAGTTTAATAAATTGGACAGACGACGAAAAGCGTGAGAAGAACTGTCCCTTGTATAACACCTTCGGTGTATTAATATCAACATCAATATATATTTATAACTAGCAATTGTACCTAGGGGTGCAATAAAAGAACGATGTGTTGCAAGCTAAGCAAAGAGATGTCGACATATACAACAAAATGCATTGTAACTAAAACCTTATATCAATGAAAGGAATAATGAAATCAATGAAATGAATACTAAAACAAGTTATCAAGGTGAGGAATCACATAAATCAATGCAACAAATGCTAAAATGCACTATAACCAAAACCCTAAATTAAATAGAGGAATCATGGAAATCTATGCAACCACGATCTATTTGATTAAACTAAATCATATTGCTTTAGATTGGAAAATAAATGATAGAAAATAGATTATATAATAGGACTATCATATAATCATATTGTTTTGAATTTTCATGGTACTTAAACTATTTTGGATAATTAATCCAAAACATACTTATTATATTTTTTAACCTAAATTTATTATATTAAAGACTAAAGAATTCATAGTTAGTGTACATTTTAGTGAAGATTAAAAAGGTAATACCAGGTTTGGAATTTCACATCTATGCTCCCTATCAAATAAAAATTCTATAATCCAACTTTGAATAACTTAATCCTTCTCATCCCTGATCATCTAGATTTATAGAGAGATTAACAGACATAAAGAAGACAAACATGTGATGTCTAGAAAAGTCAGTAATCATAAAGAAGACAAATATGTGATTTCTAGAAAAGTCACTAATCATAGAGACAAACATGTTGGAAATTAAGATGATTATTACAGCGTGCATAGCAGGTCTACTTATAGAAACACTTGATGTAATAAGCACCTCTGGTAACTAGTTAGCTAGTACTGAAATGATCTAACTTGACTAGTTCAACTGAACTCAATATTTTGTCCATTTTCTCTGCCCAGTGAAAAATCTGACACTTGAGACATTGTTGTCTCCTCTCACATTTCTGATGCATCCAAACAGTATTGCTTTCAAACATTGTTACATGGATACAAAACATTCTTGTCCAAAAAGATTCCAATAAGAATTTTGATTAACTAAGCAAATAGCCACTTGACTGCCCAAGACAATGGGGCATTTCAGCACACATGAAAGTTTCCTTCTACCTCCTTTTGACGAAGAAAGAAGAAGAAAACCAATTCCCTGTATATTACAGGACAAAATTTCCAACAGTGAAATTTTTATGTAAATAACTAAAAGTTTTGACAGCCCAAAACCAAAGTTGCACAAAAGCATGCCAACTTGCCAAGCATTGCTTCAGAATGAGGCAACCGTTGTGCAAACAGAGCTATGTCAAATAAATAAGGGCACAAATCCAAAAATTTAATGTTGAAACCATCGTTGAAGATATGCAATGGGTGTTTGTAGAAATGGAGCATAGCGATTGATATATGGATTTGTATGCACTCCAATTTTTGCCCAGGCAGTCCGATGGTTGGAAGCAGTATTCGACGCATGATACATGAGCTTTAGCAACTGTGAGCAAAAGAAAAGAATACAAATTTCCAAGTTAGAAAATTTAAGATAAAAGGATTTACTAGGAAGCTGAATCTGCCAACTAATCCTGCACTCACTAATAAAAATATTGATTCAAAAGAAAAAAAAATGAGCAAGTGTCTAAAAAAAGAAAGTGTCCTCAACTATCATCTCAAAAAGAATAGAACAGAAGATTCAAGTATCAAATAAGAGGTAGAAGTTTAAAACTTGCCAATACATAACGCCTTGCACTATGTTACGTTGCCGTCTGCAACAACAAAATCATCAAATATTCAACGTTATAAATAGTATCTCACTGATGGCAAAGAAATCAGGCTAGCATGACATAGAATTAAATAATGTATCACTAAAATATTCAACTTACGTGAAAAGCAAAATTATCACTAAAAATCCTAGCACAATCTCAGAGTTTGAACTCAAAATGTTCAGCGTTGCAGTGTTTGTATCAATCCACAAACAAGAATCCTCCAAGTATTTTCTGTCCACACAAAGCAAGCCCAAATATATCTTCTGTTAGAATAGTAACTTATAATATGCATACAATTGTTACAAAAGAAACCAAGACATAAGCAAAATGACATACATGCTGAAATTTAGCAAATGATCATCCCAAGTTCCCAACTATCAATGCACACACATGCTTGACCTGATTTTCCATTCCATTCCTTACTAATTATGGATATGGTGATAACATAGAATGCTTGCTAGAACTAATATCACAAATGGAAAATCGAAATATGAAACCACCAGAGAGAAAATTGAACTGAAAGTTATATCTTGATACATAAAATGGTAGATTTGCAAGCATGGCGTGTTCATGGACGGTGAAAAAAACATAGAAACAGACCACTGTGCATGGGCCTTGTGAATGACGTGATTGGACTGGTAAAAACACATCTAGCTGATCCACATGCTTTATGCCATCTAAAATTAGCAAGACACAAGAAGACTGGAGATAATTGAGTCAATCCATGTGCCAATCGTGTCAAAACATTATTTTGCAACAAATGTAATGATCCGCTTTTAGCAGTTCCCTTTGACACATGTCCAATCCTACCTGCATGCGCCCCAGATGGCACAAAAACCATATTTCGTGTTGATCTTTCCCTCTGAATCAACAACCATGGTGTCAACCACTCTCGCGGATGCAAAAACCCATCAAGAAAAAGAAAAAGAAAGCCCCTTCTATGATTTTGTTACAGTTGATTCCGTTTCAGTTTACCCGGTGCCGAGAGCAGAGCTAGTATCCTCGGCGGGCGCAGATACAGATACAGGTATAGATTCATAGCGAGCAGAGGCAGTAGAAGAAGTAATGGACTTAGTTCCGGGGGTGACCCCAAAACCACAACATAATAGCTCAGGACTACTGATCCAATTGATCCCGTAGTTTATGCAATGGCAAAGCTGGAACTAGATCAAGATGAAGATAAAGATGCAGAAGCAAGAGCAAGAGCCACAGAAATTCTGTTGGGAATTTCGAAAGCACGTCCTTGTTTTTCTTCGGCTTTTAGCGATTTGAGGCTCTTTCCACCCGCCGTCAAATTCATAGTCTGGACCGAGTTCTGCGAGATATTTTCCTACTTTGGCCTGAAGACACTCCTCTTCTTATTCCTGTCAAATGACCTCGGTCTCTCAAAAATCAGATCCACAGAGATGTTTCATCTCTTCACAATGGTGTGCTATGCCACTTCAGTTCTGGGAGCCATAATCAACGATACCCTCTTGGTAAACAATCGAGCTCTATTTATTTTTATTTTTACTTGTTTATGCAGGTTTCCTCTGGGTGGCTCGGTTTCCTCTAGCGTGGCTCAAAGCAGCTCTCTGCTTTGCTGCACATTTTAATTTTTTGTTTGTTTGTTTTTGTTTTAGATGGCCCAGCGGCACTTGGCTTGCATCACCTGTTTGGAAGTTGTCGGGCTAGGCATTTCTTATATAGAAAGAAAGAAGAAATCCATAACATTTGGCAATCCCTGGGCTAGGCATTTGGGCTAGGTGTGTGTTATGAAGAAATCCATAACATTTGGCAATCCCTAGGCTAGGCGTCTGTGATAGAAGAAATCCATAACATTTGGGAGGCAGTCCCAGTGCTAGGCGTCTATGATTCAATATCAGTTCGATTTCGAAGTTTAGAATCTGTTGGTTTTACCTTAACAAGCTAAACAAACTCATGCAAATTGTACCCATGGAGTCTATTTTACTAATGGGTAGGCTATTCCATCATTTTGTAGAGCTTAGCACACCATGAATACACTGAGGCAATTTGCAGTTTTTTCATTAACTTTGTGTAATTACATCAATTCACGTAGCTATTCCATTTTGCACAGCTTAGCACACCATGAATACGCTTTCTATGATTTGCAGTTTTCTCATCAATGTTTGCACTTTCACCTGCTAGAGATCATTACTACAACAGCAGCAGACGTTCTGTGGGGGATTACAGGAATCCAGGTTTGACACAGAGGGGGTTTAACACAGAGGGAAGGCGTAGCTGCAGTAATGCAGTCGGTGACCAACATGAACTAGAGGGATGGCCTCATCAACTACCTGGTAGGAGACATCGTTGTGGGCGAGCAGGGTGTCACCGTCGCCAAGGCCCAGCATCACTCCTTTCAAAACCCCCTCCATTTCTGATTTCATTTTTATTGTAGTTCTGTCGATCTGCTTAATATTGATCAGAAGCTTGATGCTGAATCTTCTGATACTCAGAACCTCCTGTGATGGACATGGGTGCCTCTGGAAAAGCTCTACCAATTCTAAAATCAACGATCTCTTTGTTACAGCCCCTCATTCTTCAAAGCCAAAATCGAAATCCAATTTGGACATAAACTTGAAGATCTTAGCAGCAAGTCCTATGGCTACTTCCTGATGCGCGCCCCATTCCTCCACTGAAAACTTCACAACCTGAAAAAACATAACAAAACAATTAGTCGATTGTATGGAAATTTATTTTGATTGACGTTTTGAACTGTGTTATGAATTGAATACGGTACTGTACCTCAGCCGCAGCGACTGTGTCTTCACTCAGCGTAATCTGTTTCTATGTATGCACACATATTTCGAATAATTATGGCTACACACATACCCTGATTCTCGTCTCCCAGCACAGAGATCAGCTTTACGATTAAATTCGAGTCATATTTGCTTCGATTCTGCAACTACTTAATGTTGATCATTCTTCGGCAGTTCTGTTTACTTTCCAGATCGAGAAGTTCCAGGGCTTCTCCTGCCTTGCTCACCAGCTTCGTTGTCGTTTCATTGCATCCCAGAGGTAGATGGAGGTAGCATCACCGCCTAAGAATGTCAGCAGGGCAGAGATTGCAGAGATTGATGTGCATTTAAGGGGGCGGGTGCCACTTTAAATGGCCATCCTTTCAATTGACAGAGAAATGCCAGGTAGCAGCAGATCAGGATCAACGCGGCAGATTACCCCAATCGTCAGATGAAATCATCCTACGAATGAAAATGAAAAAAACATTAAATTCGAAGAGTCGACTCCCACTTGTTGAAACACCTTACGGCGTAATTATTCTTTAGAATTTTCATTTTCTATTTAGTTAGTTAGGTTTTTAAACTAATTAAGAACATGGAAATCATCGATATGATGCTTATGTTTATCGTAAACATGTTTTCTCCGTGGAGTGAAATTGCATATCTATCTATCTTACCAATAATTACCTAAATTCGCATGGGATATTTATTTCTTAACTTGATATGTATTCAAATTAATATTATAACTCCTTCATTGCTTATTATTATTTTTAGCCTTTAATTTACTTGGATATATAAAGTGTTGTTTTATAAACGTTTCTTAATTACGTAATATTATTTTTCAGGTTTAACCTTTACTTTAGTTGGATATGCAAAATTGTTGTTAAATCAGCAATCTGCAGTGGAAATTGTTTTCTAACCATTTGGAACGCTAAAGCCTTAGTGCTCTTCTATATTAATTGTTGTCATAATTTTTGAGAATTTGAAGGAATTTAACATTTTATTTTTCATGTTTTGCTTTTACTTTAGTTGGATATAAAAAGTGTTGTGATAACTTTTGAGAGTTTGAAGGAATTTAACATAATTGATGAACATTACCGGTAAAACAATCATATTTATTTAAATTTTGTTTTATTAAAATAGTTTTTTAAATATTTTAAAATTATTGTATTGGAGTTTTTAATATAAAAATTCAATAAATTCATTAAGTGTTAATCAATGAAGTAATCTAACCATTATAAGTTCTGAAATTTGGAAATATAATTTTGAATAAATAGTAAAATTTTTATTTTTATTATAAAAATATTTTTATTATTATGGAAAATAGATAAAATTCTTGGATCTCATTGTCTTATGTGAGGAATGGGCCCTTGGCTCACTACAATGACATGTGGCGTGATGAATAAAATATGTGGCAGGATGCATGCATCATGGCTGAGCTATTTTAGTTCGACATGGGTTAGATGATTGCGGTTTGAAAGGCCTTTGTATGGGGAACAAAACCGAAGGATGAGGGATGGAGTTAGTAAGATTTGCAGTGACATCATGGCATTGAATCCTCACACTGAGCTAGTTATTTCCATTCTAATGGATATTATGGGGATGACGAGCAAATGGTTGTAGGAAAATTATGGAATGTACTTGCTCATGTTTAGTTATCATGCACTACAGGTAGAGGCTTTGCATTTACATAGACCTATTACTACACCTAAGTGTTCTTAGTGTTTTGGTTGGTCTCTCTTCCCCAAGCGTGGTGATAAGGTCCTAAGATGGACATGGGTGTGATACATCTGAGACAGGGGTGGTGGTAAGAAAATCGTGAATCGTTTGAGAGTGTGGTGCATTTCGGTTTTGGGGGCACAATGGAAAGACCTCGAAAATATGATGGTAGCATGAGAGGGAAGCGAGCCTCGTACATGCCCACGGTGCAACGAGAAATTGCGGAGGGGAGGCATGTATTTCCAAGTTATTTCAAAGGAAACAAGAAAGCTTCTAAGTGAGGTGGAGCCGGTGTTCAAGCATGAGTAGAGGTTTTCATAGGTGACTGAGGAATAGATGGAATGGAAGGCATAGGAAGATGATTGGTATCTTTGAGGAATAGAAGCATTAACGATGCCAAAGTGGTGCTGATTTATTGGCATATAAAAACTTTAGTGGGGAATGCCCTTATGGAATATGATCGAGGTGATCCTAAGTTGTGGAAATAGTTGAAGGAAAAGGAGGAATGGAATCGAAGTCAGACTTGAGGATTAAAGCCATCCTGAACCTGATAACAACTACCATTAAGGAGATCATCAACCATATCAATATGTTGGGCCAAATTAACACTAGACAAGTGTTCAAGCCTAAGCCCCTTGAGGACCAATCAATCCACCCTCCTCCCGAGGCCAAGCTACACATGGTTACTATTTCATGATGTTTAAGGGGTGGTCTAGTTTTGTTCTATGTTGTTATGTTCGATAGGATGTATGTTTTAGTTATTTTCCCACCTTAATGGCTTGGTGTCTCTATATTTTTGCTTTTGTTTCAATTGTAGAACTCTAAAGATTTTGATCCATGGCTAACCTGATTTCCTTTTTGGCAAACTAACCACTTTGACTCTTGTATTGATCTTTTAAAGTAATATAGTGTGAATAACTTTAAAAAAACAATTCCAACCAAATTTTACAAAATCTCAAAAATGGTCCAAAACATCCAACACTTAAAAACTAATACTTAACCAAGTTTTAACATGTTAGTCTCCAAGTCTCCATATTTACCTTCATATTTATCTTTATATTATGAATTGTTTCCATCAAGTAAATCTCTCTTACTAATTATTTTCTTCACACTAAAAGAATATATACTTTTAATTAACAAAAGTATATGTACATATATACAGAATATGTTTGCAACTCAACCATTGAAGAAAGAGTACCAAACAAAATCGACAAAGGAAAAATTGACTGACAATATAGACCCATAAGGATAAGTAGCCAAGAAGTAGAAAGTCAAATAACAAAAGATGAAATACCCTACAAATACACTGAGGGAGAGCCAGTAGTCAAGATCACATCTAAAAAAGACAAAAGAACAACCAAGAGACAAACTAACACAAAACCAACCGATCCATCAAAAGAAGTGATATAGCCTGCCAAAATTCCCAAAAAATGACCCCTTCATGTGCATCGAGGCCCCGATGGGAAGGAGTATCTTCATAAGAGATGAACTCCCGAAAAATATGTGGGGAAGCATACACTAACTCTCTAACCTCTAGGATCCAAGAACGAAGGTGCATGGAATGCATAGCGACTAGTTCATTTGCCCAATTTATAATCACTAGCGAGTCACCAACAATTTTCTGCACATTATATCCTCAAAGCTTAGCAATGAAGAATACAAGCCATAAACCCAATATCTGACCTCTATTATGTGTACCTAAACCACAGTTGATACAAAGGTTAACGAAACATGCCTTGTCCAAATAAATAACAACACTTGCCCCACAACGCCAAGCCTCATCCTGTGAGGCCCCATCAAACTATGCCCAAACACCTCGAAAAGGACGTGGAGGAATCCTGGGAGGCTTAGTTGGATGTGGAAGATCGTTAGGATACCCATTGAACTCCAAAAATCAAGAAACAACAATACTAACAACCCAGACGATTGAAGGAGGAGTGTTTTCAAAGATTCTTTTGTTTCGAGCTTTCCATAACTCCTAGATGACCAAACATGCCAACTCACCCCAATTTGATACGAATTGAACTAAACCTTCAGGAAATCATCAAATGATGTATCTGTCATTTCTTTTACAATAAGGACACCAATCATTTTACAAGGGTAGACTTGGTGTAAATGGTCCATCAATCTCCAGCTTATTTTGATTATTCTTGCCACACTTAATTCAAGGTAGTATTTACCGCATTTCTATAAGAAAACATTTTTGAATAAGCTTACTGCTTTATGTTTAATGTAGATATGTTTATGAGGATGTGAATCTTGAAAACTTTTTGTTTGGTCCACCAATTAGGATAACAGATGAAAATAAACGTTTCCTTGTAGATCTTGGGTTGGGTGACTTTTTTCACACATTCTTAACTTCCATCCATGAAATATAAACCCTTCATTTGTTTCTGAATGTTGCATATGCTTTGTCAATTATGCATTAACAAGATGGAAGGATAACTCTCTGAGTTGCATGTAGAATATGATCAAAGGCCATATGTATTTAGGTATTATCTTTTATTTAGAAATGTTGACTATTGATGTTTTCTAAAACCCCAATTATTCTATTGTACTAATTGTCTTTTTTGTTGCATTCATTGTGAGGGGATTATTCGACATGCTAGTGTACAAGCCCATTTAGTGAGAATTTGAAGTAGGAGAGGTTATCTCAATTCTTTGGCTTACACTCTTATATCTCTTCTTTGAGGATGTTTTCCTTGGAAATCCTTATCATGTTTATATTGTACTCACTTCCTTCAAAGAATTTCTATCATATCATAAGATTAGGTGTCCTTTATTTTGTATAAATTTTTCTGTAACGTCCCTGACCCTCCGACCGACAAAGAGGACGCTACCGATGCTATCTATCCAAGAACTAGCCCCATCATACATAAAAAAAAATGCATTGAACTAACATACATAGATCCATGACAAATGCAATTATACAGCGGAAGAAAATTCATTCATTAAATCATATTCACCATAATTCATTAAAACAAATATATACAGTTGCAGGGATTAATACACAAGGAATACTTATCTTCGAATGAAGCTCCCCGCAACCAGCCATGTCACTGCAACGTTCCACCCAACCATAGGCCAGTGTGCTCCTTAATCTCTTAGCAACACTACCACCCCCGAGATGGGCATGATTTCCCCAAGGAAAAGGAAACTAAGCAGACTCACACATAGCCAAAGATATGTCAAACTCAGTCAAGCCAAAGCCATGTTTGGGTTTATCAGATTATCATGAGATGGGAGCATTGTTTGCTAAGATAGTGGGATCATTGAAGAGCTAAGGATGCCTACACCAGAACTAGCTTGACTCCTACGACATCCATGCACACCCAACACAAGGAATCATTCCCTTCTCTGCTGCACAGTCCCTCAGGCCATGAATTCCCTTCCAGTGCTATTCAGGGGGTGTAGAGAAGAGAGTCAACCCTCTAGTTTTGTCTATGAGGATCCTACAAAACACTAGGTTTTTCAAGAAAACTCCTTCCCACTCCTACACAGTCCAAAGACCAATTGCACACACAACAATATACACCATTCCTAGGTTTAGGAAAACAGTTGAGCCACAAAATTAATTGCCAAGGAGGGTAAGAGCAACCTCTGACAACAATTCGATTTCCCAGGGACGTTTTGGCCCTAACGTGGCCAAAAATGAATTCATTACACCACCATTACAGTGCTGGGCATGGATAAAACGTCCTAGAAGCTAAAATATGAGAGGCTAAGTGGTTAAAACAACCCTAGGAGACAAAATCGATTTTAGCAAATGTTCATTGGCTTCACGTGGGCAAAAATAGCCTCCATAGACCACAAAAACGTGAATCTTCTTTTCCCACGAATTCTGACGACGTTTATGGCATTACAGGAACCAAATGACTTCCATAAACTCCCAAAACGAAAATGTTCCTTGCCCACTTGCTGAACAACACCAAAAATGGATTTCTGGGCATGCAAGATGAGGAAAATGAGCAAAAACATGAAGGTAAAACAACTCCCAAGATTTCCCTGCGTGAGCAAATGAAGAACATGGGTGTATGGGCAAATGGGCATGCATTTTGGGTGCTCTCTTGCCCCAAAAGTCAGAAAAAAAAATTCCCCAAAAATGGGTTTTTTCCCAAATTCGAAATTCATGCCCATACTCTTCCCATCCCCATGCAATAACTACTTCAACCAATTTCTGGCAGAATTAAATGATTGGCACAAAAGACAAAAAGGGTAGTTGAGGGTTTATGGGTTCTCCCTTTGACATTTGGCTTTTCCCCATTGGCCCAAAGGTTTAAATAATTTCCCTCCCTATTCCTTAGGAAAATCATGCCCTTTTCATTATGGTTGCATTGACATAGTTGGTTGTGGGTATTTTAATTAAAATGCATAATTACATGATGCCAAAAATTATAATGTGTCGTCTAGCATGAAATACCATCGGCAACAATTTTAATCTACAGAACATAAAACGATAAATCGATGGTGGGGATTTTTCCTTTAGCTCCACACCACAATTAATTACAATATATACATCATATACATTTTTAATGCAAACGGGGTCAAAACTGGGGTGTTACATTTTCTTATGAGGATATCTCTTATCTGTAGACAAGGTGACAACAAGAGTTTCCTGGTTTTCAAAGAAAAAAATTGCCACATCCCTTGAGATGTGTTGCTTTTGTCTATGAATTTTTAGACAATTTTTGGATGTAAATATCTGGCGGAGGTTCGAACATTGCCAAATGCTCTCATAAAACTTCATTTTGTTTGTTGTCCTAAATTGAGGAAAATACAATGGTAGTGATAGGTCTTTTAAAATTTCGAATGCTGAAGATTTGTTAGTGCAAATAATTTCATGAGCTACCAAGTATTGAAAAAAATGAATATTTGGAGAGCAGCTCGTTCTTCAGTTTGTGAAGCTAAAGAACATAATGGGCCTCGTGCCTATGACAAAGCTCCAAGAACTAAATGTTTATGGCTACTTTAAGTTAGACGAGTTGCTCTGTGTTGAAAATTTGAGGTCGATGGAGAAGTTGCAGGAACATAGCTCTGTGAAGTTAAAGAGCTTACGGGGTTGGGGCAACTGACAAAGATTGTAGAACTAGATGTTTCTTACTACCATGAATTGGAATAGGTACACACACTTAGTTTATATGTCTCAACTACTACTACATAGAAGAAATTCAAATGAATTTTTAGCAAATGTTAACACTAATATATATATATATATTTTCTTAAATCTTTTCAAAAAGACAACACACAATGGATGTGGCTTCCTTTCTTTCAACTACTCAAGAACTAAAGAGGGTTAAACATTAGTTGGTCATGTTTGTAGATTCGAAGGCTATGGTTATAGATAAAGCAGTTGGATATTCCTACCCTTTTGGAGGTGCTCAAAGGCCAAAGCATTTGCATCAAAGGTCGCCATGATAGCCCATGAAGTTATCCTTAATCTAGAGGAAGCTAGTATGAATATTAAGGGAGAAAAATATAATAATAATAGAGCACTAGAGTCCCTGAGATCAATAATTGCAGATCTTGAAGAAACAAAGGTAGATCTAGAAAAGGACAATTTTGATTTGGGTTCCCTTACAGAAATTATGCAATCCTTGAATGTTGAGCTTGAAAGAACTAAATCATAGCTGGTTTAAGTATAGAAGAGAGAGGAAGATATGATTTCAAAAGAAGCTAAAGGAGAATAAAAGAAGAAGACGACAATGAAAAATCTGGAATTCCATCTTCACCAAACTACTGCAGAAGCTGGGTGATCTAGTTATGAAGAGGTGTAGAGTGAAATGCCTGAAACTGAGCAATAGAGGGTTTCTTTGGAATCTACAGAGAGAAAATTTGAAGCAATGTTAAGTGAGGCTAGATTGGTTGAGGCAGAGCATGCCAAATAAACTATTGAGAAGCATAAGGTAGAAGCAAAGAAAATGATGAATCTGTGTAATGAAAGAGAGGGTAAATTGATGGAATCTCTCAGAAGCAGAGGCCAAGGTCAATGTCACAATAGAGGAATTAGTAAAGATAAATATGGAAGTGGAATATCTTAAGGCCTATCTAATGGACAACGAGAATGAAGTGTAGAATCTTAAGGAAGAAAATGAAAATTTGAAATGCAAAGAGCATGCCATTGTAGAAAAAAATGAACAATTGGAAAATCACTTGGCACTGCCCCAAATTTAGACTCTACAATTTCATTGGAAGATAATGGTTCCAAAAACAAAAAAGTCGAGACAGAAGCTTGTGCACAAGAAAAAATTCCAGAGGCTCTTGCAAAAGTTTACGCTGCTAATGCTAGGGAGGAGGAAGCCGTAGAGAAGCTAAAAATTACCAAACTCGAGATGTAAAACTACATCCAAAGAGAAAACAGATCATTAGAGAAACTTGAGCTGCACAACTTGCTAATTTGTCCATGGAAAAAGAAATGAAGGGATTGAGGGTACAGATTGAGCAATGGAAGTTTACCAAATGTTGAATCATGTGACAATTCATATAAACTGTATACTGGAGGAAGTGGGTTAAAAAGTGAGTTCCATCAACTACCGAATCTTCTAGTAGGGCAACTTGTCAATTTTCTTTCCCTTTCCAACTCTTCACAAAATCCTCGACTCTTCAGGTGTTCCTTATTACATAGAAAAAGGCATGTGTTCATGAAGCTAAAACACATCTCCACCCCTATATGATGATAAAGCAATTAAGCAGTGCCCGAACCTACCTAGGGCTCACTCGCCAAGGCTAGTGAGGCGTTCGAATCAAGCAGTGTTCACACTTCGAGATAGAACATACTCCACCCTCTATTTGGCGATGTGTGTCAAATAATGCCTTAGGATGGTATATCCATTAAATAATAACTAGAATGATATTGAGATGGGTCGGTTATCAAAGTAGTGGATGGCACCTACAATTAATCACCTAATATAAAAATCCATATCCAACTCTTTACTATAATTAGGCTGAATCATGTGACTAGTAAGGTGGAAAAACCCAACATTAAAACTTTCCAAATTTTTCATTACATTTTATTTAAATTTGTTTTTTTGTTTTCGATGTTCCTTTACACCTTAAACAATTGTAGTTATAATTTTTTCTTATAAATTAATTTTTACACTACTTAATATTAAGTTTTAATTTTTTCAAATATGTAATGTTAATTTAGGTTTTGTGTTATTTTTAATGCGCTTGCATTTTTTTAAAGAAGTAAGTGAAGTTCAAATATAAAAGTAATTACGCATATATTTCAATGATGTGTCCTATTATTTTAAATTATCAAATTCAAAAAAGAATATAGGGAACATAAAATGTAGTCAAAGATCAACGTATGCATTTTAATTTTTTTATGCTTAATATTTCTGGACTTGGGGGACATATATCCTTTGTGTTTTTTTTGTTAAAGGTTCTTCCTTGTTTGGTAACATTTTGTTATATTCCATTATGTTATATTAGTTAAGCATTAGTATGCTATGTTTGGTTTTTATTGATTTATGGGAAAGTCGCTAATAAATTATTTTCACATTGAGTAATTTTAATTTTTTTAATGGTCGTTTTTCAAATAATTTAAATAAAGTTTTAAAGGTTTATAATATGATGCAAATAAATTTAGGACAATGTTTTTGGGATTTTAAATTTTTTTTGGATTATATAATTATCTATATGGCATAAACTAAATTAAAAGAGATTTAAAGACATTTTGTTTATTCACAAACTTCATATTTATGCTTCTAGTTTCACTAACTATGTTTAAATTCCAAATAAAATGGTTCATTTTCCAATGGTTGAAAAAAATCATGATGAAAAAGAAATGTTTTACTATACTATATTATTATTATAACAAAATAGATCCAATTAAGCATAGATAAACAAACATGCAATATATCTACAATGTCATGGATGCTCCTGCATTAGAATTCCTTGATTGAAGCTTAGCATCCTTCTCAAAAGGTAGGTGAACAAAATTTATAGATTGAACATCCCTCTTTAACCATCTCTACTACTAACATCCTCAACATTTTCTTCATTGTCTTCACCCAACACTGCTATGTACCTACCTCACTCTCTAGTATTTTTTCCAATCCTTGCAAAATGTTCCCCAATGTTGTACTACCCCCATCTCTTTTATCTCAATGGTGCTTACTACCTTATCCCACTCCCACTACATGGTGCTTACTACCTCCACACCCTTCATCTTAGGCCTCAATTCCAGTTCTTTTTGAAAAGATTACACACGTACATAGTTCTCCTTGTTGTCAAGTACATATCCATCATGGCCACATCCTCCACCTTCTTGGTGACAATTCCTGCAAACATGCCAACACATTGAATATTACGGGAACAAAAAATCCCATATTCTCCTCCTTCAAAAGTACTTCTATTATAGAACCAATGCTTTTCTTTTAATTTTCTTCACAACACTTCCTCACCAATTCTTGTTGCTCCACTTTCTTCACATATGCCAACATTGAACTTAACATCATTTTTTTAACCTTCTCAACTTTTTCATTCAAAGGATGTAAACTATACTTAATCCCATCCTTTTCCAACCGGTGCATCTTTATTCTCCATTCATGTATACCTCTCCTATCAATTTCCTTGGACCTTGCTATTAAAATGTGACTGCATCCATGGGAAATTATTATACAAAATGGTATCATTATTTTTCCAATATTAAAATTAATCAAGCACTACTCTCTCACAATGGCCCTATTCCTCTCTTGTAACCATGCCATTCTATATTCATCTATAAGATGTGTATACTTCAAAGTTAATTCTAGACAACTTCAGTAGATAACAAATTGTATACTAAACTACCATCATGTGCAACCAAATTACAACACATAGTTCATGTCTTGCATTTTGTTCAAAAGATCGTCTTCCTGTATTATAGTTCTCTATTAACTTCTTTCTTAGGTTGGAACAATAATTTCCTCATCATCAAATTCCCCCCTTGCTCTGACCTCAACTCAATCACCTTACTTCCTGCTATTGTTTATTTCATTTCAATAATATGAGTTCCCCCTTCACATCGTCATCCTTTTTTCAATAGTTTTGAATAGTTCCATAGGGGTTTTCTTTCCGAATATGAAGTAAATTCCTTCAAGTTGTCCTCCTCTATCTCTCATTCTCACTGACCCACCACCTCTACCAAGATCATACCTTTACGGGTAATCCATAGAAATGGAATAGTTTTACCTTCTTCAAGTTGCATTTATGTATGCTATACTCTTCCAAATCACAGGCCTTTAGTCCTCACAATCTATTGTTTTTCTCATTAATTTTTCCTTAATTCACAAGGCTACTTGATAATCCTTTACCATTGACTGAAAATTCAAACATTAAATTAATCTTGAATGGCATAACTTAGACTATTCACATACATAGTAATGGATTTCAAATCCTCCTCATTCTTCCAAGACCTGACAGAAAGTTTGTAAAATTCCTTCAATTGCTTCAAATTCTACAATCTTCTCAACACATTTAAAACATAATCCACAAGCTACAAAAATTTACTTTTAACCTTGACATCATCCTATCGTAGATTTTAATTTTCTCTTTACCATTGTTTTTTCTATTTAACTCCAACTTGCTTGACCACAAATAATCACGACTCTTCAAGTTTGTGTAGGTAAACCTAACACTCACATGAGGGCGTTCGCACGAAGTTGGTTCCACCTTTTAGTACCACTTTAGAAATCAGAAACACACTTCTGAAATGTAAATCCACACCGCATATGTGTTATTGATGCTACGTTCGGAAAGCCCGAGCCCAAATATGAGGCTAAGGTTAGTTAGTAGATACCGCATATGCGATATATCACATGTGCGTTTTTAATGTTTTACATATCGCAAGTGCGATATATAGAATACGGCGATATGCAAAACCAAAAAAAAAACAGAGGCCGCGGGCTTCGATTTGTTATTTTCACAGTGAACTAGATATTGGGATGACGAAATACCGCACCAGCGTTTTGCGTTAGAGCGTTTGTAGGTGGTTGTGGAGGTGGCTTGGCTCCAATGGAAGGTAAGTACTCATATCATCCACAATTGTATTCAATATTTGTTTATTTTTGTTAATTTCATAGTTTTTATATTTGTTAAAAACTTAAAATGAATTTAATAAAAAAAATTGAATTAAATCAAAGAATGATATATTAAAACAATTTGTAATTCATTGTGTTAATCTTAACAAATAATAGGAATGTTCAAGATACTTTGCAAAATGAACCAAACCCAAACACGGAGGGGGAACAAGACCGCAATTCCTAGATTTTGGCTCGCTTGGGTGCATTTAGGTGCCTTAGCTCATATTTTAGAGTGGGGGATCATTTGAGACAATATTTAGCCGAGGCATTGGACACCATAAAAAAACACAATTTCCAATGCCCAAGGATCTCTGTACAACATTAGCTCGTACAGAGAATCCATGAGGCAATACTATTCCGATGGTTTGAGTTATAAAGACATAAAAAACCTAAAGATTACAAAAGACCAATTGTTTTCATTATTCTGGGACCCTAGCACCGGATTGGTTCCACCCACTAGTTGAGCACAAATTTCCATAGACTGGTGTGTGGAACCAAATGTGAAAGCCAATTGGATGGATTGCTGGTATATGGTCTTTGATGAAGACCCTCATGGGAATAGGGACATCCCATTTTATTTCCTGAGGAAGGTGTATGCAGAATTCATCCTAGGAAAGCATGTGAACTATTTTGACATTTTAGACTTCCAGGGTGTGGGTCATGGGATGCCCCAAGATAGGGAAGGGGCTAGGACTGATCCTAACAGTGTGCCACACCCTCCACACACACCAAAACCCCCTCGGGTATATCCTCCTACGGGTCCTGTGATTGATGATACACATGAGGAATTATTTGACTTGCAAGATACATTGCTTCAGCATGGGACTGTTGTCCAAAGCAATGTAGGCCAGGGGGTTGGCACTTTTGAGGCCGACCCATCACACAGTAAGGATCCATCTACAAATCGCACTAGAGACGTAGAGCGTTCAAAGTGTCGTGTTACTCCACACTGTTATACCGAAATATCATCACCCTCATGTTATGAGGTAGGTATCCCATTGATTGCTCCAATCCCTCAAAGTTTTCCCTAGAGAAATGAAAGAATAAATTAACCCCTTGCAATTTTCCCTCTTTTGAGTCGGTAATGCTCTTTCCCCATTAACCAAAAGCGTTACCCAAGAAGAAAAGAGCCAGCACCGCTCCTGATACATGAGCAAAGAGAGATGCCATTGCTCTTTCCCTTACTTCAAGAAGTGGTGCCCTCTTATCACTGCCTATTTGCTTCTTTGGAGAAGTGATGCTTGAGTTTTCAAGGAAAAAAGAGGAGCTTCGAGAGGATTCTCGAAGCTTGCCTCCATGGAGCCTCATCCCTATGGTTTAGGACCAGCTAGAGCTCGAGATCCTCCCTTTAAGGATATAATCTCCACCTCACCCATGAGATCCTCAACCATACCTATCCTCCCATGCCTTTAAATACTGGCTCACCCCCCATGGGAAAAAAGAGGAAGAATTGTGTTGCATACCCAAACTTTGTCAAAATCATTCTTGAGTCTTTGGAGGCAAGGTGAAGTTAGAGGCAAGGAGCCATTTGAAGGAACTCTCAACACCAAGGCATGAAGGTTGTAGTCTCTCCAATAATTTATTAATAAATAATGTCTTTTCTTTCCCATATATGTTGTTTCATTTGTATATATTGCTTGATTCCTTGGTCATGAGCATATATCTAGTTGATTATATTGTATGCTATCATGTTTCTCTTGTTGTTTTCCATATTTTACAAATTCTTCTACAGTAAGCTTCAAGGATAGCGAGGACAACCTTTGAGAGAAGTATCATGGCATTCCATTCAGTTTATTAACCAGATCTAGGGGAAGTTTAACATTCTGTGTTTGTGTTTTGTTCTAGACCTGAACCATTTAGATCTAGGGAACCAGCTCTTGTTCGTAGGAGGTGTGTATTTCTGGCTAACAAAATTGGCAACTTAGTTGGGGACTCTACTTCGAATTCTGAATGTTTGGTAAGTTGAAACCTCCACCTTCATTTTCAATTTCCAGATCTACTTTTCCATTCATATATCTGTAGATTTGCTTTGAATTTTATTTTTTTGCCTCTATCTTCCTTTGGATATTCATATTTTTGGTTCACTAGGTTTTCTGGTGATTGTTTGGGTTCATTTTCCAGTCTGTAACTTTCTTTTCTGTTGCTTTTTATTTTTATTTTTTCAAATCGTCATCTTGGGCACCGCTCTTGAGCTGTGTTATAAGTGCAGTTCTGGAGCTGTCATCGCTCTTCCTCTGTGTTAAATAAGTGGTGCCACCGCCCTTTCTCTGTGTCCAAGAATCAGTGCTGGACCTGGTAACGCCCTAGTGTGAACTTGTTGTAAGCGTTGCCACCACTCTGTTCCTGTGTGCAAGAAGCGGTGCTTAGGCTAGTAACGCCATGTTCAACACATGTAGAAGCGGTGCCAGGTATTCTTCTTAGCCCTATTTGGTATTTGATTCTTAAATTCTTGTTATTAGTATTTGGATCCATGCTTCAGATTGTTACAGTTGTTTTTGAGCTCTCCAATTCATTTTTAGGGTCTAGCGATTTGAGGTTTAACAATGGCAGGAATGCGGTCCACGTTTATTGAGGAGTTAGATTATTTTCAATGATGATTTTTTTTATCAGGGTTGTGTTTTAGTTGCAGACGGTGGACTTAGAGGATTTTAAGACACAAATTGCAGGAGCTTCTTTTGCCTTGTCATTTTCTTTTATGTATTAATACTCTGTATAGTTTATTTGTGAGAATGCATATGGAAGAGGTAAATAAGCTAATACAGTTTTTCTTCATTACTAAAATACTTACTAAAAGCTCAAATGGTCTAAGAACATACTATGTTTATGATAGGGTAACTGTTGCAAAGAAAATATGTCTAAAAGACAAAAGAAGAAGGCTCATGTTGCCGAGGGAGAACCAGAGGTTGAAATCATCACCAAGGTGGAATACATATATGAAGATACCAAAGCTACCACCAAAGTCGAACCGGACTATAAATGGGGTGAGATATACAGGATGATTGCAAATCAAAATGTTCTTGATGCAGGAATCGAAGAGCTGACTATATATGCAAACATCGAGAAATCAGCTCTTATGAAAGTAGCCACAAGACCTAAGTTGTTCCCATGCTTAGAGGTGATCGGCTGGATTCTACCTAGGGCAGATGTAACAACGATGATCCTTGAGAATACTACCAAACAAGGATACATTTCATACAGTACTGCTTATGTCTCAATGGAATATCACTGCCTCCTGCTCAAATTTACTTAACTGAAAGCCGGTTAAAAGAGACAAATTTGGACCTGGTTGAAACAGTTAAAAGAGTGATGATACCAGGGAATAAATTTCAAACCAGGCCATCAGGAGAATATGATACAGCCACTCTCCGGACCCCTTATAGATTTATTGCACTAATGCTGAATAGGATTTTTGGGAGAGCTCACGGGAAAAGCTTCAAATTGGGATGGATACCAATTATTTTCTATGTGGCCACTCAAGGAACCATATTCAATTGGGAAAACATAGTGTCCAATAACCTCTCAGCATGCATATCTTCAGCCTTGGGAGGAGTGTCACAGAAGAAGTCAGAGTTCTACATGAGCTCTATTTTGGTTGACTGTATACTGTGTACCCAGTCTTTTCCAGCCTTGAGGTGTAATTGGGATAGGGATAGGACCCCTGTATACATTGCATATAAATTATTTTGGGCCCACAAATACTATAGATACTACATAGAAGTATGTGAACACTTCATCATGCCTTTGTACACTCTAATTTTCCTGATCGAATGCAACTGCATGTCCAAATAGGCGTTCAAGGTCATTGAGGAATATGGAGACTACTATTTAACTGAGGAAGGTATGTATATCATAATGTATGGGGGTTCTAGAGCACCTTCTCTACTCCCTAAATATACCATTGATTATGTGTTGCATAAAGAGGCCATCAAGCAGGTATATCTTGATGGTGTGGGGAGTTTTTTGTTCGAGCATAAAAAGGCAGCATTTCCTTCCATACCTTTCTAGCTAGGGAGGTATAAGTTTTCAAAGGTAAAACATGCTGCAGAATTTGTGCAGGAGTTGAAGCACTTCCATTTTGGTGAGATGCACTTTCACAAGAATGACTCCTGGAATAAGGTAGCAGAACACTACAAAGAGGCAAACATTCATTTTGAGTATACTAACTTCTGGGACAAGGATGAAGAAACCTTCAGGAGTGCAAAGAATATGACTGCCTTAAAGAAGAGATTTAAACAGAAAATCACTACTGTAGGCGAGAAAGGAAAAATTATACAGAAGACTAAGATAGCTGAAGAAGAAGAAGCCATAAAGAGAGAAGAAGATGCTAGAAGACTAGCACAAGAGGCAGAAAGCTGGCTAAAGAATGAAGAAGAAGAAAGAAAAAAGGTTGCAGAGGAAGCAACAAAGAAGGAATAGGAGGAGAGAAAGAAAAATGAAGAAGCAGAGATAAAGAAAAGACAAGATGAAAGTGAGGGTGTAATATTAATGGGATCTAAAAAAGATCAATAGACTACTGAACATATAGATACACCTGGGGAACATGATCATACAGATCGAGGGCATGGACAAGATAATACTGATCCCCAGGAGCCTGCCGCAACTTCTGGTAGCACTCAAGGGCAGCTATGTTTTTTGGAGTGAATTTGATCCCTTTCATGCGGAAAGAAGGGGAGGAGATACCTGATTTCAGCACCATTTTCTATGACAAAGAGAAGAAAAGGATTGTTAAAAGAACCGACAAAAAGGTTGAAACAGGAGGACAATCGGGAAAGATGATCACTGACAAGACTTTGGTGTATGGGACAGATGCAGATCCAAGATTGACAGCGAGAGCTGGGGTGGCGTTAAACCAAGCTACTGAAGATAATGTAGATAGGTTGATGACGGATCTTGAGTAGTCCAAAAAGAATGCAGCTCAATTAAAAGAAACACTGAAGAAAGAGAGAGATGAAGGCCATAAGTTGAAGAGGAAATTTGAGGACATGCAGAATGAAGTGAGGACTTCAAAGACTGAACTCCAAACTGTGCAGGCTAATAAGGAGGGTTTAGAAATTTCTGCAGGAAAAATGGAAAAAGATGCTCAGAACAGTTTAGTAGAATTACAAAGGTTGCAGCTAGAGCATCAAGTATTGAAATCTGAGAAAGATAACCTCCAGGTGTCCTACGAAACTCTAAATGCAGAGAAGGTCCAGTTGCAAAAAATGGTCATTGAGTTAGAATTAGAGAAGGCTGCCATTGAAGAAAAAGAGAAACAGTATCAAATGCAGGTAGCAGTTTTGGAGGGACAGAATGCTTCATTGACAACATCACTGAAAGATGCCAGGGAACAGAAGATAGATGTCCAACCTTTAAAGGAACATGTTCTCGCTCAACAAAGAAGGATCCACCAACTGCAAATATGCATTGAGGAAGAAAGGTGTAAGATTTTGCAAATAGATAGCAGATTAGTAGAAATCTTGGACACCATTTCGTATTTCTTAGACAGATCTCGGGATATTTTGGAGGTCCTTACAGGAAGGATTGTGTGGATAGAAACAAATGAGGACCCCCCTGCGGAGCTACCAGCTAAATATCGACATATTTTAAAGTAGGATTATGATTTATTGGAGTTTGCAATAAATATTGTAGAAGAATTCAAGAAAACTATAAAGAAAATGAAAAGATTATGTGCTGAATACTACAGAAGAGTGCTAGTCACATACAATAGATGCCAGGTTTCTGTAGAAAAAAGATTGGATGCAATACCAGAACATGAGTTGTTCATAGAGCAACTTCAGAACAGGTATCAGGAAGACGAGCAAAAGATCCAGCAAGTCAAGGATATAGATGAACAGATTTTGAAGAATGCAGTGGCTCATGCAGCAGTAAGTATCCACTTACTAGAAGAACAGCTGTGCTTGAGTCCAGCAAGAATAGAAGTAGTTAAGAATCATGCTGCTAAGTATGAGATAAATATCCGTTTTCTTGAACCCTCCGATTTTGAAGGCATAGCAGCAGAGGCCCAGGCGTGGAAAAAGTTCATAAATGACCAGGCGGGCCCCTCTTCATAAAGTATTCTATTAAATTTGATTTAAAATGTAATATATTGTATAAATTATGAGCACTTACTACAAGACAAAATTTTGGGATCGAAAGGTTGGGGAAGCCCAACAGTCATTCGGGGGCAGCCCAAAGGTTTTTCTTTTTTTTGTATAAATAAATGAGAGTTTAGATGTAGAGGGGACTTCTTTCCCAAGTAATTTTTGAGAGTATATTGTAAGAAGAACTACTTCCTTTTGCAATAAAGAATTACAAGTTTCTGCTGGAGAAAGTTTGGTGGAATGTTTCAATTGCTTTGCTATGGATCAGTTGAATGTGAACTATTTTGTTTTCAGCTTATGTCCATTAACTGTGAGATCATTTTAATTCATTGCATTTATGTTTATGTTATGAATGTCTTATAGTTTATTCTATGAAATTTCTACTATGAGTAATGAAGGTTGGCATAAACAATAAGCTATCTTGTTGTTCATATTTCTATTAATGTTCATATGTTCTGAAATAAGTAACAGCTATGTGTAATTTTTCTTAATACATGCACAGAAATACATTACTCATTGATAACTGATAATTTTTTCTCTCTGGGGATAGGTTAGTTAGTTATATTTATTTTCTAGTTGTTTGTGATTTAGATGTGAGAGAGGTAAGACGAGAGGGAAGAACCTGCGCATCACATTGTGACACTCCTCGCTATCTCTATCAATTTGCATTTTTAGATAGGCACTTGCACATCATAACTTAAACACAAAAAAACTAAAAAGATACTCGGTGGACCGAGCCGTAACCGGTAAAACTTTTTAATTTGTTACTTGACCTAGGGTAGCTGGACCGTAAACTAGACAGATTCCCCATACCAAACAGTAACGGGCTAGTTGGGAACGTTTATTGGGGACCTAACTATTGTTACCTGCGATTTTCCAGGCCTCAACAGTTTTTGGCACTAGAAGGAGGGCTGCCAGTGCATGGCTGGCCGAGGACACCTATTTCCTCAAAATTACTCCACCGGTGACAATTATGAAAGCAGTTTGTTTCACAATACAACTCCTGAAGATAGAGGGTATCTTTATCCTGTTGATAACAAAGTAGTTGATGATCTGAGAAGAATTACGAGGGCATATGCGAAGAAGATCGGAGGATTACCAATTATTTTTGTCTTACCCAGAAGAGAATATTAGAAAAAAGATCGCCCTAAGTTAGAAGATTCAATGTTGGTTGAATATCTTGAAGAACTGGTAGAAGCAGCCTTACAGGAAGTTGACTAACCGTTGAATCGATTGGACCCAGGTTCACCTTACTGTTCACTTTTCCATACCCCTGTTTAGTCACGATGTCATTCTCCACTCAGAATTATGGCTAATGCAAACGCAAACCCACCACCTACTTGGAGGGCTAGGTCACCTACAATTAATCACCTAATATAAAAATCCATATCCAACTCTTTACTGTAATTAGGTTGAATCATGTGACAATTAAGGTACAAAAACCCAACATTAAAACTTTCCAAATTTTTCATTACATTTTATTTAAATTTGTTTTTGTTTTCGATGTTCCTTTATAATTTTTCTTATAAATTAATTTTTACACTATTTAATATTAAGTTTAATTTTTTCAAATATGTAATGTTAATTTAGGTTTTGTGTTATTATACTTGCCTCAACAGGTATATTGTAATCGATTGAGTTTGACTTTGGTATTAGTTCCTCTCTTTTGATGCAGGTATAAAAAATCAAAATGTTGTTTACAATGTTTAACTTTATAATTTTATAAATAATAATTTTTAATTATAATAAAAATGTATTTATTTGTGTTGTGATTGGCCAATCACAAATGATGTCAGCTTTGGAATTTGTTATCTGGTTTTCAGATGACAAGTGGCAACTATGACATCATCTCCTGCTTTTATTTGAAGATGCCGTCCATTTATAAAATTCACCAATTCACAGGAAATATTTAAAAATTTAAATAAAAGAAAGCTGTTTATCAGGAGGCTCACTTAGCAGACGGCAATTATCACTTACCGGGACATAAAGCTCTTCCACGTTTCTGTCGCGCCGGGTTCTATAACAGAGTTGAGGAGTGAATCAGAATGCAATTACGATTGAAAAACAATTATTCCGGGCATCTTGGGTGGGAGGCTGGGCAATACAGCTTCAAAATTCAATGCAATTCCGGTCTAAAAACAATCATTCCGGGCATCATGGGTGGGATGCTAGGCAATACACCTTCAAACTTCAATGCAATTCCGATTTAAAATCAATCATTCCGGGCATCTTGTGTGGGAGGCTAGGCAATACAGCTTCAAACTTCAATGTCTGAATTACTTCTCTTATGCTAGGTCTCTGTTTCCAATCAGGATTACAACACCATAATCCAACCACCATGAGCAGCTCCATTTCTCTTGCATCGAATCCCCCCTCTAATCTGTTGTCTGTCGCATCCAGCAAACAGTGTTTTCCATACAAACCCCACACCCATTCTACCAACGGACAGTAAGAACCTTGGCACAACTGCCTGACCTGGTGTAAAGCCGGCCTTCCAGAAGCTATGTCAAGGGCAACAACCCCAAAGCTGAATACGTCCGTCTCGGCACTCGCCATTCCAGATATGATGCTCTCAGGTGCAAGGAACCCGCGAGTCCTGCTGGGCGCAGTGAAATGCGAAGTGTGACCGTGCTCTATTACGCGTGCCAAACCAAATTCTCCTAGATGGCTCTGGAATTCCGAATCCAACATGATATTGCTGCATTTTATGTCTCGATGGAGCACCCTTTGTTCAAATTCGTCATGGAGATACACCAGAGCAGATGCTAAATCACATGCTATTCTATACCTAATATTCCACCCCAGCTTTGGCCTATGATCTGCTGCACCTGATGACCTAAAGAGGTATTTGTCGAGACTTCCGTTGGACATGAATTTGTAAACGAGCAGCAACTCGCTAGGTTTCTCATGACACCAACCCAACAGAGGAACCAAGTTGCGATGCATGAGTTGATCAATAATGGTCACTTCAGACAAATACTCTTTGCTTCCTTGCATTGATCCCGCAGATATTCGTTTCACCACTATTGTTTCCTTACTATCCTGCAAGATGCCCTTATACACATTTCCAAAACCTCCCTCCCCCAACTTTTGTTCTTCGCTAAAGTTATTTGTGGCAGCCTCCAGCTCGTTATATATATACTCGCGGGAACGAGTACCCTGTATTCTTGATTTTATATCACGACTTGGCGTTTCCCTATCTTGTATCCTTGCAGATCTGGTTTTCATATTGCCCCGCCTTAGAACACCAAAGAACAAGAAGGCCATCGCCGAGATTGCAACGAAGCAGCAAACGCTGATGATTATAATGCGTTTAATGGAATCGTCGGAATCGCTAACCCAAGGAGTTTGGATTGAAAAATTCCACGAATTGATGATGTGTACTTGGTTGTTTTTCCCTGTTGAAACCGAGAAACCAACCAGAACATTCTCAAAAAGATAATCTGAGAGATTTATTGGGTATGACAACATCGGGTCCGAGGGTTTAGAAGTATCATTTGCGTCCACAAACACACTGAGCATCTTCTCTGTGCCGTTATAGTCAACCCATGCATCCCACATTATATTATCGCCATAAGGCGTTGCTCCGGCGAATAGATCTCCACGGAAGTAATGTTGTTGACATCAATTCCAATATGATTATCATTCGGATCATTAGCAATCATACTGTTGATCACAACATTCGTATCATAATTTTCGTTTTTGTTGGTATCGAATTCAACAGCGACTATTTGAGTAGCATTTTTTCCGTTGGTGGTCTCATTGAAAATACCAAGCCACATCCCCGAGCCATTCACCGACGGTGGAGACCCAAATGGCGCCATGAAGAAAGCAAGCCCGTCCACGGAGGCTTCATATAGAGATTCTGAGATTTTTTGTATTTGAAACTGAAAGTGAGTTTGAAAGCTGCCCTGTTGTTGACAACGTTTACACCACAGTCTGACTGGATGTTTGTATGCAGCCCAACCCAAGCCAAAGGAATGATTTCCATGTACGATGATATTCGTAAGATAGATTATATTATTGAATGGATCTGCGTTCCCTTCCAAAGTAATATTGTCCAAATTGCTCTGATTAAAAGAGGGGAAGTCGAAATCCAGGTCCACTAGTGCAGGAAGAAGGAAAGAGCTTGTAACAATGAGAATCAATAATATAAGTTTTGTGATTCTCTCCTGGGCCTTGGCCATCGCTATGGAGCGGTGGCTTTCAAGCACACGCTGCCTTGCCTAGCTTTAACAGAAAGAAAAAGATGCTCGCTCTGCTTGTACTTCTACAGCAAGTCGCCCACGATTCTTTAGGTCAACTTAGAACTTTGGATTCCGACGCAATTGCCATCGCTCCTACGTAATCAAATGATATTTAAACTCCAATAATAATAAAATTTGAGACTTCATGCTTGTGCTTCTAAAGTTCTACCTACTTATTCATACAAACAAGTCTTCCAGGAATCTTTCACCAAACGTTCAAATCAAAATCCGATCGAGGACAACATATCATGAAAGATTCATGCATATGACCTTATACCAGTAATAAAATTAATGTGTGTGAATAAATAGATAGTCCTAAATTTAAACATATACTATACTGCAAGACATTATGCAAGACACATGACATTATGCAAGACACATGATTGTATTAGTAAAAAGCTGTTATTATACCTGCCTCAGCAGGTATATTGTAATCGATTGAGTTTGACTTTGGTATTAGTTGCTCTCTTTTGATGCAGGTATAAAAAATCAAAATGCTGCTTACAATGTTTAACTTTATAATTTTATAAATAATAATTTTTAATTATAATAAAAATGTATTTATTTGTGTTGTGATTGGCCAATCACAAATGATGTCAGCTTTGGAATTTGTTATCTGGTTTTCAGATGACAAGTGGCAACTATGACATCATCTCCTGCTTTTAGAATTTCCCAATTTCAATAGAAAGCTGACCATGGTCAATCTATGACAGCTCAACAAAGAAGGAGTTCTGCTTCTTTGTGGATTGGATTCGAGACTTTCCAAAGATCTTCCTTCCGATCTTCAAAAGCTCCGTTGCAAGGTTAATATGCCTGCCTGTTTTTTTGAAATCTGCAAGTGAATTAGATGACAATCGGTCGCTTAATAGTGTATTGTATGTTTGTGTTCCAGGTCGCCTTCCAGGCCATAAGATTTGCAGCACCAATTCAAGCACTGGGGAACAGACTGTCAAAGAGAATGTGGAAAGAGGGTCCTTACATAGCTCTTCATTTACGGCTCGAGAAAGATGTGTGGGTTAGAACTGGATGCCTTCTCGGCTCTGGTTCAGAATACGATCATATCATCCAACAGGGGAGGAAAAGCCATCCGTCTCTCCTCACATCACGATCCAACATGACTTACATAGAGCGCAAGCTTGCTGGCCTATGCCCTCTTAATGCCATGGAAGTCGCCAGGTAATTTTCTTTCCCTTTCCGTTTGTTCTTCACTAATTGTAAGCCTCATATTCCTCAAAATTTTCGCTATTGCAACAGACTTCTTAAAGTCCTGGGAGCACCCACAAACAGCCGCATATACTGGGTAGGTGGAGAATCGTTAGAAGGAAAGAAGGCGCTGGAACCTCTGATCAAAAGCTTCCCTAATATTTACAATAAGCAAAGCCTGGCCTTGCCAGGCGAGCTCGAACCTCTGAGTAACAGAGCATCGCTTCTTGCTGCAATTGATTACATTGTGGCACTAAACAACGATGTTTTTATGGCATCACATGGAGGAAACATGGGCCGTGTGATTCAGGTGCTCTCTTCTTCTGAATCTTCGTGCTTAGAATTCTCTCGCATATTCTATCCATAGTTCAATCAGGAAATTTATTAATATATGATTGTACAACAGGGCCACAGGGCGTACTCAGGCCACAGAAAACACATAATTCCTAATAAAAGGAAAATGCTCCCTCACTTCCTTGACCAAACATTGGCTGAAGAAGATTTCAATGACATTGTTAGGCATCTGCATAACGAATCTCTTGGGCAACCAGTATTCAGAACCCATAAATCAGGGCGTGATGTGGTGGCTTACCCAGTTCCTGAGTGTATGTGCAGTACAACCAGTCCAGGATATAACTTATAAATCAGTCTAGGCAGCCATTAAAACTTGATTGAGCTGCAACAATACCATGGCTCGAAGCTTGACCGAGTATTTGCAAACAACGGTTAATATAAACGACTGCAGACCCTAAATTATTAGCTGTGTGGCGGAGTAGACTAGTCAAATATAAGCGATCATCGTAAATATGATATGGCTCTCTGCCTATATATTTCTCATGTTTTTGCAGGAGACCACACATTTTATTTGGGTCATCAAAGGCCGACTGAGGAATTTCTAAAAGCCTTTGAACAAATTCTCCGGGGCTACTAAGGAGATTTACGCCAGGGCCGCCCTGTAAATATAAAGACAACGTGGTATCGGTGTGTTCCCTGCAACCTGCTCATAAGTCGGTCCAGCTTGTTTATGAAATTCCTGTAACAATCAAAAGTCGTGCAAACACAGTGAGAGCGAGAGATTGAAAACAGATTCAAGCTTCAACGGGAATGGGAATCGGAATGGAAACCAGATCTAAATTGCAATGACAAAGTAACATTAAATTATTTATACATATATATATATACTTGTTTTTCATTTGCAAGTTCAGTAAATTTCTATTGATGAATTCTATTTCTTTTTTGCTTTTACAATATTTGAGGTATAATTTTTTGTCTTACTTTTCCATTATGTTATGTTTAACTGTACTTAATACCTCCAATAATTTTAACTAAACTTTAAATAAAAATCAATAAAATAAGTGCAATCATTAATTAATTAAATAATGGTATACAATTTAGAATTAATAAAATATACCATTATAAAACATCCACCTTTACCAACTGAAATGACGTTTATGCCAAAACACTCGGGTTAAATCCCATTATAATCAACCAACCATATACACTATCATTTTGATCTTTTTATAATTAAAAAAATACAATATCAATATCACTTTATCATTTAAAATGACACAATATCAGTACAGTTTTAAACAACAATAAACTCCACACAATATCACTTTTTACTTTGAAAATGAAGGTGATAGCGTCATTTCAACCAGTTTTAATCATCTTTTTATGTGATTGTGTCAATTCAATCATTCACATTTTTTCTTAATTAAATTTCACAAAACTTAAAATCGCCACATCAAAAAGCACACCTGGATCAAAATTTGAAGATATCAAAGTCGATAACAATATGAGCTGAGAAGACATGGTATTAATTTATTTACATTCGCTGTTCGGGTGAGAAGACCAATACATAATTCTTTTATATATAATTGTGTAATCAATCAAAACATATATATATAATTTTGATATATTTTTTTATTTAAAAAAAATGTTATACTTTGAATTAGGGAAAGTATATGTACATATAGTAAAAAGTACACGACCACAACTCATACATAAAAAAAAACCAGTAGTCCATAGACAAATAGAAGAAGAATTCAAACAAAGAAGCATGTCAACCCATAGAAAATAACTACTAAAGATCCATAAAAGGACGAGAGCCCCAATATGAGAGACTAGTAAAGATGCAGGCGATCCACCATGCCAAAAGTCCAAAAAAATGATGCCTTCAAGAACCTTCAGGCCGCGACGAGAAAGAGCATTCTTTTTCAATTTAAAATAA
>LPNX010353539.1:159684-351864 GCA_001517045.1 Pseudotsuga menziesii | reverse complement strand
TGCATACTAATGCATACTAAAGAAACACACTTTTACCTAACGGATATATTACACAAGTTGATCTTAACTAACTCCTAAGTGTCTAAATATCCTAACACGACGCGGCGGCAAACAAAGGAGGAAGTTTCGACAGACCATCGGCAAAATTTAGATGATTGAGTCACCAAAACATCACCTCCATTGGGGAAAATTAGTGGACTGGGCAGCCAATGCAACGGCGACCGAAAGGAGAAGGAAGAAAATTTTCGCCGAAATTTTTCTAAGTGATGGAATCGTCGGGAAATTTTAGTTGATCGGGGAGCCACAATGTCGGCAGAGATCACTAGAAGACAGCCAAAACATCTGCAAAATTTAGACGATGAAGCCGCTGATGTGGAAGCAAGACGAAGAAAATTTTTAAAAAAATTTTGAAGTATGAGATCGTCGGTGAAATTTAGTTGACAGAACTGTCGATGATACGTTGACGAAAAATAGAAGATGGGATCACCGACACATCGGTGGAAAATAGAGGATGAAGCTGCCGATGTGAAGACGAGAGTTAGTGGATGAAAGCCCCGACATGAAGGGGATCACGAGAAGGAGGCCAAAATGGCGGAGGGACCTAGTTGATCAAGGAGCCGATATGGCGGCGGACAAGGAAAGAAAATATTGTAGAAGTGTTAAAAACATCCGAAAAATTTAGTTGAACGGACCGCCGATGGACGTCGAAAGAAGTTAGTTGTTTATGAGACTGTCATTGTGGTTGTCAGTTAGACTATCATTCTAACGATTAGAGTTTTCAACTGCCGATAGTGCTCCGGTCGTTGACGCAGCAGAAACGTTTCGTTGTGAAACGTCGACGCATAGTGGTATCAACTTTCGACCGCTGATGGGTTTTATGGTCTGCTAAACCCACAGTTGGTTTGCTGCTCGCCGTTGCGGCTGCCTAAGGAACTATTCACTCAATGAATAGTGTTTCTGATCAGCAATACAATGTTATGGGAGTTAGTTTCATTGTTGATGCCATAGTGGATGACATTTCCGATCAACGATACACCATAGTCCTTGGCATCGCCGATAACAGTCAGAAGGCTTAGACGACTAAGGATCCGATGCATTGAAAAACTTTAGTTGATAGGGCCGTTGATGAGCGCCGGAGAAATTTGTTGATTAGATCACTGAAGTGTCGGAATTTTAGTTGGGAAGAGGTCTGATTGGGAAAAAGAAATTTTGGGTTTTTCAAGTGGGATTCTTCAGCGATTTTAGTAGTTTTCCAGTGAGATTTTCAGCAGTTCTTCAATGAATTTTAGGGTTTAAAAGGAAAAATTCTAGGTGGCTGAAGTTATCATTCCAAAACAAAATAAAGTTGTGTGTTTTGCCTAAATTTGGTGAAAATCATCATTTTAGAAGGGGTGTGGTTTTCACACTCAAGGTCAGAATGGAACATGTGGATAGGTGTTGGAAATATTATCTAGCAAGGAACAAAGGTGAATCACCAAAATTTGAATGGGGAGCAGAAAAGTACTAGCTGTTGCTGAAAATAATTGCGTTGCTGTCAATATGGACAATCCAAGGATTGCATGCCTAGAGATAGGAAAGACCATGAAGTCAAACCAGCTATTGTGCGGAAGAGGAATTCCAGGCAAAGATGAGGGTTTTGAAAAGGGAAATTTCCTTAACCCTGTCTTGCTAACTATACTATGTTTTATAAGTTTCATACATAAAATGTATGAGGATATGCCTTGCATGCATAGGATATTACATGTTGGAAAAAATAGTGAGAATTATACATTTATGATGAACCACTAATGGTAAATATTGCATTAGTGTTGGCATTAGTGGAAAACCAAAGACAACGTGAGCATGGTTGAATATGTTGCTGATGCCGATGAATGTGACCAGCATCCCTATGGAGAAAGGGATAAGGCAACAAATCCAGGATCAAAATTTGGTGAGCAAATTCTGCAATCTCCTGCAAGAGACCAACCAAACTGGTAATGTCAAGGGTGTAAGTAGGATCCATGCAGGTAATGGTTTAATTATGACAATTGCATGGAGTGGTAAGGACAAGAGGTCTCATACCATGTGGTTATTTAAAAATTTATACTACATTCATATAGAAATGTACCATGCCTGTATATGTTGTCATGAACTTACAAACCAGAACAAGTGAGCACTAGTGGTCTTGATTATAGTAATGCATCCTATATGAGGTAGTCATGGTTAGGCCATAGTATGTTTGAATGCATAGTATTCCTGAATCAATACAAGGTAGCATTGAGTGAATATGCATTAGGATATTTTATAAATCTTGTAGTTATGCATTGAATGGATGCATATGAAAAGCATGAGTAAATGTTGTAGATATGCATACATAAGTATGGGTGCAAATGTTGTGAGGCATTGCATGAATGCCTCGGGATAATGTTTGTTTATCATGACTAACTAATGGATGAAATGATGAATTGATGATAATTCTAGAACCATTTCAAGAGCTATTATGAATGCAGGATAGTAAGTGCATGAAGAGGGTAGTCATGATCGATTGTTTTTCAGAAATGCTCTATGGACGGGCAAGGTGGTACAAATGATATGCTTGTGAAGTAAACAGTATCTAAACACTTCATTTAAATTTCATAAATGATGTGACTTTGCAATTTTAGTATGATAATGATTCACGTGAAGTAAATGAGTTTTGGTAATATTGATGTGATTAACAGCTGGAAGTATTTGTATTCTATAATTATGAAAATGCTTCAGTGATTGTTGCAGCAATGAAAAAGTTATATGCATCAAGAATTATCAAGTGTTTGGCTGATTGAAGTTCAGATTTCAGGTAGATTGTTTGGGGCATGGAAATATGGGTAAGACCATGACAAAGGCTGAAATCTATCCTATGAAAGAGCCAAAGCTCATGAGAAGAGTCTCATAGCTGTAAAAATAGTTTGTATGCAGAATGAGTTGTCAATTTGGACTTATAAATTTCAGATTTGAGAAATTGCTGACAACTACTAATCACCGTTGGCTTGTATAGAATTGTGTCAGGAGGACATGTTGTAAGGGGATGTTCATGTTATGCTAGTAAGCATAAAATCATAATGGGAATAGTGGTGTTTCTTACAAGAGATCAACAAATGGGGATCACTTCATTGCTAAGCAAATCAATTTCTTTAGTAGATAGAGTTGCAAATTCATATTGAATTTAATTACTAATCCCATTGCTTGGTTATGAAACCATCAAATTTGGATTGTATTAGTAGATACTGATTGACTGTTTAGCTACTTGATGAATGTGCCAGGGGTACACACTGCAGGAAGACCATGTGTGATGGCCTACAGGAGCCAAACTTAATGGGGAGGGTTTCCCCTATCCTAGAAATGGGTTTCAAGTGAAACTCCATTGGACATTTTGGAAATGTCTAATCTGCACTGCATGTTTGCCTAAACAGATGCAGTTTGGTTTTGTACACTAAAGGGAAAAGGTAAACGGATGTTGTGGAGATTGTGGGGACATTACAGTGTCGGTTTGACTACCTACAATCTGATCAACCAAACTATTAGCTGGATTGGCTGAGTATCCTGATAAACCCAGTAGTGTATTGGCTTGATTTCCTGCAGCCTAATAAACCCAATTGTGTATTGGCTTGGTTGGACAGTCTGATAAACCCAAATGTAGGTTGGCTTGACTGTGCTTGATATGTATAAAAGGATGTGGTGAAGATGTCACTTAAATAGGGCAGTTATATGCCTGGGGATCCATAGTAGATCCTAGACCTGGAAATGGTCATGGTAATGTTCCAAGCCCAGCCGACCTGAAGGTGTACTGGTTGGACATTAATTATTTGATGTTGTGGCTAAAAAGATGCAATTTGGTTGTTGATATAAGTGGATTGTCGATATAAGTGTATTGTTGATGTAAGTGCATGGCGTAATAAAACCAACTGTGTTGGCTTGGCTGATTTATTGATGGCCTAATAGACCCAATTGTGTTGGCTTGGCTGATTTGTTCCAAGCCCATTCGACGTGAAGGTGTACTGGCTAGACATTAATTATTTGATGTTGAGGAGTAGCCTGTGTGCTGACCTAACATCCAATTCCATAGGCAATTCCAAGGCTTTCAAAGCAAAGCAGCCCCTGTGGACCAATGAGGAAACACACAATAAAAATAAGTATTGGATTACCTTGCAACTTCTTGCTTATGAATATACTTGTGTGTATGGTTTGGTTATAATCTCCTAACTCTTGTTTAGAGACAAACCAATTAAAATAAACTAAACATGTGAATCTATTCAATGTTTGAATATAGGTATCGCTGGAAGCGAGGACTATGAGGGAATCCTATGGGTACATGTGGACATGTGCTTGTCCTGAAGAGCTCAAAATGAGAAATAATGAAAAAGGTGCTAGTGAGACTATGAAGGTCCTAGCAGCCAAGAGTTGTAGACAAACCACATGGGGAGGCTCCATGGTTGAGAGGTCTGGAATAGACCGAAGACACTAAGTGTCATGGCCAAGAAGGGTTGGTCCAGCATTCACGGTAAAGTAAAAGAGGNTATATACTTATGCATTATGAAAACAAAAGATTGTTGAATGCATGTATGGCTGAAAATAGAATGTGTTTATTTGCTTAAAATAAATTGTGAATGTTGGAATAGTTAATTCCCTGCCTAAGAATGGACATGAATGAGCTCATGTGCCTGTTGGGAAGGCATGAAAAGTATGAAAGTCTCCTTGAGAAGTCTTAGACTGCCATGCCAATTGGGCAATTAATTGACTGATTTTAATGCCTATAATATGCTTGGTCTAACAGAATTTCAATGATGCATCTCACAGGTGAGAAAAGTGAAATCCAATTGTGCACATTGATCATGGCAGCAGACCAAAAGCTATTGGACTTGGCCGGAAGTATCCTTTAAACAATTGCCAAGACCCAAGAAAATCTTGGAGAGATGCTCAAGATACAGAAAAGGCAGAATGAGATGAACCACCAGATTTTGCAAGACTCTATTTGTTTGCAAAAAGAGGTAAAAATCCTTCTAGGAGCAATCCGTAAAGGAAAGAAAAGCGGCTCAATGATGGGGAATTTGTCCAATCGGTCCATTAAGAAACATTCTAGGCATGAATACTCAAAGTAAATTGAGCAGGTAAAGATGAAGTAACCAACGAAATGCTGGAAATGCGGAGGACATCATTACCGTCGGGACTGCCCAACGAGGGAACATCAAGAGCGTAGCATCCACAAAGTTCCTAGACTTGGGGATGAGCCAAAAGCTAAGAACCAGCAAGAGAAGCTCGTGGAAGCCAAAGGGATTGGTCCTGAAAGTTCAAAGTAAATAATTGAATGTGGGACAGATCTGCAAAATTTTGAAATTTTGGATATGTATTCCTATGTATTGGAACATCGAGGACCGTGTTATTCCAAGGGGGAGGGGATTGTAACACCCCATTTTTTACCCCATTTGCATTAAAGGTACATGATGTATATATCGTAATTAATCATGGTGAGGAGCTAAAGGAAAAATCCCCACCATCGATTTGGTTGTGTTATGTTTTGGCAATTGGGATCGTTGTCGATGGTATATTGCGCCATCTGACACATTATAGTTTTGGCATCATGTAAATATGCACTTTAATTAAAATGAAACTAAAACCAGCTACGACGGTGCAATGATAATGAAAAGGGAATGATTTTTCCAAATGATAAGGAGGGGGAATTATTAAACCTTAGGCCTATGGGGAAAAGCCATGTGTCAGCTGTTGAACCCATTTGGTTGTCACCCACCCTTTTTTGTCTTACTCACCTTTCCTTGTCTTATCATCCAATTACCACATTAAACCCCTGATGTTAGTTGGGGCAGTTATTGCTGGGTAGTGGTGGGTGTGGCAAGACTGTCAGTCCTTTCCCACATGCCCACTCCACCGGTAGACTCTTCATCTTCACATCACGTGGGCAGAGAGGCAACATTCCGACTCTCCACTCTCCCATGACGGCATTCTTCAAGGGATAATTCCATTCTCCCAAGGTTTTTCTCATCTTCACACACCGTTTGGGGGAATCTCCATCGTTTTTCCATCTCACGCAGAGAGCTAGGCGGTTCAGATTCGACTGTTGGCATTCTGGGATGGGAGCGTGTATTTTCCCCTACCGATTGTGGTTTGTGTGTATGTTCTTTCCCAAGAACGGTCTTAGGATCTGTTTACCTTTCCATTTTGGACTGTGTACATTTCCCATGGCTACATTATTGAGAGCAAGCTGTTGTTTTTTCGGTGTTTTGTTGGCTGTCGGTTTGGCTATGCTTTGGGGCATGTATGTGTCATTATTAAGTTGTTTTGGCCATGATAGGGCCAAGAATGACTCAGGAATTGTTTTCCCCTGTTTAAGCTGTGAACCGCTTGTTTGGATGCGTGTATGAAGTGGTTGGTCTTCGGACTGTGTTGGAGTGGGATGAAGGCTTGGTTTTCTTGATAAACCTGGGGTGTTTGGGGAACCACACAGATAGAGCTAGAGGGTTGGATTTCTTCTTCGCAACCCTTGAATAGCACTGGAAAAGGGGGTCAGGGCCTGAGGGACTGTTTAGTAGAGAAGGGACTAATTTCCTGGTGTTGGGTGTGTGTGGGTGTCCTAGAAGTCAGGCTAGTTCTGGTGTAGGATTACTTAGCTCTTCAATGAGCTCACCAGCTTAGCATTCATCTTTTCCCAGCTCCTTGATGGCCTAATAAACCCTACTATGTTGGTTTGGATGATTTGTGCACCCTTGGCTATGTGTAAGCCTGTTTATTCCTTATTCCTTAGGGAAATCATGCCCAGCTTGGGGGTGGCAGTGTTACTGAGAGATTGATGAGCACACTGGCCTATGGTTGGGTGGAACGTTGCAGTGATGTAGCTGGTTGTGGGATGAGTTCTTGATAAGATAAGTATTCTTGACTATTTCATTTCTGCAATCATATTTGATGTTTAATGAATTACGATGAACATGTTGAATGGCTGAAGGAATGTATGTTTGCTTCCCCTGTGTATGTGAATGATTATGCATCTTAGCATGTTTTATGTTTCAAAAATTTTGGTTTTATGTATGTTCAACTTCATGGGGCAGTTTTCCCGGATGGTTAATGCTATGGTAGCGTCCTCTTCGTTGGTCGGAGGGTTGGGGACGTTACAGAATGGTATCAAAGCGCATGTTAAAGCATGGGCCTTAATGGGCCATGAAGATGTAGTGGCATAGCTATCGTTGCATCATGGACCTAAATGGGCCATGAAAGATCAGCTAGCAGAGGCAAGTTTCCCTCTGCCCAGCAGAGATCAGGAATTATGACAGAAAAATATTCAAAAAATTTCGTTGAAAATTTTTCTAAGTGTCAAGCTCGTCGGATCATCGGAGGACTAAGAGGGAAGCTCCTCCAATACAGCAGACAATTTAGTCGAAAGGCCACCTGATGGGGGGAAAGAGATGGAAAGAATTTCATGAAAATTCTTCTAAGTGTTAGACCGTCAGCTCATCAAAAGGCTTAGATGGATAAACCTCTGATGAAGACCCTAGCGGTGGTGAAAATTAGTTGAGTAAGTAGCTGACACAGTGGCAGATATCTCCGGAAGACCGCCAAAACGTCAGCAAAGTTTAGTTAATGGAACCACCAATGAATACATTGGTGGAAATTAGATGAATAAAACACCGAAGCATCGGCTCTGTTAAAGTTAAATATTGTCAAAAATTAGGTGACAAAGGTGCCGATACGTCGGCGGAAGATAAAGGAAGTTTCAGCGGAGGTTAGTTGATGGGATCAGCAGAAAATAGATGATGATGTAGCCACAATGGCAATGGAAGTTAGACGATAAGGGCACCGACGTGGAGGAAAAAAGAGAACGAAATTTCTCTAAGTGCTGAAATCATCGAAAAACGTTAGAAGATCCGACCACCGATGCCGTCTGTGAAACTTAGTTGATGGAACAGCCGACGTGGAGACAGATAAAGGAGGAAGTTTCAAAATACCATCGGCGAAATTTAGATGATGAATTCGCCAAAATGTCACCGCCATCGATGAAAATTAGTGGACTAGGCAGACGACGCAACGGCGGCTGAAAGGAGAAGGAAGAAAATTTTCACCGAAATTTTTCTAAGTGATGGAATCATCAAGAAATTTTAGTTGATCAGGGAGATGCAGTGTCGGTGGAGATCAATAAAATACCATCGAAATGTCGGGGAAATTTAGACAATGAAATCGCTGATGCGGTGGCAAGAAGAAGAACATTTTTGAAAAAATTTTGAAGTATGAGATCGTCGACGAAATTTAGTTGACAGAACCACTGATGATACCTCGGCGGAAAATAGAAGATGGGATCACCGACACATCACTGGAAAATAGAGGATGAAGGCACCGATGTGACAGTGAGAGTTAGTGGATGAGAGCCTCGATGTGGAGGGGATCACCGAAAGGAGGCCGAAACGGCAGAGGCAATTAGTTGATCAAAGATCCGATACGGCAGTGGACAAGGAAATAAATTTTTGCCGAAGTGTTAAAAACATTCGAAAAGTTTAGTTGAACAGACCGTTGATGGACGTCGAAAGAAGTTAGTTGTTTATGAGACTGTCATTGTGGCTGTCATTTGGACTATCATTCTGACGATTAGAGTTTTCAACTGTCGATAGTGCTCCAGTTGCCAATGCAGCAGAAACGTTTCGTTGTGAATCGTCGATGCATAGTGGTATCATCTTCTGACCGCCGACGGGTTTTATGGTTCGCGAAACCCACAGTTGGTTTGCTGCCCACTTTTGCGGCTGCCTAAGGAATTATTCACTCTATGAATAGTGTTTTCGATTACCAATATAGCATTATGGGAGTCAGTTTCATCGTCGATGCCATAGTGGATGACAGTTTCGATCAACGATACACCATAGTCCTTGGCATCACCGATAACAGTCAGAATCCTTAGACAACTAAGGATCCGATGCATCGGAAAACTTTAGTTGATAGGGCCACCGATGAGCACCAGAGAAATTTGTTGATTAGATCACCGAAGTGTCGAGATTTTAGTTGGGAAGAGGTCCGATTGGGAAAAAGAAATTTTGGGTTTTTCAAGTGGGATTCTTCAATGATTTCAACAGTTTTCCAGTGAGATTTTCAGTAGTTCTTCAGCGGATTTCAGAGCTGAAAAGGAAAAATTCTAGGTGGCTGAAGTTAGCATTCCAGACCAAAATACAGTTGTGTGTTTTGCCTAAATTTGGTGAAAATCATCATTTTAGAAGGGGTGTGGTTTTCACACCCGAGGTCAGAATGGAACATGTGGATAAGCGTTGGAAAGCTTATCCACGAAGGAACAAAGGTGAATCACTAGAATTTGAATGGGGAGTAGAAAAGTACTAGTGGTTGCTAAAAAGAATTGTGTTGTTGTCAATATGGACAATCCAAGGATTGCATGCCTAGAGATAGCAAAGACCATGAAGTCGAACCAGCTATTATGCGGAAGAGGAATTCTAGGCAAAGATGAGGGTTTTGAAAAAGGAAATTTCCTTAACCCTGTCTTGCTAACTATATTATGTTTTATAAGTTTTATACATAAAATGTATGAGGATATGCCTTTCATCCATAGGATATTACATATTGGAAAAAATAGTGAGAATTATACATTTATGATGAACCACTAATCGTAAATATTGCATTGGTGTTGGCATTAGTGGAAAACCAAAGACAACGTGAGCATGGCTAAATATGTTGCTGATGCTGATGAATGTGACCAGAAGCCCTATGGAGAAAGGGATAAGGCAACAAATCCAAGATCAAAAGTTGGTGAGCAAATTATGCAATCTCCTGCAAGAGACCAACCAAACTGGTAATGTCAAGGGTATAAGTAGGATCCATGCAGGTAATGGTTTAATTATGACAATTGTATGGAGTGGTAAGGACAAGAGGTCTCATACCATGTGGTTATTTAAAAATTTATACTACATTCATATAGAAATGTACCATGCCTGTATATGTTGTCATGAACTTACTAACCAGAACAAGTGAGCACTGGTGGTCTTGATTATAGTAATGCATCCTATATGAGGTAGTCATGGTTAGGCCATAGTATGTTTGAATGCATAGTATTCCTAAATCAATACAAGGTAGCATTGAGTGAATATGCATTAGGAGATTTTATAAATCTTGTAGTTATGCATTGAATGGATGCATATGAAAATCCTGAGTAAATGTTGTAGATATGCATACATAAGTATGGGTGCAAATGTTGTGATGCATTGCATGAATGCCTCAGGATAATGCTTGTTTATCATGACTAACTAATGGCTGAAATGATGAATTGATGATAATTCTAGAACCATTTCAAGAGCTATTATGAATGCAGGATAGTAAGTGCATGAAGAGGGTAGTCATGATCGATTGGCTGTCAGAAATGCTCTATGGAAGGGCAAGGTGGTACAAATGATACTCTTGTGAAGTAAGGAGTATCTAAAAACTTCATTTAAATTTTATAAATGATGTGACTTTGCAATTTTAGTATGACAATGATTCACGTGAAGTAAATGAGTTTTGGCAATATTGATGTGATTAACAGCTAGAAGTATTTGAATTCTATAATTCTGAAAATGCTTCAATGATTGCTGCAGCAATGAAAAAGTTATATGCATCAAGACTTATCAAGTGTTTGGCTGATTGAAGTTCATATTTTAGGTAGATTGTTTGGGGCGTGGAAATATGGGTAAGACCATGACAAAGGCTGAAATATACCCTGTGAAAGAGCCAAACCTCATGAGAAGAGTCTCATAGCTATAAAAATAGTTTGTATGCAGAATGAGTTGTCAATTTTGACTTATAAATTTCAGATTTGAGAAATTGCTGACAACAACTAATCATTGTTGGCTTGCATAGAATTGTGTCAGGAGGACATGTTGTAAGGGGATCTTCATGTTATGCTAGTAAGCATAAAATTATAATGGGAATAGTGGTTCCTCTTACAAGAGATCAACAAATGAGGATCACCTCATTGCTAAGCAAATCAATTCTGTAGTAGACAGAGTTGCAAATTCATATTGAATTTAATTACTTATGCCATTGCTTGGTTATGAAACCATCAAATTTGGATTGTATTAGTAAATACTGATTGACTGTTTGGCTACTTAATGAATGTGCCAGGGGTACACACGGCAGGAAAACCCTGTGTGATGGCCTGCAAGAGCCAAACTTCATGGGGAGGGTTTCCCTTATCTTGGAAATGGGTTTTGGGTGAAACTCCATTGGACATTTTGGAAATGTCTCATATGCACTACATGTTTGGCTAAATAGATGCAGTTTGGTGTTATACACTAAAGGGAAAAGGTAAACGGATGTTGTGGAGATTGTGGGGACGTTACAGTGTTGGTTTGACTACCTGCAGTCTGATAAACTCAACTATTAACTGGCTTGGTTGAGAATCCTAATAAACCCAGTAGTGTATTGGCTTGATTGTCTACAGCCTGATAAACCCAATTGTGTATTGGCTTGGCTGGACAGTCTGATAAACCAAACTGTAGGTTGGATTGACTATGATTGATATGTATAAAAGGATGTGGTGAACATGTCACTTAAATAGAGATGTTATATGCCTGGGGATCCATAGTATATCCTAGACCTAGAAATGGTCGTGGTAATGTTCATGCCCAATCAGCGTGAAGGTGTACTGGTTGAACATTAATTATTTGATGTTGTTGCTAAAAAGATGAAGTTTGGTTGTTGATATAAGTGTATTGTTGATATAAGTGCATTGTTTATATATGTGTATTGTTGATGTAAGTGCATGGCATAATAAACCCAACTGTGTTGGCTTGGTTTATTTGTTGATGGCCTGATAAACCCAACTATGTTGGCTTGGTTGATTTGTTCCAAGCCCAGTCGACGTGAAGGTGTATTGGATGGACATTAATTATTTGATGTTGAGGAATATCCTCCGTGCTGACCTAACATCCAAGTCCATAGGCAATTCCAAGGCTTGCAATGCAAAGCAGGACCCTATGGACCAACGAGGAAATGCACAATACAGATAAGTATTGGATTACCTTGCAACTTCTTGCTTATGAATATACTTGTGTGTATGGTTTGGTTATAATCTCCTAACTCTTATTTAGAGACAAACCAATTAAAATAAACTAAACATGTGAATCTATTCAATGTTTGAATATAGGTATCGCTGGGAGTGAGGACTATGAGGGCATCCTAGGGGTGCATGTGGACATGTGACTGTCCTGAAGAGCTCAAAATGAGCAATAATGAAAAAGGTGCTAGTGATACTGTGAAGGTCCTAGCAGCCAAGAGTTGTAGACAAACCATGTGGGGAGGCTCCATGGTTGAGAGGTCTGGAATAGACCGAAGACACTAAGTTTCATGGCCAAGAAAGGTTGGTCCAGCATTCACGGTGAAGTGAAAGAGGCTAAGAGAATGAAAGCTACAGTGGTGGTGTGAGTTCCAGAATGGAACAAGACAAAGAGGGGAAAAACTCTTGTTGCTCTCTCTTTCCTTTGTTTTTATTATATATATATATATATATACTTATGCATTATGAAAACATAAGATTGTTGAATGCATGTATGGCGGAAAATAGAATGTGTTTATTTGCTTAAAATAAATTATGAACACTGGAATAGTTAATTCCCTACCTAAGAATGGACATGAATGAGCTCATGTGCATGTTGGGAAGGCATGAAAAGTATGAAAGTCTCCTTGAGAAGTCTTAGACTGCAATGCCAATTGGGCAATTAATTGACTGATTTTAATGCCTATATTATGCTTGGTCTAACAGAATTTCAATGATGCATCTCATAGGTGAGAAAAGTGAAATCCAATTGTGCACATTGATCATGGTAGTAGACCAAAAGCTATTGGACTTGGCCAGAAGTCTCCTTCAAACAATTGCCAAGACCCAAGAAAATCTTGGAGAGATGCTCAAGATACAGAAAAGGCAAAATGAGATGAACCACCAGATTTTGCAAGACTCTATTTGTTTGCAAAAGGAGGTAAAAATCCTTCTGGGAGCAATTCGTAAAGGAAAGAAAAGCGGCTCAATGATGGGGCATTCGTCCAATCGGTCCCTTAAAAAATGTTCCAGGCATGAACACTCAAAGGAAATTAAGCAGATAAAGATGAAGCAGCCAGCGAAATGTTGGAAATGCGAAGGACATCATTACCATCGGGACTGCCCAACGAGGGAACATCAAGAGGGTAGCATCCACAAAGTTCCTAGACTTGGGGATGAGCCGAAAGCTGAGAACCAGCATGAGAAGCTCGTGGAATCCAAAGGGATTGGTCCTAAAAGTTCAAAGTAAATAATTGAACGTGAGAAAAATTCACAAAATTTTGAAATTTTGGATATGTATTCCTATGTATTGGAACACCAAGGACGGTGTTATTCCAAGGGGGGGGGGGATTGTAACACCCCGGTTTTGACCCCATTTGCATTAAAGGTACATGATGTATATATTGTAATTAATCATGGTGAGGAGCTAAAGGCAAAATCCCCACCATCGATTTGGTTGTGTAATGTTTCGGCAATTGGGATCATTGCCGATGGTATATCGTGCCATCCGGTACATTATAGTTTTGGCATCATGTAACTATGCACTTTAATTAAAATGAACCTACAACTAGCTATGACGATGCAATGATAATGAAAAGGGCATGATTTTTCCTAAGGATAAGGAGGGGGAATTATTAAACCTTGGGACTATGGAGAAAAGCCATGTGTCAGCTGTTGAACCCATTTGGTTATCACCCACCCTTTTTTGTGTTACTCACCTTTCCTTGTCTTATCATCCAATTACCACATTAAACCCCTGATGTTAGTTGGGGCAGTTATTGCTAGGTAGTGGTGGGTATGGCAGGACTGTCAGTCCTTGCCCATGTGCCTACTCCACCAGCAGACTCTTCATCTTCACATCGCATGGGCAAGGAGGCAACATTTCGACTCTCCACTCTCCCATGATGGCATTCTTCGAGGGACGATTCCATTCTCCCAAGGTTTTGCTTATCCTCAAGCACCGTTTAGGGGATTCTCCATCGTTTTTCCATCTCACGCAGAGAGTTGGGTGGTGCGGATTTGGTTGTTGGCGTTCTAGGCTGGGGGCATGTATTTTCCCTTACAGATTGTGGTCTATGTGTATGTTCTTTCCCAGGCACGAGCTTAGGATCTGCTTACCTTTCCATTTCGAACTGTGTATGTTTCCCATGGCTACATTTTTAAGAGCAGGCTGTTGTTTTTCCGATGTTTTGTTGGCTATGGGTTTAGCTATGCTTTGGGGGTTGTATGTGTCATTATTGATTCATTTTGGCCATGATAGGGCCAAGAATGACTCAGGAATTGTTTTCCCCTGTTTAAGCTATGAACCGCTTGTTTGGCTGCATTTATGCAGTGGTTGGTCTTCGAACTGTGTTGGAGTGGGATGAAGGCTTAGTTTGCTTGATAAAACTGGGGTGTTTGGGGAACCACACGGACAAATCTAGAGGGATATATTTCTTCTCCACAACCCTTGAATAGCACTGGAAAGGGGGGTCAGGGCCTGAGGGACTATGTAGCAAAGAAGGGACTGATTTCCTGGTGTTGGGTGTGTGTGGGTGTCCTAGAAGTCAAGCTAGTTCTGGTGTAGGAGTCCTTAGCTCTTCAATGAGCTCTCCATCTTAGCATTCAGCTTTTCCCATCTCCTTGATGGCCTGATAAACCCTACTATGTTGCCTTGGATTATTTGTGTACCCTTGGCTATGTGTAAGCCTGTTTGTTCCTTATTCCTTGGGGAAATCATGCCCAGCTCGAGGGTGGCATTGTTGCTGAGATATTGATGAGCACACTGGCCTATGGTTGGGTGGAACGTTGCAGCAACGTAGCTGGTTGCGGGACGAGTTCTTGATAAGACAATTATTCTTGACTATTTCATTTCTGCAATCATATTTTATGTTTAATGAATTACGATGAACATGTTGAATGCCTGAAGGAATGTATGTTTGCTTCCGCTGTGTATGTGAATGATTATGCATCTGAGCATGTTTTATGTTTCAAGCATTTCAGTTTTATGTATGTTCAACCTCATGGGGTGGTTTTCTGGGATGGTTAATGCTATGGTAGCGTCCTCTTCACCGATGAGAGCATCGGGGACGTTATAGCTGTCGTTATTATGTTACTTGTATTGATGATGCAACTAGAAAAACTTGGGTTTATTGCATTAGACAAAAATCTGATGTGTTTGATACTTTTAAGAATTGGAAAGCTTTGGTTGAGAATGAGACAGAAAAAGGTTGAAATGTATCAGATCTGACAGTTACTGTTCACACAATGGGATTCACAAAGAGAAGACAGTCCTTGTAACACCACAAGAAAATGATGTGTCAAAAAGGATGAATAGAACAATCATGGAGCATGCAAGGTGTATGAGATTGCATGCAAGGTTTCCCTTACAGTTTTGGGCTGATGTTGTAAACACTGTTGTTTATTTAATAAACAGAGGGCCTTCAATCATTTTGGATGGTGGCATTCCAGAGGAGGCATGGACAGGTAAATAGGTAAAATACTCATTTCTGAGAACTTTTGGTTGTGAAGCATTTGTCCATATTGATAAAGATGATAGAACAAAGCTTGAGGCTAAATCCAAGAAATGTACCTTTATTGGATACGGGGTTGATGATTTTGGTTATCGCTTATGGGATCTTAAAAATTGCAAAATCATTAGGAGTAGAGATGTAGTATTCAATGGAAAGGTCATGTATAAAGATCAGTTATAGGGAAAGAAAGAAGAAAAGGAAAAAATAGAGTACATAGTGCTTGATGAAATAAAAGAAAATGAAGTTCCAAAGGCATCGAAAAATCAAGAGCAGTAGGAGGTACCTGAAACTCCTGCAAATGTAAGAAAATCTACTAGGTTAAGTAGACCCCCTGAATGATTCTCTCCTTCACTGTATTATTTATTGATGACTGATTCTGGTGAACCAGATTTTTGAAGAAGCAATGTAGGTAGAAACTAGAAAGAAGTGGGAGCAAGGCATGGATGAGGAGATGGACTCATTGGAAAGAAACCAGACTTGGGATCTAGTTAAGTTTCCTGCAAAAAAGGGAATTGCAGAATAAATGGGTTTACAGGTTGAAGGAAGAAGATGGAGGAAAGAAGCGGTACAAGGCTAGACTTGTTGTAAAGGTGTTTGCACAAAAGAAAGGTATAGACTTTGATGAAATATTTTCTCCTGTTTTTAAAATGACTTCAATTAGAACTATTTTAAGTCTAGTGGTGGTAGAATATTTGCATCTTGAATAGTTAGATGTAAAAACAACCTTTCTCCATGGGGATTTGGAGGAAGATTTATATGCAGCAACCACAAGGGTATGAGTTCAAAGGGAAGGAGAATTTGGTTTGCAAGCTGAAGAAGAGCTTGTATGTCCTGAAGCAAGATCCAAGGCAGTGGTATTTAAAATTTGATAATTTTATGATAGAACAAGGTTATGATAGTGTCATTCTAACCATTGTGTTTATTTGAAGAGGCTAGATAACGGAAGATATATTATCTTGTTATTGTATGTGGATGACATGCGTGTTGTAGGGTCTAACATGCAGGATATAAATGTGCTCAAAAGAAAACTAGCTAAATCATTTGCGATGAAGGATTTGGGTGCTGCAAAGCAAATCCTTGGTATGAGAATAACAAGAAACAAGAAAAATCGCAAATTGACGTTGTCTCAAGGTGAGTACATAGAAAAGGTGTTGTAGAGGTTCAAAATGCAGAATGAAAAACTAGTAAGTACACCTTTGGCTAGCCATTTCAAACTAAGCAAGGATATGTGTCCAAAGACACAGGAAGAGATAGATTACATGTCCAAGATTTCCTATTCATCAGCGGTTGGAAGCTTGATGTATTCCATGGTGTGCACAAGACCAGATATTGCACATGCAATGGGAGTTGTGAGCAGGTATATGAATAATCTAGGTAAAGAGCATTGGAAAGTAGTACAGTGGATTCTCAGGTATTTGAGAGGTACCACTTCACATGCATTATGTTTTGGAGGTTCAGACACTATTCTATAGGGATATGTTGATGCAGATATGGATGGTCATAAAGATAGCAGGAGGACCACCATAGGGTATGTGTTTACTGTGGGTGGAACAACAACAAGTTGGATTTCAAAGCTGCAACAGGTGGTTGCACTTTCAAAAATGGAAGCAAAGTATGTTGCTGCTACAGAGGCTAGTAAGGAGATGATTTGTTTATAGGGGTTCATGGAAGATTTGGGTAAGAAGTAGGAGAATAGTAGGTTGTACAGCGACAGCCAGAGTGCCATTCATATTGAAAATAACTTATCCTTTAATTTGAGGACTAAACATATACAACTCAAGTACCACTTCATAAGATCTGTTCTAGATGCAGAACTGTTAAAACTAGAAAAGGTACATACTAGCCAGAATCCTACAGACATGTTGACAAAGGGAGTAACCAAAGAGAAACTGAGTTCCACCTGAGTTCTTGCTCAGTTTGTATTGGCCTTCAAGCATGAAGGTGAAAATAAGAAATTTTCCAAGCCCAAGGTCCAGAGCATAGTCCAGAAATTGCAGTAGCAGTGGAGTTGCTGTGATTAGTCTCCAAGTGGGAGATTGTTGGTTGTGGAGCGTAATCTTCTAGATCCAAAGATATTATTCAGTTGTGTTTATAACCCAGGTGTACTGTACACTCATTCCCCCTACCTTGGGGTTCAGGGAAGCACCCCAAAAAAGGGGGTTCGCGGCGCCCCCGAGATACAGGGGTTCTGGGGCAGTGCCCTCGAGAAATGGGGGTTCAGGGGCGGAGCCCCTGAGAAATTTTTTTGGGGATATGTGTTGGCCAACATTTTTGTGAACCCATGGTATTGGGATAACCTTATAATTTTTCCATTGTATTTCCCCTATAAAGGAAAGCATTGTAAAATGAATGAGTATGGATTGTATGGTATTGGAAGAGAGACTATGAGAGCATGAAGAGGAAGTGCAGCAGTTTTGCTGCAGGGTGTATCCCTTCATCTTGCTGGATTGTAATAAAAGGACTGGCAATTTATTTGTGGATGTATCCCATCATTTGGATGAACCATGTTATATCTGTTTCTCTATGTAATGTTTTAATGTGTTTTGCCATCTTGTTGATGATTTAACTGTATATCTGTCATTTCTCTGCAGTCCTATTTTCTAACATATTTATAAGCTACAACCTGAAGGAATCCCTAGCTCCCTATATTTCCTTTCCCCATCCTACCACCCTTATTTAAAGATAGAAAATATTGAATCACAACCGTATTGATTATGCAGACCTACTAATCAACACCTGTACTACACTACATCACACTACTCAACATGCACCACACTGCACAATAATTTTCACTACTGACCACTTCTCATCAATTGTTATTGATGATCATCTAACCATTTCTCATCAACTGACCACTGCACCACACCTGTACCAATAACCTGTATTAAAAATATCATCAGACTCATTCAATCTGAGTCTAACCAACTGCACACCAAACCTAGTCCACTTGGGTCAAACAAACTACTCATACAACTCAACCAATCTGTGTCAAAGCATATGCCATATAACCTGTGCCAATTCTTCTCAACTAAACCTGTTCCAAGCTTCTTATATACATGTACCAAGCTGAATATCAGACCTTCTATGCATAACTAAATTTCATACCTTGTGTATATCCCCGAATTTCAGAGCAACTCTATATACACTAATTTCAAAGCAAATATTACACTCCACACTTCATTTTGACGTGTTGAAAGTGGTATATATATATAATTCAATGTGGAGGAAGGATGTGTTAGGATGTTGATCGACCTGTCATAAGTTTATATTTTATTTTTTTATTTTTCAAATAAAAGTTTGTATGCTAAAACTAAAGTCAAACAGATTCAACCTAAAAGGATGCTTCCAAAATACTTTGTGACTATCTATAAAAAGAGTGGGTTACTTTGGATTTCTTACTGCCACGTCAATTGCTTTTTCAACTTCTCAAACAAGGGCTTCAAAATAAATGAGCACCACGTTTGTGCCATGTTCGATCTTATTTACCACAACCACCTTCTTAGAAGGATTCAAGGACTAATAAAGGTAAATGTGCAATGGGAATCATCATAAACTCATCATGGGCTCAAAAGGGAATCATTATCCAATACAAGTGATTCATCATCATTAACAAGGGCTTATTTAATCTTTAATGACATTTTCAAAGTACAACGACATCATGAGAACAACATATCCTATGCAAGTATAATGGATTCACCTTTGCATCAATGGTTTCATCATGGTAACCAAGAGTAAGGTCTTCAAATGATACAAGTACTTCAAATCTACTTCAAAAAGGTTATGGGCTTATGAGAATGGAATTCATCAATTTCAAGCAAGATCACTCCATGTGTGTGGGTTCCAATATGACCCAAAGACATTATCATCAATGATATGGACCATACTTTATCATGTGAAAGAGTGTAAGGGAAAGAATCAATAGTGTATGGACTCCAAGGACCAAACTACCAAAACAACAACCAATCAAGAGACCACACTAAGTACAAGTGAGCACAAAGACCATCAACCAAGATACAACTAGGAGCAAGGGATACATTAATGGACTTAAATGGGAATAAGATACATATTATGGATACTATACCAAGTGAGTGGGTAACTAGGGATTTTTTCATTTTCCCAAGGCCTCCAGGGGCTTCAATCTTGGGCTTGGACAACCACAAAATGACTCCTTTGACTCTGACAACTATATAAATAACACACACAAACCCTTGACTCTCAAAGGTTCCACAAGGGCCACCCATTAGATGAAATTTCAATTTAAAATGGGCCTTCCAAAATTAATACAAATTCCATGTCATCATGTATTATCCAATCAAAATTATTTAAAATTCAGAAAGGGAGCACCTCTCAAACAATTTTTTATTATAAATGTGGGGATAGGTATCATAAAAAAAACTACTTTTTTGTTCGTATTTTTTACATATCTCTCCATGTTTTTACTCAAATTTCGATTGAGAGAGCTCATTGGATGTGAAATTAAATTCCACATCCAATGAGTACCCACTTGGCATACTTTTGATGAGCCCCGCTACCCAAAAAACAAGAAATACCTGAAAAAACATGATGAAGATGTCATCATCACATTTTTTCAGGTATTTTTTGTTTTTGGGGTAGCGAGGCCTGTCAAAAGTATGTTGAGTGGGTAATCGTTGGATTCGGAATTCAATTCTACATCCAACGAGCTCTCCCTATCGAAATTTGAGTAAAAACACGGGGATATNTCCTCCAAAATTAATAAATATTATTTTATTATTTTAACTATTATTTTATTAATTTTCCTTAGGAGGCCCATTTTGAGTTGAAATTTCCTCTAATGAATACCAATACAACCACAGACTCCACTAGGCATTGTTGGCATCAATGAAAACTTAATCAACATCTAGATCTTACTTCCTTAACTTTTTCTTTCTCTGAATTGAATAATAGTGTTATCAAGTGTTTTGGGATCTCGTACTAGGGATAATGGACCATATAGAATAGAATGGTCAAAGTACATATTATTCACAGTATTCTAATGATGGAATTTTTGGTGGAGGCTCTTCATCAACATAAGATACTAATTCATGTTGCCTCTTATTCTCTCGACAATTTGCTGCAAAGTGACCAAATTCACATCTGAAGCACTGGATATGTGAAATATCCATCTAATAATTTGACTCTCGATTTGTAGTTGAGATTTGTATTATATATGAGTTCCTTTTCTTGAACCTTCTACCTTTTTCTCTCCTTACATGAGTAGCAAGGGCTTGGTCCTCTTCATTTTTAGGTTTCTGTGATTTGCTTCTTAATTGTAACCTAGTTTATTCTTGTACATAAAGAGCAAAAAGATTATCAAACTTTGTTGGTTTCTTCCATGCACATAGTCCCTAAATAAATAGTTCCCAGGAAGAGTGGATACCATTAAAAACTATTGTGACAAGTAATTTATCATCTACTAGATCATCAATGGGTGCAATTTGGTCTCTTAATTCAGAGACCTTCATGAGAATGGAGTTAACTGAGTCTAGATCATACATACCAACTTCTCTAAGCTTATTTTTCAAGGCTAGTTTTCTGCTAGTATTGTTGCTGGAACAATCTTACCAGGTGATCAAACATATTATTGACTGACCCTAACCTAGCAATCTATGGAATTAAGTGATATTTTATTGATTCCAATATTATTCTTTTGGGTTTACTTTCATCCTTCTTACATTTCATCTTCTTTTATTCTTCTTTAGATTGTATAATCACCTTTGCGAGTTGATCTTGTATCTCATTATCTTCCATGTTGTAGAGTAATGTGTCCTTCTAGGAATTGAAGTTTGTGTCCCATTCTAATATATCCTAAACTCTAAAATTCATATTTATAAAAGTGAGTACCTTATATAGATTTGGACTTACCAATAAGAGTGCTTCAACTATATTCCTGTTCCAAACCTTTTCTAGAAAATATGCTTCTGATGGACTTAGGGTTTAACAAAGAAACCCTAATTTTTAAACTTTGGTGACATGCAGATCTGTTTGGAAATAAATATGTTCCTATTCAAGGTGATCTGAAAAATATACTCCTTTTCCCAAATCTATGGATAGAACTGCAAAATATTTGATGCCCTAGTTTCTCCAATTTTCTTCTCTTGAATTGTCGGGTCTTAATTATCTTGTATCTTCAAAAAAAATTCTCCTCGAGGTCTAAAAATTCATCCTAAGGTATTATGATTTTTCCTTTGTACAACCTCATAGTTTAGAGCAATATTGGATTCTCCAAGTGGAACTTATGATAATTTTTCCAATGTGGCATGTTTATGGACTACTTCAGTATAGTGAACTTGTATGGACTTGCACGTGTCACTTTTTCAACTTCGGGTTCTGAAACTAGCAATAGAAAAACTACAGTATGTTCCCTTTCTGGATAATCTTACTAAATTTTATTTGGATCTTCCTAGCCAAATATATGGCATTTCTCCCTAGGTCACATGTTTAAAACTGAATTCTGGAAGAGGTTGGATCCTTGTTTTGGAGGGGTCATATCTCCTAAAGTACAATGAATTTGAGGATGAAACTCATACACAAGGTATATCAAAAAATCATATTTGAAATATTCAAGTTTCATCTCCTTATCCTTCACCACAGTGGATCTATAGTAAAAATTACCTGATGACTAGATTTTTCTTTCTAGTGTTTCAAGCATGAATCCTAATCTCTAGTAGTTGGAGTTGTAGTAGTGTCACGGATGAAAAAATACTTCTTTCAAGGTAGCTATGATACCATGTTAATATGTTAATTTTTATACAATATCTTCCAATATTTAGAATCATTTCATAATTTTCATAACATTAGGATCATTCAAAGAAATCCAAGCACAACAAGACAAAAGAACATAGAGATTTATCCTGGGAAATCTTATTGGGGAAGAAAACCCATCAAAACTTCCTTAATATATAATTTGACCAAGTACGGTGAACAACCCCAATAATAAGACTAGCAACTTCCTCTCTCTAGTGAACCTTCTCACTCTCTCTCTTGCGCACTTACTTGTGTGATAGATATTCTAAATTAAGGAGGCGTCTCACTATTTTATACTCATCAAGTGAGTGACTTAATTACCTAACTAGGTCATCCTAGTCCTTTAATTAGTTTTGACCTACCTAGGAAGACTCAAAATAACATTTATAAATAATTTAGTGTGTAGTATCGATCCAACTTACAATGAAGGTTTTACGTCATAAATTTTACATAACCAAGTACATCAATGACATCTCTGAGTAGAGGAATAACATCCCTAAAAGGAGGAATAATAAAGGTATACTAAAAATACAATAGAATATATTCAAAAGTTACATTTCTTTAACAAAATCAGATGAAGAAGACGAGAACATCCAAAATATTACAACCAAAGATGATGACACACCCATAATATCACTTGTGTCTGTGACCGACATCAGCCAACCAAAAACACGTAACTTAAAATGACATATTAAAAATGATAATGTCACAGTACTAACAGATACAGGAAGCACCCTCAACTTCCTCAGCATAAGAGTTGCAAGGAAACTCAAGCTATTTGTATATTCACTCCCAGAGATGAAGGTGATGGTTGCAAATGGAAAAAATATTGACAATGTAAGGAAGTTCCATACGGTGAGATTCAAATACAAAATTTTAAGTTGGAATCAGAACTCTACATCGTATCCCTAGGTGGAGTACACATCATTTTAGGAGTCCAATGGATACAAACATTGGGAACCTACTCGTCCAATCATCAAAAAATTTAAATTTAAAGTGGAAAGGACAAAAATATAAACTATATGGTTCCAACCACCCCAGACGCAAGTGGTTTCATCTCAGCATATAGAAAAACTTATCTGGAAGGGGGCATCAGCTTATGTCATCCAATGTCATCAGATGGAGAGACACAATTTAGAATAAGATTATCTCAAGGAATAATAAGTCCAAGAGATCCTTCAAAAACATGAAAAATATATTTCAATGCCTACCCACGTAGTTACTAGTAGAATTAAGTATTGAACATATTATCGTGGTTAAAACATGGTCAAGCCCTACCAAAGTTAAACCCTATGGATTCCCCCAACACCATAAAATGAAAATAGAAATATTATTTCAAGACCTGTTGAAATGTGGTGTTATCAAAAAGAGTAGAAGCCTATATGCAGCTCCAATCATATTAGTATGAAACTAAGATGGATCATCTATCCATTTGAACTAATCTTATATTGAGTTCTCAATTTTTGTACAATGTTGTTGTTCATGGAAAATCTACCTTATGACCTAAGAGTATGGGGTCACCAACATACAAAAACCAAACTTGTAGACATATAGCTATATGGAAATTTGAGAGAGAAATAGGGCAGAAAGCTAGTGTACCTTGTTTATGAAGGCTTGTCCTAGATTTTTTCCTTCAATCCAAATGCTTCGGCAACTTCAAGGGTTCTTTACACCTGCAAAAGAGATAGATTCCTTTTTACATAATATTATATGTTATATAAGATATTAATGAAATATTATAATTGCAAATATAAGACAACAACATAATTCATGAATCATAACACATAAGAACATCGATGCACCAATTGTGTAAGAATATCTCTCTTTTTTATGAGTAGTGAAACATACAACCTATATCCTATACAATTCCTCCTCTACTAGCCAAGGAACTGAATTTTTCTACTCCAAATATCCAAGGGTATTCCTCCAACATAACTTTGCTCTATTGATATATATCCTTAGCCTCAACCCCTCCCCTTTATTTATACTTGATGAACAGGAGGAGTTACTAAGGTTAATATGGTTAGGGATGTTGGGGACATTATGATTATGAACCCAACTTTCCCTAACTAAACATGTTTTATTTTTAAAATTTTGGCTTAAGGTAACCACAGGTATCAATACTGACAAGTCACGAATGAATCGTGACTTTTATGAATGCAGCCTGCGAATGCAAAGTGTGATCATGTAACCATGGGTTTCATATATGGATATCCACAAATGACTCGCGGGTTGCAATTTCAATAGTCGCAATTACACCTTAAGCTATTTATAAAACATGGGCATGACTGACAGGAACAAGATGTATCAAGGCACATGCTCATCTATAGGTTTTTGGCAACTTCCATCCATTGTGTCATTTTGTGTAACGATGCATTGAGTGTCAGTACTTGGACGGAGAAGTTCCATTTCATAGGATATAATATGCACCCTAATGTATAAGTTCATATGGAAATGATGGCCGAAATACATTACAATATTTATCATGGAGAACCGAGTTACCAAGGTTGCAGAGAGGTACCTGAAACAGACAGATCAAATTCATGTACAAAATCATTTCTGAGGATTCCATGTTCAATAAAGTGGAACACTATATCCTTTACAATATTCGATTACATCATATAGTACGAGCATCAGGGCCATGTATGTATTACAATGGTGGATGAAAGCCACAATATACAATGATGAGTCTTCAATATCTGGAATTAGTGTCACGGAACATAACACAATCTTGCGCAGCTTAGGTTATAGAGATAGTAACCTAAGGTATTCATCTACATCCATAGTAACCAGTACAAATCCTACCATGTGAAGATGTAAGCTAAAGTCAAACATGGTAGGAATTCATCAGAGTGTCAGTAAATGAGTAATGCTAACAACTAAAGCAAAGGAGTTCACCAATATGTGTATTGAATCCTAAGGTATCATCTTTGAAACTCTAGGTCTTCGTATTTAGGAGATACTGATGAGAAACCCTAGTGCGAGGAGGAAGGAAATTAATCCTTCAACAGATCACAAGAGTAACTGGAAGACTAGATGAGGGAAGGTAGACACAAGGACTTCTTAGAAATGAAAGTGATGGGAATCAATATGAACAGACAAAGGTAATAATCCTTGAATAGTGAGAATGATACAGAGAAGACCCAAGGCAGCTTTAGACTTTTAGATAGGACAACTAGATGTATCAATCATGTAGGAGACATGATCAAATTACCCATGAATAAAATGACAAGTGGAGGAGTAATAACGCGAAGTGTTAACTGAACTGGAAGTGGAAAACTAAGACATGAGTATTGGGAAGTTCAAAGAGAGCTTTATTCAAGGATGACATGCTGCCACTGCTTATAACCCAAAGAGTAAAATTCTTCCTTTCCTTTCTTGTTAAGTTTTAATGAGTCCAAGAAATTCAACTCTATTCTCTCTTCATTTTTTACGAGCTTGAAGAGGAGAGAGAATAATGCTTGATATGTCACTGATTCGTGGATTTTACGAGCCCAAATTAGTAGATGCTTGTTGGTGTTTTCATAGTTTTGAGAGTCTGAAAACTCTGAAAAAGACTCCAAGGGGGATATTTTTCATAAATTTAGTCTCCTGAGTCCGAAAAAAGTATAAAACAATCCACAGGAGAACTCTCTTAGCTTCCAAAGAACTAAGGTGCACATTTTTTGTACTTAGTCGGGAAGGTCCGAAAAAGGTTTAAATTGCCACCTAACAGATGGACCTTCAAAAGCAGCATATATCCTGAGTTTAATGAGTGTGAAGGAAGGAAAGATCACTCGTAAAGTTTCATATTTTTAAAAGAAATGGGACTTACAATAGTAAACTCGATGCTTTGTTATTTAGGGTTTAGTGAGCATGAAAAAGACATAAAGTACACTCGGAATCCTTTTCATGTTTGGGTCCAGAGCACGAAAAAGAGAAAAACATTAAGCTCATATCAGAAGTTCCTTTTCCGTAAGTTTATGTTAGGATTATTAATCATCCCTTGTTCATACTTTCTATTAGATTAATTATTTCCTAACTTAGGAACCTTAAATTAAGTAAATGGGTCCACTTGGCCCAATGGGGACACATGTACCAATCATTGAAGTGTAGGAAACACTACTAGAGGTTAACTGCCACTTACTGCATGTGAATGCATCAGTAGGGAACCTCCTAGACAAATCCCTACATTTTAGGAGCCACTGGGAGTCCCAACACCAACCTACTTCAGTCAGTCGGTGTTAGCACTATTTATTGTTAGTTAACCCCCAGTTATAATCAGTTACTTCATAGTCAGTTAGGATAGTGCTACTAATGCATGGATAATGCATGGTTGCATGGGGAGGAGCGCTTTTCCTAGAAACCACACTCAATTGCACTGAGTGAACTAGTTGTTAATACTTGTTGGAGTTATTAGTCATGAGGGAGTTGTCTATTTGGACTCCAATATTGATTGGGAGACCTTGAGTTAGAAATTCAGTTAGATACAGTCTTATCCACTTGGAGGATTCGAATTCATTACTCATGCATTTGAATTCTACCAATGTCAACTACATTGTAACATCGTATATCATTATGATGAATATACTGTAAATTCATGAGCAATACTTGCCCATTTCCTATGTGGTTTTTCTTGTTGTATTGGTATTTTCATTCTACATTCAATTGATGCAACATTATTAGAACTCTATGCCTAAAGATATAAATGGCATTCAAATTCTAACATGTTATCATATCCTTCTCAGGTAGGTTTCATGCTTGTTTCTCCCCATCGAATATCAGAAGCAGCTGGGTTTCCACAAAAATCCCCTATGAAAATCTGCTAGCTCTAGATTCATTCAAAGCAGTGGAGAGGGCGTCACGGACCCTGAAACATGTTCATGCTGGGAGGAAAAATATGATTCTAACAATTCATATGTTTTAGTGTTATTTGCAGTGAAATTGATAGGTGATACGTAGCTTGAAAGAAGTATTTGCAGTCTCCCTGCGGGAGAAATTATGAGTTCTCAAACCCCTGAACCACAGATTCTCACAAATTCCAAATACCTTTATTGGAGGATTGATATGCAGTTGGCCTTGCACAAGCATGGCTACCACAGGATCATACATGGATGGGAGGCTGATCCTAATCAGTCGGTAGAGCGGAACAAGTTCCTAAACCATTGTGATGAAGCATTCAGGTACTTATGTACTTATATTTCCAAATATCTCCTCTTTCATCTAAAAGGATTGAGGACTCTCAGATAAGCCTCGGAGAAGCTTGATAGCTTGTTTAACAAACAATATGAGCTTCAGGGACACATTTTGGAGAATGAGTTGGTATCTTTACATCCGAACAGTTTCGAGACTATTGAGCAATTCTTCTCCAAATTCAATTCTCTAGTGCTACAATGCAGGATGTGCGGGATAGAGTGGAAGGATGAGCATAATGTATTAGGATATTTAGACACTTAGGAGTTAGTTAAGATCAACTTGTGTAATATATCCGTTAGGTAAAAGTGTGTTTCTTTAGTATGCATTAGTATGCATTTGTAAATATTCTAATCCGACGGTCACGATATGTTCTAGAGATAGAGTGATCCGACGGTTCAACTTCTCTTAGATCATACCTACCATTGATCTGTGGCTTAACACCCGATTGGTCTATGATCTCTATTTAAAGAGCATAGAGGTTCCTTGGCTAGTTGATCGATTATGAGAAGCTCATGTAACTTTCTTTCTTTTGCATAATAAATTGCTCCAAGTAGCTATTTGGCTGGGGTCGTGGACTGTTTCCCTCTCGAGGGTTTTAACCACGTGACAAACATTGGTGTACTGATCTATGATTCATTTGTGTAAAGTGGTTTCTCTTGGTGTTCGGTCCTTTGGGAGTACCCTGTGTACCCTAACATGGTATCAGAGCAAAGGTCTCAGGTTCAATTCCCCTGAGCTACACCAGAGGCGGGGTGTTGGAGTATCGGGTACCTCCACATGGTATAACCACCACATCTCTGGGAATATAAAACAAGTGGTTTAACCACCACTCCTGATGATAGGGCCTTGTGATGGGTTTCAAATTTTCATCAAAATATGCAAGTTTTGGTGTAACGGCAAACCTTACATGGTATTAGAGCTTTTATGAGGAGCCGCTTTCGGTTTTGATCTAGATCTGGAACCGGTGTTGCCGAAACTTTGAAAGGGTTTCTGGTTCTGGTTTTTCAGTGCATTTTTTATCTATGGGAGCTGTTCCATTGCGTCCAGAGCACCATTTCCATTGGGAAATAGTTTTTGTTTCACCGAAAACCATTTCCGTTTGCTCCAGAAACACCCATTTCGGCAAATCTGAAGGTATAATGTTACATTGACGAATTTGTTTTTGTTTTTTTTAAATCTCTCATATTTAATCAGTCTTATTATTAGATCTTTTTGTTTTAGTTTCGGAATATTTCCTTCCCTGGCTGCGTATGCTCTTTGTCGTGCACCTTGCACGATCGCGGCGAATCAGAAACAGTAAGGGAAAGTTTTTTTTCTTATCTTCTCGGCTACGTATGCTCTTTGCCGTGCACCTTGTGCAATCACAGCAAATTAGAAACAGCAAGAAAACTTGAAAACGTAGACTTTCCAAGTAAGCTAACCAAGATCTAACCCCATTGTGTGGAAAAAAAAAATTGTTTTTTGTTTTTCGTTTTTTTTGTGATTGCAGAAAAAGAAAGCAAGCACGGAAAACGAGAGAGAAGAGTAAAAAAAAAAAAACCCCCTTCATTTTTCCATACTTTTACGTACCTTTTAAACTTAACTCACTTGGTCCAAAGTTGCTTTATACCTTGATAAGTCTTGAGTTCAAGTCTTACCAAGCTACTTTTTAGTGCATGCAATTTCTATTTTCAAGTTACTTTATTGTAAAAGTGCATCTCACATTAATAAAATAAAATAAAAGTGAGTCACTTAAGTCTTTTGATTTATTGCCGCACTATTTAAAAGTCATTATTGTAAAAGTGCACATCACTTATTCTAAAAAAATGATTCACTTCAAAGCAACTTTATTGTAAAAGTGAATGTCAAAGGTTGATTTTGGGAAGAGGGGGCTTATTTTTTTAGTTGGTCAAGTTAATATCTGCCACGTCACTATTGGGGACAGCTTCAACATTTTCTTTGATCAATCATAACTTCATCATCCAGAATCCATTTTAAGAGCCATTTTTTTTTAAACCGCATATTTTTTCGAGCTCTTTGCATATAGATAGTTAGTTTTTGTTATTTCAGCCATTATTTTATAGTATGGCCACCCCTTGTGATATTATACTTACAAGTTCTAATTATTTCTCATGGAAATCTCGTATGGAATATGTTCTACGAAGTACGGGACTTTTCAGGATAACCTCAGGGAAAGAAACAGAACCCACTGATGATGATAAGAAAATTAAATGGGCAAATAGATGTGATGAAGCTCGTGGATTAATTGGGATGGCAATTTCTATTGATTTGCGATTCCACATATCTGACATTGATGAACCTGATAAATCTTGGGAAAAGTTGGAATCTATGTTTGGTAAACATAATGAAATTCGGGGTCATCAACTCAAGAATGAGTTGATTTCCTTGAATCCAAATGATTTTTCATGCATTCAAGACTATTTATCTAAGTATAAAACTCTTAGACTCTTATGTGCAGAATGCAAGATTAAGAAAGAAGACAAACAATGTATTTATCATATTCTTTCCAAACTTGGACCTGCATATTCTGTTTTTGTATCTACATTCTACTCCATGAAAGAATCCTTGACTACAGCTAGCTATCAAGAGCCTAGCCTTGAATCCTTTTGTGATTCCTTAATTAGAGAGCAAGATAAGCTCATTCATATTTGAATAATTAACAATGCAGATACATCTGGTAAAGCCTTATTGTCCCAATAGAAAGAAAAGTCCAAGCCTCCCAAGAAACAGAATTTTCGCAATAATAAGCAAAACAACAAGGGTCCCAAACCCTCTCAGTCATCTCCTTCTTTAAAAAATGACAAAGGATCCAAGCAAAAAGGAAAGAAGACTGAGCGTCATTGCAATTTTTGTGGGAAAGATAATCATGATGAATCTAAGTGTTTTAAGAAGATGGCAACCTTGGAAGCAGCAATGAAGAAGCACCACATCATCCTAGATTCGTCTTCAGAATCTACCTCTCATGGACATGCACTTTGTGCTTCTGTTTATTCTTATACTGCATCTTCTTCTTCTACTTCAAATGAATGGCTCATTGATTCTGGAGCATCTTATCATATGGCTAAGGATAAAGCCATCTTTTCTACTATGCATGAATGTAACACCAAACAAATATTTGTTGGTGATGATAGATCTCTAAGTGTTGTAGGATCTGGAACAGTTCCAGTAGAAAATGGTCATTTCAGTGATGTACTATGTGTTCCAAAAATTTCCTGCAATTTGTTATCAGTCTATCAAATTACTCATTCAGGTGAAGGTAAAACTGTGACGTTTACACCTCACCAAGTTGTAATCAAGGATTTTAAAAATCCTCAAAATGTCCTTGCTACTGGAACTGTTGATGATATTACCAGGTTGTACAAATTTAACAACTTTGGGTCATCACCTTTTCCTTCAGTTTTTGTTGCTCATAGTGATAACTTGAGCAAACTTTGGCATGAGCGATTTGGTCACTTAAATTATCACTCATTGCAACAACTATGTAAAGACAATATGGTGACTGGTCTTCCGCTGGTATCTTGCAAGGATGGTGTTTGTTCCGGTTGTGTACTTGGAAAACATCATCAGGACAGTTTTGACAAGCGTGCCTCTTGGCATGCCTCGGTTCCCTTGGAGCTTGTGCATAGTGATTTGTGTGGCCCTCTTCCATCTGCTTCCTTTTCTGGTTTCAAATATTTCTTAACTTTCATTGATGACTACTTCAGATGCACTTGGGTTTACTTCCTAAAACTTAAGAGCAAAGTATTTAACATGTTCTTGGCCTACAAGGCCCTTGTTGAAAAACAATATGGTCATCAAATTATTAAGTTAAGATCTGACAATGGAGGAGAATATGCTAACAACAAGTTCATTACTTTTTGCACTGAACAAGGAATCCAACAACAGCACGTTGTTCCATATACACCACAACAAAATGGTGTAGCTGAAAGAAATAACTGCACTTTAAAAGAAATGGCTAATTGTATGATCCAATCTAAGGGACTAAGTCTTCAATATTGGGCTGAGGCCATAAATTGTGCAAATTACATAGTTAATCGCACACCCACTAAAGTTTTACATGATATAACACCAGAAGAATCATGGAGTAAAATTAAACCAGATGTAAGTCACTTTCGTGTGTTTGGTTGTGAAGCATGGGCTCACATTCTGGATGAAAAACGGAAAGCATTGCAGCCTAAAAGTGAAAAGTACATATTTGTTGGATATTCTGAAGATGTAAAAGGTTATAGAATTCTTCAGCGAAATTCTCATGATATAATCATTAGAAGAGATGTTAAATTTGATGAAAATATCTTGGCCTGCGAGCCTAACTTGGCGGGTGTGCCATCTTTGGCCTGCGAGCCTGATTTAGCAATTGTGCCTTCTTCTTCTTCCAGCTTCCTTGACAGGTTTCCAACTCCAGTTTCTGATGATGACAGTGAGGATGAAAATCCACCTACGCCTGCTCATGTTCCTCCAATTGCACCAGCACCAATACTTCCTCAATGGGTCCGTTCAACATGTGAAGCAGCTGGTGATCTTGCTGGTGATCCTAGAGATCAACGTCGAACACGTTCTCAGTTTCAGCGAGCCTCTTCTCTTTTGGCTCAAGTTTCTGAGAATCATGATCCAGAAACTTTTGCAGAAGCTTCAGGAAATCCAGATTGGGATGCAGCTATGGATGAAGAATGTCCTTCCTTAATGGCGAACGATACTTGGGATCTTGTTCCTCTTCCAAAAGGAATAAAACTTGTCATATGTAAATGGGTCTACAGAACTAAGTATGCATCAGATGGAAGTGCTAAAAGGCTTAAGGAAAGGTTAGTTGCTAAAGGTTTTTCCCAAGTTGAAGGGATTGACTACAATGAAACCTTTGCCCCTGTAACAAAAATGAACTCCATCCACCTTGTTCTTTCCCTTGCAGCCTTACATAATTGGGAAGTCCATCAAATGGATGTCAAGTCTGCCTTCCTACATGGTGATTTACATGAGGAAATTTACATGGAACAACCTCCTGGATATGTTCAGAATAACTCTAGCCTTGTTTGTCTCCTTAAGAAATCCTTATATGGCCTTAAGCAAGCTCCTAGAGCTTGGTATGCCAAAATGGATAGCTTTCTCCTTGACACTAGTTTTTCTAGATGCCATTCTGACCCCAATGTCTATACCAAGAAAGTAGGAAACCATCTCATAATACTTTTTCTTTATGTTGATGATCTTATCCTTACTGGTAGTGACCCTAACCTTATAACCCATGTGAAATCTAGTCTTAAGAAAAATTTTGAAATGTCAGACTTAGGAAATTTGCATTATTTTCTTGGCCTCCAAGTCTTGCAAACCAAAGAATGAATCTTTCTTTCCCAGTCTAAGTATGCTTGTGACCTTCTTCGTCGCGTCCACATGGAAGATTGTAAACCAGCCCCTTCTCCCTTCCAGTCCGGATTCAAACTTTCTGCCACTTGTACTTCCCCTGAAGTAGATGCCACCTTGTATCGTCAGCTTGTTGGTAGTCTTTTATACTTGACTCATTCTCATCCTGACCTTTCCTTTGCCATTGGTCGTTTTTCCCGTTATATGCAAACTCCTCATGAAATTGATTGGAAAGCAACAAAAAGAATACTTCGATATATTTGAGGTACAATTCAGTTTGGGATTCATTACAGTACAGGGGGGAAACCTTTGTTGGTTGGTTTCATTGATTCAGATTGGGCCGGTGATCTTGATGATCGGAATTCTACTGCAGGTTATGTTTTCATTCTAGGATCTGGACCTATCACTTGGGCTTGTAAGAAACAACAAGCACTTGCTCTTTCTTTAGTAGAAGCAGAATATCGAGCCGTAGTTAATGCCAGTCAGGAAGCTTTATGGCTTCAACAGATTCTTTTAGAGTTTGGATTCGAGCAGCAGCAACCTACTCCACTTTGGTGCGACAATCAAAGTGCCATCAATCTTTCCAAATATCTAGTTCTACATCAGCGTATCAAACACATTGAGCTACACATGCACTTCATCAAAAATCTTGTTCATGATAGTGTTATTGAAGTTCTCTATTGCCCTACAGATGATCAAGTTGCAACCATCTTCACCAAGTCTCTTACAAAAGCGAAGTTTTCTAAACTTCGGTCTATGTTAGGAGTTCAGGAATGTGTCCTTACGGGGGGATAGGCTCTAATGCCTCCTTCCTTCTCCTAATAGTGTCACTTTTGTAAATCCTTCAATCCTATCCCAAGTTGTTCTTAAGGGGGGATGTTAGGATATTTAGACACTTAGGAGTTAGTTAAGATCAACTTGTGTAATATATCCGTTAGGTAAAAGTGTGTTTCTTTAGTATGCATTAGTATGCATTTGTAAATATTCTAATCCAACGGTCATGATATGTTCTAGACATAGAATGATCCAACGATTCAACTTCTCTTAGATCATACCTACCATTGATCCGTGGCTTAACACCCGATTGGTCTATGATCTCTATTTAAAGAGCATAGAGGGTCCTTGGCTAGTTGATCGATTATGAGAAGCTCATGTAACTTTCTTTCTTTTGCACAATAAATTGCTCCAAGTAGCTATTTGGCCGGGGTCGTGGACTGTTTCCCTCTCGAGGGTTTTAACCACGTGACAAACTTTGGTGTATCGATCTGTGATTCATTTGTGTAAAGCGGTTTCTCTTGTAGTTCGGTCCTTTGGGAGTACCATGTGTACCCTAACATAATGTCCTTTCCATACCTAGAAAACTAGGTCTTGAGTACTCTATCTATGTCTCTATGTTTCATTCCAAGCGGGAAAGATTTCCTGATTGGAAACTTCCTTCTTTAGATTCATTTTCCAAATCTTTAATCAAAGAGTAAAATAAATTGATTTGAATGGGAGCTATCCAGACCTCCAAAGATCAATATCTCTTGGTTACTGACTCTTCCAAAGCGCATGAAAAGGAGAAATCAAAGAAGAAGGAACCAAAGGCATCTGATTCGAAGCCTAAACAAAATCAGCAAGCTTTTGAAAGGGCCTCTGGCTCTAAGAAGAAGAAATTTGGGAAAAAATTATGTCCCTACTATGAAAAAGGGTATCACCTTAAATATCATTGTATGAGGAAAGAACTTGATGAAATGTATGATCTTCTCAAGCAACATAACATTCAAAGAGAAAAATAGTCTGATAATGGACATGAAAGATGTCATTCTTTGAAAGCAGGACTACCTTGGTCTACATCCTATTTGATTGATTTTGGAGCCTCCAACCACATGGTTTCCTAGAAGGATCTCTTCTCCTCTCTCAGTGTCAAAGAAGGGCCCACCCTTCACATGGGAGATGATTCCCAAATCCTAGCAGCAGGGAATGGCACCATCAAAGTGAAGCATTGTGTGTTTAGAGATGTCCTATATGTGCCCTCACTTGCAGCTAATCTATTATCTGTTTATCAAATGACCCATACTGGCTCACCAAAGAAAGTATTGCTTGGACCTGACTTGGTAGAGATCACCAATATCTCAACTAGGGAGATTGTAGCAAAAGGGATTGCTGATCATGCCTCCAAGGAATACGATTTCTCTCAATTCATACCATTCTTAGTTCCAACATCATCATAGCTTCCATTTGAAGCCGATGAAGGTATAAACATTCCTTCACTTCCTATTGCAATTCCAGTTATAAATCCTGACATTTCTGACTCAGATTTAGAAGAGGATTCATCCCAGTATGATCCAGACATTGAGCTTACAAATAAAAGGGATCTAGATCCATATCCAGCATCTACCTCATCCCAACAACCTAAATGGGCTAAGTAGCCCATAGAATCATTTGGAGATGGTGTTGGGGATCCAGATGACAAAAGAAGAATGAGGTCCCAGTATCAGAAGGAGAGTGTAGCAATGTCTCACATAGATCCTCTTCTTGCTAAAATATGTTTTATGATGCTTGGGTCAAACCCTCAATTCTTCAGGGAGGATTTACATGATCCTAGATGGTAGGAAGCCATGGATGAGGAGTTTGATTCACTACATGACAACTAGACTTGGGAACTTGTCCCCTTACCTTCAGGAAGGAAAATGGTATAGTGAAAATGGATCTACAAAACCAAAATAGCTGCTGATGGGACCATAACCAAGTACAAGGCTCGGTTGGTGTCAAAAGGGTATTCTCAGGTCCAAGGCTTGGATTACAATGAGACATTTTCTCCAGTAGCTAGAATGGACTCCATCAGGCTTGTATTGGCCATTGCTACTTCCAAGAGATGGGAATTACACCACATGGATGTGAAGAGTGCCTTCCTCCATGGTGATTTGGAGGAGGAAATATATATGAAACAACCTGAGGGGTTTATTGATGATCCTTCCTTAGTCTGCAGACTGAGGAAATAATTGTATGGACTCAAACAAGCCCCAAGGGCATGGTACTCCATGATGGATGCCTTCCTCATCTCCCATAAGTTTGAAAGGTGCAAATCTGATTGCAATGTCTACATGAAGAAGAAGGGGGGGTTCTTGCTTCTAGCTATATTGTATGTGGACGACTTGCTCATTACTAGTAGCTCTATTGCTGGATTAAGCAGCATCAAGTATGCTCTTAATAAAGCATTCACTATGACTGACTTAGGGCTATTAAGACAGTTCATTGGTCTCAAAGTAAGTCAAAATACTTTGGGAGTCATGATCTCACAGTCCAGGTATTCATCATACATGCTTAAGAGGTTCCACATGGAAGATTTCAAGGCAGCCCCCTGCCCTTTCTTATCAAGCATCAGTCTTGAAGAAGGTGGTTCCACACCTTTGGTGGGAAACACTCTCTACAGACAGCTCATTGGAATCCTTTTGTATCTCACTCATTTGAGACCAGACATATCCTATGTTGTGAGTGTTTGTTGTAATCTCACAAATCACAAAGGGTTACCAATAATACACATTTATAAGCATACAGACATATCAAAGACAAGAGATAAGAACATAAGAATAACAGATTATATTATAACAAATGAGTTCATACAAATACACCGAACTGAATTGAGTTCTTCACTGGCTCAATAGCCTAATATATATCATTTACAAACGGTTACAAAGAACTACTTGTCGGTTTGGTTAATCGACACGACCGTAGGTGGCCAACCTAATCTCTAATTAGTCGGTTGATCAATTTAGTAGGCTAGTCGACTTAGTCAGCTGGTCGACTAGCTCCTCTAACATCTCCCCCATGAACAAAACTGTTCTTCGTCCTGAAGAACAAGGGAGGTACTCAAAAAACTCTTCTCTATCTAGTAGTTATTTCATTTGTTTGTTATTTTTATGGGCTGTGAAGTCGAGTGGTTGGTATTTTCTGTACACAAACTTCAACAATTGCTTCAGCTGTCACTGCCAGCTGATGTTGGAATTTTGTCCAACTTTTCAAAACTTTCTGAATGTCAATTGTTAATGTTGTGAGGCCTGACAGTGTCAACATCTTTTCTTGAATCAACAGGTCTGCTATCCTTTCCATGTTAGGCCCCAAAAACTGGTCTTTTCTTCGTCTCCAGAAGTCATTTCATTTGCGGATAGATGATATCTAGTTTGTCCAAGATCGGTATTGCCTGTTGCACCCATTGGTGTGCTTGTTGCTTGAGCTTCTGTAGTTTATTTTTTTCCAGCATGATTTGATCTTTAATGGTGCTCCTGAGGGCTTCTTCTGTGCTCTTTCTTTTCTCAAGTGCTTGGATGTCTTGTCAGGTTTGTCGGGTCTACTAGAATACTTGCCCATAATAAGCAGGCCAGTTTTGAGTACTCCCTTTGTAATGACCGACTCCTCCATGTGATCTTGTAGTACTTTCTATGCTTCAGAGAAAGTTGTGTACTGCTGCATCAGCAGTCAAGCTGTTTCTTATTTTTGCTCCTCTTTTGTGCTATGCATTTGTGTCTGTAGCACCGAAACCACACTCTCAAACAGCTGATAGGATTTCTCCAGCGGCTTGTCAGTGTCGACCTCCATTGGTCCTGGTATCATAGACTGTGCAAGGTTTCGGCATTTGTTTAGGAACTCAACTTGTTCCTTTTCATTATTGTCGAGCTCCTTGCGTCTACTTTGGATCCTTGTTTTTGCTTCGATGGCCAGAGTTTCCAAAAATTTTCCCAACTCTCCATATTTTAGCTTGGTTGCGTCGACTGTAGTGGCCGACCCAAGTTGACTGATGTGGACCATTTTTGCTTGGCTTTAATGGTCCCTTTTTTTGTTGTCTCTCTTATTTTTGTGCTTCTGTTGCTCAGCTTGCTTTTGTACTTGTGTACCTGTGAGAGTCAAATTTTCTAGTAATGGGTTGTCTATTTGTCGGCCTGTAGTAGTTGGGGGTATCTCTAGTTGGCTCGGCTGGACGAGTGCTGCAGCTGGGTGTATATCTGGTTTATTTTGTACAGAGGGTCCAAATATAGAAGTTGCAGGTATTGATGGTTTTGGTTAAGGTGGCTCTGATGCAGCTGGTTCAGGTGTAGGTTTTGGGTTGGGGGATGGTGGTGGTGATGGTGATGGTGAATGGTCAGGTGTTGTTGGAGTGGTGAGGATGTGGTCGGATGTGGGGTCATGAATTTGTGTAGGTGAACCTTCCGAAAGGTCGAAGAACAGTTCGTCGATTTCTTGATTTATTTCTTCCATGTTCTCTTCTTCCTCATTTCTTGTCAGTTCACTAGTTGGTGGGGGGAGTTCGGGGTCAGTTGGAATGAGGGATGTAGTCTGACTTGCGACAACTTCAGCTTGCTTGTCAGGATTTCTTTGAAATGTTGAACTCATAATTGCAATAGTCCTCAACCTCTGGGGTACTTGACCAGGTTGAGGAATGGGCTATCTAGATCCACCAGCTTCGAACAAAGGGCACTTGGTGGTGATATTATGTACTGAGGTGAGTAACTTAGGCAATTTTTCGATGTACACCTGGAAGTCTTTATCTCGGTCGAACCTTTCCTTCAAGGTTTCCGGCATAGCATTCTTGCATATGTCGATTGGGCTTATTGAAGGAGGTTCTAGAATTGTTTCTTGGTTTATTTTGGTCGGAGACAGGGGTGAGGGTGTAGACATGAGATCAACAACATTCTCAGCCATTGAGGTATTTATGCTTTTTTCCTTTTTCAATCAACCTTGTTGTGCTCCCGCTTCGACAAATTTCTGGAACTGTGCTTCCACCAGGATTTTATTTGCAGCGACGTCTTCGATGATGTCAAACACCATAGCTACTAATTGATTTTCATCTTCTGATGATTCCGTGATGATAAGCTTGCGCTTTCCTTTCCCATGCTCGTGCTCCTGGCTTCTTTTCCTTTTCCTCAAAGCTGTTATCTCCTTCGACAGTTTACGAATGTTTTCTTTGGTTATAGCATACTCGGGGTTTTCATGTTGTGGTATGAAGCTGAAATCTTTGATAAAATTCTCTCTTAGTTCATGCCAAAGGAATGTTTCACCTCGGGCCTCTTTCATTTTGTACCATTTATTTGGTAAGTCAGATAATGTTGATAGAAATAGGTGGCCATGTACATTCATCCTTATATCCAATTCTTCTCCATTCTTTTTCACATGTACTTATGTGGTTTTCTGGATCCAATCCTTGGATAAATATAGGTATCTGGGCTCGGTTGGTTAACTTCTTTCCTCTAAATCTTTCTATAAAATAATTCAAAGTTGTTTTCCATGTCTGCAGTCTTGATTGATGGGTATCCCACCATCTAGCAGCTTGTCTTGTAAAAGTTTCCACTAAGCTTTGTAGTCGACCATGTTCATCAATGTTCCTAGATACTTGCTCTATGTGCATAACTGGTGATTCTCTTTCTTTATATCTTGGGATTTGTGTGATATTCATATTTGTTGGTTTCAAGGTAGGATATTCCCTAGTTTTCTTTTCAAATATTTTTGGGATGATGGACACCACAAAGCACTATTTGACTGGTTTCTTCTGTACTTTTTGAATGGTCCAGCATCCTCTTTCCTTTGTTTCATAGTTCTCAACTTCCCAATCATATAGTTCAACGTCTGAATTGTATCCTACTGAATCTTGGTTTCCTAAGTAAAGTTCACCATAGACATTAGGTTCTATGTAATCTTCATTATTTTGTATCTGATATAGTTGTTCGATGTCAACTTCTTCATCAATCGGTTCTGTCCAAGGTTCTCCTTGGGATGGATGGATAGGTACTATGAATTTTTGTTCATTCCCTTTTAATTTTATTCTTTCTTTGTCTAAGGATATCGAGGCTTTCATTTTTCTCCCCCAAGGTCGACCTACTAACGCTAGGAAGGAACTGGATCCTTCCTCGGGGTCAATAATTTCAAAGTCAACTTTAGTCAATATTCCTTTTATCATTGTGTCAACATTTTTCCAGACTCCAATAGGTTCAATTAGGCCTTGGCCAACTAGTTTCAGGTATATACCTGACTCGTATAATCGAGGTCTGCCTAACTGTTCCCAAGTGTCTCGAGTCATAATATTTACCTGTGATCTGAAATCAAGTACAACTTGTCGGACATGGTATCCTTCAATTTCTAGGTCGACAAGTGGGTCGGCATTACTTTTATCTTTTTGGTTTAGGCTACAGATATTCTTTGTTTGTTTTTCGGTGTTATTGTTGTGTTTTATTTTATACAACAAGTCGATGAATTGAGATATTGTTTTATCCTTTTGTACTAAGTGTATTAACTCTTCTAGTGTGTCTTGTCGATTATCATCTTCTTCTTCCTGTCGAGCAAATTCTCTAAATACATTTGTTGCATCTTTATATAGTTGTTTTTGTTTAACTAGATCAAGATAATCATTTTTTTCTTTTATTTTGCTTATCCGTGGGTTATCATTCCCAATTTTTGTCCCTTGTTAGGTTATGATATGCAAATTATTTGTATTGATAATATCATTTTTTTGTACGCACGACAAGACATTAACATTTTTATTTTTATTTATTTTTTCAAGCATAGTAGGGAAATCCTCTAATGAGTGATCCCCTACTCCCCAACTAGTACAGAATTTCAAGTCAGTTCTGTCTTTGTATGGATAGTCTGCGTAATGGTGACCTTATTTATAACATGTGAAACATTGGATGGGCCGACGTGGTCGGTTGTCGTGATTCCCAGAGAATCAACCTCGACCTCCATATCCTCCATGTCGGTTGTCGAACCGGTGCTCATATCGTTGACCATCGTACCTTTGATTATTTTTTTCACTCTGAGCATTGCTTCGTTGATTATTCTCATTATTCTATGCAACTGCATTCGTCTAATAGAATGGCTGGTCGATTCTTTAGATTCAGGTTGCAGTCGGTGGTGGTATGATTTTTAGTTTCACAAATTGCACACCATGATGCTTTGCCATTCTTCATGTTGAATGGGCAATATTTTGTGGTGTGCTCTCCATGCTCTTGGAAGATGTCGTAAAAACATTTTGTTTGCACAAATCGAACATCTTGTCAACTAATATCCTATCGACAGTTATCTTTCAAATTTCCAGTCGATGAGCATTTTGTGCACCAGATGTCCTGACTTTTAACGTTTAGCTCTTTTAAATATTTATGCATGATCTTGAGTTGTTCTTCCAATCTATTATCTATGGGATATGGTGAGAATTCTTGATCCATTTCGATTTGTAAGGATTTAGTACGCACATCTTCATATGTATTGAATGTCTCCAGGCTTATATGTCACTGAATGTTTTGTGAAAGACCTGCAAGAAACCACTGAATTAGCAATTGTTCATCAATTATGTAGTCAAGTTGGCTGAGAAGAGCCTTCCAGTGTTTTTCATACTCTTGGATGGATTCTGCTACATTTTGCGAAGTTGTTTTCAATTTCTTAGCTGTCAGATATTTAGCATCTAGAGTTTTAAAGAATGATAGAAATTGCACTTTAATTTCCGCATTGGATGCATTGGGGGTTCTCTTAGAAAAGGTCATATACCAAGTTAGAGATCTTTTCCTCAATGCACCAGCGAACTGTGCCATCTGTTTGTCTTCTGCAGTAACCTGGTTGGCCTCCCATGTCAAGTCGCAGACAAACCAATGTCGTATGGGATCCTCATCGCCCTCATATAGAGGGATATGCACTGATCCGTGACCCATTTCGGATTCGTTGTCGTTGTCTTCTTCAGGAGGTGGCGGTGGTGGGGGTGGTGGTGGAGCTAGTGGGATGTTTTGTTTATATTTTTGTGCAGAATTGTTGTCGATGGAAATCTCATTTCCGTCGATTGTTTTGTTTGTCGTTTCATCTCCGACAAGTAGTCGGTTGGGGTCAACTTATCCTGTCGATGTCCAATTGCAATTATTTGTCTACAGGTCAGATATTTCTATTTTCTCCAAAGTTGTATCTGGTAGGGGGGGTTCTCCTTCATGTGTCGGGTAAAGTAAATGGATACTTCAGTTGGAAGGGTATGCCTGAAGCATGACCCAATTTCCTTCTTATAATCGATGGATAAGTAGATGATTATCATTGTTTATCTCGTCGTCTAGTCGGCTCCATATACCAAACTCACCAGCTCTTAGTCTGAGGTCCTCTTCGACAATGGCTTGTATTCTAGTACTCGTATTCGTTGGAGACAAAGGTCTTATCTCTTGAGGGACTTCTATTTGGAGAGCTTCTCACTGCTCTATCCACAGATCTTCTTCCATGGGTGATGCTTCTTCATCGACGCCTTCTTCCTGTCGGTCATGACCCGAATCTGGCGGATTTCTTTCTTGGTCGGCCACCCTAGTGCTCATTCCTCTTTGTAGTGATATAGCTCTTTCTATTCTTTCTTCCCTTCTTTTCAGCCTCTTCTCTCTTTCTACCTTCTGTAAATCTGTCGTACATTTATGTATCACTGTCCTTTCAATTTCCTTTTTAGGTCAAATTTTCATTGCTAGTGATGGTATCTCTATTTAGTCAACTAGAATCCCTTTTTCCTTTACCCCGACATACAACCAGCTACCCCCCTATTTCCTACCCTATGCTTTAGAAATCTTGGATAGTTCTGTTTACTTACTTAGTAAATATTGTCACTCCCTTTCGGCAATGAATTTTTCCCACTTCTTTTGTTTCTCCACCTAGTTAGTATTTTGTGGAGGTTCCCGTAGTAATGGACAAGGTTCGACAATATGACCCACTCCTTTTTCTATCAGAAATTTAAACAACAAGGTCGGTAAGGAGCACAGGAACTGTTTGGTAAGGTCTGTGTAGAATTTCTTCTGAATGGCTTCTCTCGAAATTCTTTCCTCTATATCTTGCTCCTCGCAGAAATCATCGGTGATCTTTTCAAACCACTCCGACAGGTTTGTCCTTCCCCCTCAAATCAATTTCTCTAGTAGCTTTTGTTCTTTATTCCCTTCCGTCTTTTTCATCTAGAAGTTTCTTCAAGAGTTGGGGTACCGATTCTATGAAATTCTCATGGGTGTCAGTAAAGAACTTTTCTTTTGCCTAAGAAGTCATTAATCTATTTCTTCATGCGTAATTCTACAAATAATTTGCTATCTTACACTCCCACCAGTCCTTAATCTCATGATCTGATATCATCTTCTTTTATTCATCTCATATATGTACTACCGGTAATGGAACCAATGTTGTAATCTCATAGATCACAAAGGGTTACCAATAATAGACATTTATAAGCATACAGACATATCAAAGACAAGAGATAATAACATAAGAATAACATATTATATTATAACAGATGAGTTCATACAAATACACCGAACCGAACTAAGTTCTTCACTGGCTCAACAGCCTAATATATATTATTTACAAACGGTTACAAATAACTACCTATCGGTTCAGTTAACCAACATGATCGTAGGTGGCCGACCTAATCTCTAATTAGTCAGTTGATCGACTTAGTCGGCTAGTCGACTTAGTCCGTTGGTCGACTAGCTCCTCCAACAATGTTGCTACCAGATATATGCAGGAGCCACATGAGCTGCACTGGAAGGCAGCAAAGAGGATCTTGCACTATGGGTAGGGTACTATTGATTATTGGATCCACTATGCTGCTGGAACACAGCTGGATCTCACAGGCTTTACAGACTCAGACTGGGAAGGAGATGGAAATAATAGGAAATCCTCCTTGAGTTTTGTATTCATGATTGGATCTGGGCCAATTTGTTGGTCCACTAAGAAGCAAGCATCCCTTTCACTTTCTTTAGCAGAATAAAAGTATCCGGGAGTTTTCAATGTAGCTATTCAGGCAGTTTGGCTGCATGGAATCTTGACAGAGTTTGGGATTCAGACTTCACCTACAGTAGATCTTTATTGTGACAACCAGAGTACAATCAAGATCTCCAATGATCCTATTTAGAAGTAGAGGACAAAGCACATATAAGTTCACATGCACTACATTCAGGAACTGGTGCATTACAGAACCATCACACTGCACTACTGTCCGACAGAGGATCAGATTGCAAATATTTTTACCAAGTCTTTTACTGAAAAGAGATTTGTCTTTCTCAAGTCTCTTTTGGGCATTAAGGCTTGATTCTCAGTTCCTATCTTGAGGGGGTTTTCCCAAGAGTTTTTCCTAACTCATTTGTATTATGTCTCTTATATTGTATATTGGGTGACCTATGGTCTTATTACCAGGGCCCACAGTTTTGCAAGTCAAGATTCAGGTGGGGTGTTAGGATTATTAATCTTCCTTGTCCATACTTTCTATTAGATTAATTATTTCCTAACTTAGGAACCTTAAAATTAATCAAATGGGTCGACTTGGCCCAATGGGAACACATGTATCAATCATTGAATCATGGGGAACACTAATAGAGGTTAACTCCCACTTACTGCATGTGCATGCATCAGTTAGGGTGCCTCTTAGACCAATCCCTACGTTTTAGGATCCATTGGTAGTCCCGGCACCAACCTACTTCAGTCAGTTGGTGTTGGAACTAGTTAGTCTTAGTTATCCCTCAGTTACAATCAGTTACTTTGGAGTCAATTATGCTAGCACTACTAATGCATGGATAATGCATGGTTTCATGGGGAGGAGCGCTTTTCCTACCTACCACACTGAGTTGCACTGAGTTAACTAGTTGTTACTACTTGTTGGAGCTAGTGGTCATCGGGAAGTTTTCTATTTGGACTCCGATATTGATTGGGAGAGCTTGAGTTAGAAATTCAGTTAGATACAGTATTATAAACTTGGAGGATTCGAATTCATTACTTATACATTTGAATTCTACCTATGTAAACTACATTGTAACACCGAATATTATTATTATAAATATACTGTAAATTCCTGAGAAATACTTGTCCATTTCCTGTGTGGTTTTTCTTGTTGGATTGGTATTTTAATTCTCCATTCAATTGCTGCAACATTATCAGAAATCTCTGCCTGAAGATCTAAATGGCATTCAAATTCTAACAGTTTATTCCTTCAGTTCTGGAAAAGAGATAAACCTATGCCTAAAGATACTCTTCGTAATTCCAAAGAAAAGAGAGTGTTCCTTTTTCGTAAATAATATAGATGATCCGAAAAAGAGATAACCTACCACCAATGTATATGATCATTCAATTTACCTTAATGAGTCTGAACAAACAATTTTACTCGGATGTCCAATCTATTTTAAGGAGCCATACTAGGGCCTAAATATAACTCCATAAGGGCAGGGAGCCTTATAATTGGGAGTAGCTTAGTAAAAAGATCCAAAATGAGGCTCATTTTGTCATGAAAAACAACTACGAAGGCTCTCACAACCTAAGATAAGTCTGGCATGTGTACCAAAAATATAAGTAAATGTTCTAAACTAGGGTTACCCATGTAAAGAATATCCTATCCACAGAAGAACAATGATGTTTAAAAGGTAAAGAGTGGTTATACACCATATTCTATGAATGAAATGAGATACTAGGGTTTAATGAAGGATGAGGTGTGAGTGTAAATTATGCAATGGAGACCAAATCCTACCCTATATGCAACATAAATCAACTTTTGGATCATCCAAAACCTATGGAAGCTAGGAAAACCACATGGTATTAGTTCTAATAACCAAAATTGACTTTTAACTATACAAAGTGGGTAAAAAAATTAAACTTTTACTATAAATAGCTCAAAATCAAAACAAAACATACCATTTTTAGTTTTTAACCATATTTAGCTATTTTACCTCCTTACTTCGATCGATCAATGTGGTCGATCGGTGGACCATTTTCAAATCCGCAAGTTGTAGGTTGGTCTTCTCTCCCTCCTCTTTAATTTGATGCATTCCAATTTTTATTTTAATGGTGAATATATTGATTTTTTTTCCATCCCTAAAGGCATCCCTGGGTAACTGCGTGTGGCCTTCATTAGACCCAAAAATCCAATTTTTAACCATGGGTTCCTGCAGTGCAACCCTCGAATTGTTTGTGTTGTGCAGAAAGCATAGTAGCGAATACTACACAAACTAAATTTTTTCAAAAAATTAATAATGAAATGGATTTTTGATTGGAATGTAATGATGGAATTGCTTACTTGGCAAAAAATCATATTGTTGGAATGGATGGAATTGGAGCATGAGGACATGGACCGTGATGCAATGGGAGATCTTGTAACTTTGAAAGCTTTGAAAAGATGTGGTTAGTTGAAATTCTATTGAACAATGAATATGTGTGCCCAAGTCCCTCTACTGGACACACTAGTGAGCTTGTGGGATCATGATATTGGGCTATTTGACCTCCAAGGGGAAACCTTGGAGTTGACCATAAATGAGATTTATTTTATTACACAATTATCTCGTAGGGGGACACTTGTGAACTTGGAGGGAACCAACTGGGGTGGTGACCCACTCAGCATACAATATTACATCAATACTTATTGTTTTCATCTTACACAAAAATCGAGGACACAAATCCCGATTGCATATATTACCATCTTTCCACTGAAATTCGTTGTAAGCACCGTATTCAGAGTTGTAGGATCATCTTTTCTACACTTAGCTGTGCGTACACACATGCGCATAATGGTAGAGTGTGTTGATGTATTTGTAACTTCGGAATATATCCTAGTGTATATTATCATTGTATTTTGTCATACCACCATTGGGGATGTGTGTTACCCCTTTATGGGATGTCTAAATTGTGTCTATACCTTGAGGTACAACCTCCGTTGTAAGTTGGGGCAACTGTCCCCAGTGTAACATCATGTAATATGTACTTCTAGTCTCTCTAGGATAAGTGGGGCCCATGTGAGATGACATGTAGGCTTGAGTGTTATATTTAATCAATGACTTGAAAGGGTATAAATAGGGAGGTTCTCTCCCTCATTTATACACACCCAACACACTCTCAAGTGCACATGAGAGAGAGATAGTCATAGGAGGAGAGATAGATAGTTTTTTAATACTTCTTATTACTACTTTTGATCATCTTACTATTCTAAAGTTTATGGGGTTTTATCCTTTATGGTTTCCTCGGTGAAAATATTTGTGTCTCCTGTATGTTTTATATCTTATGAATCTTGTTGTACTTATTATTTCAGATAAAGATCCTAGATAATCTAATCAAATCTTAACAAAAACTAACATGGTATCAGAGCCTCTCTTAAAGAAGGAATTGTGCAGCTGCAGGAACTAGGGATTCCTAGTTGAAGGTGTTATCTCTATAGATCATCAAGCAAAGAGGGCTAAGCTAACTAGGGCAACCAAATCCGGTTGTCCGTTAGTCGAATCTGACTATCATTGTAATAATGAAATATGAATAATAATAATATATTGGATGCTGGGTAAAATGCACAATAAGCTCTCCTTTTATAGGCTTGAGCGTTAAGGGTTACACCCTTTCATATAATTAACTAATCTATTTTAATAGTTTTTTTATATTCGTTACATTGCCACTCCCTTTAAGGAAGCTTTGTCCTCAAAGCTTAAGTATTTTCCTAGTTTCGTTCTTCATTTTGACTCGGTGTTGGTATTAGAATCGGATGAGGTCTCTTGTGTAGAGACTTGCACTTCCTTTCCATTGATGATTTTGCACTGTATTGTCTCATTGTTCCTACATTTGTGACCAGGGGTCCAATGATCACCGCATTGACGACATATGTTTTTCTTCTTTTTCTTTTTTATTATCAGAGTAACCGTTAGATGAATTTGATATATTTTTCATTTCATAGGAATATGATTGAGGTTTGTGGCATTGATGGCCGGGAGACCAAGTATCTGCACAATACCTACATTGTGTCTCTTTTTCTTGTCGATAATGGCTATCACCTTTTGTTTTTATTCCTTCTAATTTGTGTTTTGTGGCTTTTGCTTTACGTCTTGCTACTTCTACATTAGGTATGTCATGTAACTTTAAATATTTTTGGAGGTGTGGTTTAAGAAATCCTAAATAGTTTTTGAGTCTTTTCTTGTCAGACAACCCAAATAATCGTGTCGATAAGGATTCCCATTGATGTGTGAATTCCTCAACGTTTCCAACTTGTTGTATTCTGGTAAGTTTACTGAAAAATTCATCTTCTTTGATTCCTTGAAACCTATTAATAAAATCATTTTTGAACAAGTTCTAGGTGTAGTTAAAACTATCTCTCTTCCACCATAAGTATCAATTATAGGCATACCCTTCCATATGCATTAACACATATTTCACCTTCTCCTCGTCAAATTGAATGTTGTAAATGTCGAAGTATTCTTCTGCTTTGTTTAGCCAAGAAACGCATTGGTCTTCACTCCCATTGTATTTCGACAAGTCTATTTTCGCCTTAGGTGGGTACACTTTGTAAGGACGACGTTGATTTCCTTTTGCCTTATGATTTGATGGTGGCTCGGAACTACTGGATGATGAAAGTGACATATCTGAATTGCTTCATTGTGGGAGGTGATTTTTTGTTTTTATTTTCTCTACTATTTTACTTATAGCGTCTATTTTGTTGTTTAATCATGCCTCCATATCTAGCAGTGCTTGTGTTTCTATCTCTTGCTTAAGCGTCACATTGTTAATCTTTATTTCTTTTTGAAATTCTTCTTGATTCTTTGCGAGTATTTCTTGTGTGGCAACATGAAATGAGGTATCTCGCATGTATGGATTGTTGACTTGGCCCGAACTAGGTATGAGCATTTGTAACATCTCGATCAATGTATTATGGTTCTGCATCATGGTGTTCATGTCCTGTGTTAAGGTGTTTATGTTTTGCGTCACAATACTCATTTTGTCATCCAAGTCTTTTTGTTTTTCGTTTAAGATGTCAAGTTTGTCATCGAGCCTCCTTTCTAGTACCAAAACAAGCTTGTCTTTGAGTAATGTATTATTATTTTGCATCTTTTCCTTCAAGCATTTTAGGTCAGTAACAAGGGACTTAATGTCCTTCTCCATTTTTTTTTAAATATATTATAATAAATATATTATATTACCATATAATTGAAATAATATAATATATTTATAATAATATTTATTTTTTTTAAATTAAATATTATAATATAATATTTCAAAATATTATAATATCTTGAGTAATGTATTATTATTTTGCATCTTTTCCTTCAAGCATTTTAGGTTAGCGACAAGGGACTTAGTGTCCTTCTCCATTTTTTCAATCTTCTCTTTCAATTCCTCCATGGTCTTGGACCTTGTATTCCAAGTCCCCATATTCCTTCCCTACCACTCTCCCCTTCTGTGCAACCCCTACCAGCCTGCTCCATGCTGACCCCTCCCCTCTCTCCCCAACGATGTTCCTCCACCACCTTCTCACTATGCGCTCCTCCGAACTGGGCATCACTGCTAGATATGGAGGATGCACAGAGGATGAATGCACAGAGGGGGAGATGAGTGATATGAGCTGAGCTAAATCCAAGCTCAAGTGGGAGAAGCTGAATCCAAGCTCAGGTCGAAGGAGCTGAATCCGAGCTCTGATGCCAAATGGAGCAACCGAATCCAGTTTCTCGTTAGTCGAATCTGACTATCATTGTAATAATAAAATATGAATAATAATAATATATTGGATGCTAGGTAAAATGTACAATAAGCTTTCCTTTTATAGGCTTGAGCATGAAGGGTTACACCCTTTCATATAATTAAATAATCTATTTTAATAATTTAATTTATATTCGTTACACTAACTCCCCTCACTAGGGTGCATATTTTGGTGGTAGCAATTTCTCAATCAGATAAGTTTCAATTTTTAGTTGCAACTACTGCCAAGAGGAACTAGGGAACTAAGTATCGAATTCTTCCCACCTCAGTTTTTAGAAAGTGGCCTAGATGAGAAACTCTCCTCAAGGAGGCGCATCTTTCTGTCAAAATAGAATTCCCAAAATCGAAGTTTGGAAAATTAGGGTTTCTCTGATAGACCCTAGGTCATCCTCCTCTGGAACCTAGTCGGACACCTCAAATTGGTAAGATCCAAATATTTACTATTTCCATTTGAGGTTCTCATTTTGAAAATATGACTCACCATACTCAGCTTGAGGACAAGCTTGGAGGGGTTGATAAATTCTGGGCATGGAAGTATAGGATCTCCCTGATCCTTGAAGAAAATGAATTGGATAAGTTTATCTCTGGAGATGTTCCAAAACCAGAGGGAGATGAGGTGAAGGCTTCTCATAAGAGAATCATGGCTAAGGCTAAGAGAATCATTGCAAATTCTATTAAGGATCACCTAATCCCCCATGTGTCTGCATTCAAGACACCAAAGGAAGTATATGATTCCTTGACAAAGATGTTCGAAGGAAAGAACATCAATCAGAAGATGACTTTGAGGAACTAGTTGAAGAATGTAAAGATACGAAACTTTGAGATTATATAGTCCTACTTTACAAGGAATGCTCAAATCAAAGAAAAACTTGAAGCAGTTGAAGAAAATGTCGAAGAAGGATAAATTGTAATGACTACCCTGAATGGTCTCCCTAGATCATGGGACTCGTCCATTAAAGGGATTTGTGCAAGAACGAAGCTGATATATTTCAGCAAACTTTGAGAAGAATGTGCACAAGAAGAAGCTATATTTGTGAAAAGAGAAGAAAAGATGGGAGAAATTGACGATCAATCTCTTACGGAGAACTTTCATCACAACAAGAAGAAAGACAAGAAACCGAAGATGACCAAAAGAGATATTTTAAATGTTTGATGTTATACTTGTGATGAAAAGGGACACTTGGAAAGAGATTGTCCCATCTAGAAAAGGAGACAACATGCTCATATCGCCAAAGATGATGAACCAACAAACAAATGATTCAAACAAGAGGAATGATTCAGATGAAGAGTATGTGCTAATCTCAGCACTTACTGGCACTATCACACATGGAAGCAATGATTGGTTCGTGGATAGTGGAGCTTCCAAACACATAACGGGATACAAGGAATCATTCGTCAATATGTCTGAACATTAGTCACCTCACAAGGTGAAACTTGGGGATGACTATCAATGCCCCATAAAAGGGAGTGGTGAAGCTTCATACAAGCTTGACTCGAGGAAATCCTTAAATATGAAGGATGTGCTATAATTGTTTTAGGATTGGAGAAGAATCTTCTCTCCATATATGCACTAGATGAAAAAGTAATTAGGGTTGCATTTTTTGATGGCCAAGTTCTGATGTGGCCCAAAGGAAAGACAATAGAGGATGAAACAGTGATTGGAGAAGAAGATGGAGGCTTGTAAACGTTGAAGGGACAAATTAAACAAGCATTGGTTCATGAGTCAATTGAACCAAATGAAATGTGGCACAGAAGGATTCCACATGTGCACTACAGATCACTACCGATGGCAAGCAAATTAGTTTTAGGATTTCCAGAGATCCAAGAAAATCATGAGGGCATTTGAAAAATATGTGAAAAAGGACAGAATGTAAAGAAGACATTTCCTAGCAGTGAGAGCAAGGCTAAAGGAATATTGGAGATAGTACACTCAGATGTATGTGGACCCATGCATTCTATCTCATTAAAAGGGTATGTGTACTATGTGTCCTTTATAGATGATTTCTCATGTAAGTCTTGGATATATTTCTTGAAAGAGAAAAGTGAAGTTTTTAGTAAGTTCAAGGAATATAAATCCTTGGTCGAGAACCAGACAGATAGGAAGGTTAATATTTTACAATCATATAATGGCAGTGATTTCACTTCAGAAGAATTCAAGGAACTTTGCAAAGAATATGGGATTAAGAGGGAGTTAAGAACTCCATACAATCCTTAGCAAAATGGGGTTGCAGAACAAAAAAACCAAACCATTATGGGAGAAGCGAAAGCAATGTTTCTTTACTAGGATCTTCCTATCCACCTTTGGGTGGAGGTAGAAAGAACAGTTGTGTATGTACAGAACCATACTCCTCATCGAGTACTTCACAACAAGACTCTTGAAGAGTATTTCTCGGGAGTGAAACCCAAAGTCATCCATCTGCAAATATTTGGTTGCACAATGTACATACATGTCCCAAAAGACCAAGCTCGATACTTTTGGGAGGAAGGGTGTATTCATAGGATACAGTGATACATCAAATTCCTACTGAATATACTTCCCAGGATTCAAGAAAATCAACATCAGTAGAGATGTAACCTTTGATGAAGACTCGACATATTTCAGATCTAGGAGGAATCCTATCTAGGAATTCGAGGAACCTGAAGAGACAAGAGTATGAGACGTGGAAATCGAAGAAGCAATTACAGAATACCCTGAATATAACAACATGACAAAAACACAAGAGACTGTAGAGACATTTCTTGAGAAGGACTCCCACAAGAGGAAACCAGCATGTGCACAGGAGCTCTTACAAGAAGATGAAAGGCATGGCGCTCCAGAAGGAATACATAGAGATAGGAAAAGGGGAAATACCTACAATAGCTATGTGGCCCTGTTGTGTGACATCATTGATAAATAACCTTCCACCTATGATGAGGCTATAGAAAATAAAGAACTGAAGGATGCGATGATCAAGGAATGTCAGTCGATCATGAAGAATGATGTCTAGGAGTTTGTCCCGAGGTCAAAGAAGAAGTCTCTCGTGACTTCAAAGTGGATCTACAAGATCAAGCATGCTATAGATGGAAACATTGAGAAACACAAGGCAAGATTCGTAGCATGAGGCTTGTCATAGAAAGAAGGCATAGACTACAAAGATACATTTTCACCCGTGGAGAGGAACACTTCCATAAGGACCTGTTAGCACTAGAAATTTACCAAAGGTTGTGAAGGCTCGTTTCCAAGTAACAGCAGAACCACTTTAGGAAAGGGAGTTGGCTTCTCCAATTCCAGAGAGGGATCTCTCACAGATGTATAACAAGGCCAGATATATGGTCACAAAATGAATATCAAAATAATATCAAATATCGGTGGTTGGTAATCAAACAGAGATATATTGGGTGATGGAGTCAAAATATCAAGGATATAGGTGTTCTGCATAGGAAAATGACCATAGGAGCAAGGTAGTGCCTCGATCACGGTCACTATATTTGGGGTCTAGTGGTATAAGCAAAAAGATGACAATCCACTAGCGCAGAGCACCGTAGGGATGAATTCCATGCGAGCTTTGGGTGAAATATTTGGTGAATACTGGAGACAATGGTAGGAGCATATTATTATGAATTCCCATCCATTTACACTAAGTCTGTGATATGAAGAAACAACACAATGTAAAATACAACAAAAAGGACATGCACATGAAAGGAAAGGAAGTTATAGACCACAATTGAGAGACACACAAGAATTCCTATAAATGCATATATCCAACGTATAGCTATGGAACTTGTATTAATTCAAAAAGAAACACAAGTATCATAAGTTTGAAAACAACCAACCTTTTCTCCTTCTGTGAGGAGGTAAATTTAGAATGTCTCGGACCTCCTAGATCGACCTCAAAATCAAAATTAGTTACAAATTGAAGAACAACTTCTAACAAACTCAGACGTGGCATATATAACACGATTTACATACGACAGAAACAAACTGCAGACTATTGGAAAAAATAGGCTAAAAATCCTTCTTCTGAGTATCTCGGCTAACGACAGATATACAAAATCTGAGAGAATTGACTGCGAGTAGGTATGTCTTGCGGAAAAGTCTTTGTGCTATCTTCCTTGATATATTTAAGGCTGTAATTTTAATTTGTTTGATCCATACAATTGAATTGATTTCCACAGATCAGGACTAGGCAAAGTTGCAACAACCATGTCGTGTGCTAGTACTTTGAGCTCTATATTCTTTATGTATGAGAAATCAAGTGCTGTAGCATAGGTGGATTTAAAATCAGATATAATTCAAATGCTCCAGCCAATTTATCAAACACAATGGGGCCCGACAGGGCATGCTGCATATCCCCAAATTTTTTATGGTCATACCTACAAAGGACTAATCTTTCTAGATACTCCTCTTGAGTCAACAAGGGTCCTTTTTCTTCCAAGAAGAAATGAATACCCCTTCTTACCAATGGTTTAAATAACTCAATCACCCCTTTGACTTTGTGATCTATAATATCAATCTTGGCATGTACTGTGTCCAGCATTCTCTATTTTCCAACCACCTTTCTAGCTCCAGAAATAACAACAAATTTGTTTTGGATACCATACATGCTGGTTTGTTCTTCCGATAAGTTTCTTAAAAAATTGATAGCATTTTGAGCTACCCCCACTAGTCTCTTATGCAATTCTCCCTTTACTATCGAAACATTTTTGTTGCTCATTTCCAAGGCATCCTCCTAATCTGCAATGAAATCCAAATAAGGTATGAACTTGCCAACTTCTGAAATGATTTTATCCCAGATCATATGCCAGCATCCTGCAGGGCCATTTGGCCAATCACTTGCTTGTTTAACTTGGCATTTTGATATAGCAATTCCTGACATCTTTCTGTTAACATCTTCTTCTCTTCTTCCTTTTTCAAATCCATGTCTTCTAAATTCTTATTGTGTAGCTTTAACCCTGTAAGCTCTACATCCCTTAGATTTACATGTGACATAGCTTTAGACAGGGAGGTGGTATCTGTCTCCACATTGGGCATAGTGGATGGAATTTCCATTACTTCACCTTTCTCTAGTAGCTCTTTTTCCTTGTCTACTAGCTTGACCATTAAATCCTCTTCATTTTCTTTTAGTAGCTTATATTCTTTATCCCATTGTTTCTCCTTCTCCTCAAGCTTCAAAATTTTGGCCTTGCAATGAGTCAGCTCAGTATTTAAAGCCTCGTTTTCCTTCTCAAACTTAGTCAACTCAGAGGTCTAAATGAGCTGGGTAGAAGGAATTTTCAACTTCTTTTTAAGCACCTAAATTTCCTTTTCTTTCTCATCCAGTAACTTTTGAGCCAATGCTCCCTTATCTTACTATCCATCCACCTTCACCGATTTATCTTGCAGCTTTTGAAATTTGACTTTAAGGGCCGTGTTCTCAAATCTTACTTTCCTCAAGAGGTCTTGAGTTTTTGTTTTACTTGATTCCAGCTTGGGAATTTGTAATGTATCCTTTAGCAATCTTGTATTTAGGACATCATCGGTTTCTCTGTTAAGGTGTATGATATCCAGAGTAGGAACATTCTACAGGTTAACCCTAACCTCTAACACTTTATTACCCATTGTCATGGCCAGACTTAGGGTGTATGTAGCATGATCCCTCACAGTTTTCAATGCTACATCTGGCCCGGGTAACTGTCTTATTTCCTCATATAGCTTTATTGTCTCATCAAAAAATTTATCAGCCATCTCTCTATAAGTATTCAGCCAATATTCTTTAGATGCATACATGCTGGGAGTTTGTCCATCAAATACATACTCCTGAAGTTCTAATGTCACATACCCCAAATTTGCAAAAACATTTTATGTTTTAGGAGACATTATGTTATAATTTTATTATAAAGTTTGTAATAATTACCAAGTGGGGTCAAGGATAATTGCATGTAATTGTTGAATATTTAATTAATTAATAAATGAAAGATGAGACAACATCTTAAGGAGGCTGTCAAATGAGTGTTTTACTGGCCACTTGGTGGAATAGGCTGGGTTGAGAGTAGATTGACACTTGGCAGTATCCTCAAACTACTTCTAGCTGTTTCAAGTGGCGACTTCCCTATTTTTGTGGTCATGTTCCCCAAGAAAGTGGAACAAGAGCAGGTGGCTCATTAAGTGAAAAATGACCCAAAAGACCTAGGCATGCTAATAAAATTTCCCATTGAATTCAGCTGAGGCTGCTCATTCTTTACCTGTGAAAATTCTGAGTGAATTTAGTGCACAATAATTTCAATGGAGGGGACTAGCAGAAGTTTTGAGTGGAAAGTGTTGAATTTTTGAACTAGTGCAGATCATTTAAGCTAAGTTCATATTGCTATAAGTAGAAATATTACTGTTGATTACTCAGTGGAGTTGCAGAGGTTTCTAAACTAGTTCTCTCACCCAGTACTTTCAACCATGTGGACCAGTAGACAAGATCGGGTGTCCTGAGATTTGAAGTTCAGCTATCCTCAGGAGTTGGTTGGGAGGAACATGCTACTTAAGTTGTTGTCGCCTCTTCTACATTTCCAGGTTCTACATGTTCTTTATCATTTCTCTATGCATACTTAGGATCAATAAGGAATGAATTTAGAAAATAATATGTTATGTGTCTGCCTCATTTGTTATTAGAATTATTGAAGGAAATCTTTTACTGTGAAAAGATAGACAATTTTGGATTAGATATGGATAAGGATAAATGATTAGAGTAATTTCAAATTTTACTGATGGATAAAATACCTAACTGTATTTTTCCACACCTTCAGGATGGTAGTACTCTAGTAGAGTAGGTTAGATTAAATTATGATGGATAAATCAAATGAAGAATGTAGGATTATGTTTATTTACTTTTTATAGATTCTTTGTAAGAATGTGCAAGAGTTCCTTAGTTAGAATGCACCTGTTAAAGAAGCTAGACGTGAACTATTTCCAAGAAAGATCTTTTAAAAAGAAAAAAATATATACACAGTCTGTGCTCCTTTTTACACAGTAAATAAATTACTAGCTATAAGCCTAATTATTATAAGTATACACAATTATTAAACATTATTATAACAGAAAAATAAATAAGCAGCAATAACCTATAAACAGTAAAGTCAGGTTTAGTAATCACTTAGGTAATTTCATTACTATTGTAAATGAGGATCAAATTTTAAATACATTACAGTTAAATATTAACTCTGTAAATATTTAAAAATAAATAAAACTTTACAAAACCCTAATTTAGAGAAACTGTCAAATATGCCATTCTTTTCCTTCTCTTTTCCAGATTAGGGTTAATACAGTTTTACCCACAATTACTTTAAGCAAAAAATTCTTCATTTATACAAATACAATTATCTATTTTATAAATGCACATAATTAAATAAAATTTTCACAAAAACAGTATTGAAACTCTTTGTCAAATATAAATAAGACTAATCAAGTAAAGGCCTTCTTAAATTTTCCAACCCAAGTACACAGTAAGAACTCGGGTTGTATTAACCAACCTTTCTTTTTATTTATTTCCTAAAACAATTCTTAAACTGACAGAGAAGAACTCAAAACTCTGTTTTAAAACCAATATCCAGAACATTTTCCTTTTTCTAATTAAAATCAAAAAATTTGAACTTAAACAGAAATAAAACCTTTTCTAAATTCTTGAACCATCCTTTCATCAACAAAAGTATTGTAACAGTAAAGTAATTTCTATTAATTTAAAATTTAAACAAAATTGAAATTTATCTAAAACAGGAAAACCCCATAGTCTACCATCAATTTATTTAAACCACGGCATATTACTAATTATATGATATATAACACAGTAAGCTTTAGAGATTAATCAGAATGTAAACGGTTTCTAAACCCTAGAAAAACATAATTAAAAATCCCACAAAAAAATCATGGCTTCAAGCCTGTCCAAAATATAATTCCTGTAAATCAAGTTACGATCGAGAAGGCCTCATAAGAATTTCATCAAGTCACGACGATACGACCTTGCCAAACAAACAGACTACATCGTAGCCACGGCCTATCAGTATGCAAATCAAGTGTAACAGTATCACCCATGAACCCACACACCATCGCAGAGGAAACCTCAGGCAAGGACCAAGGCTTACCTGGTCTCTGAAGGAGCATGGAGAACCCTCTTCATCGGATTCTTCTAGCTTGTAGTCTAGAAATTCTTCTTGTAAACTGACCTGCACACCCACTGAAGAATGGTTAAGCCTTATGTATAAAAAAAACTAGCATATACACTTATGGAAAATACAATTTAGGAAACGATGAGTTTACCTGGAGAATTTTCTTCACCATCCATGAACTATCTTTAATACACATCATTTTCAACCAAGTAAAAACCCTTTTACACTAGTGACTAGGAAAGAGAGACAGGTAAAACCACACTCGACGATATGGTTAAGCCATCAACCAAAAACCACGATGAAATCAAAACTGAAAAGCACACTGCTAATTCAGACAAAGTTCACAAGTCAACAAATGTATGAAGAGAAGCTCTCATAGAGGCAAAGAAGTGGTAACAAAGGCCCTTACACACAGAGATAAGCAAAGGAGATAAAATCCCTCACACGCAGAGGTGAGCCATGGCGACAACGGCCCTTACATGCAGCAGTAAAACATTGGTGAAACCATGAGGCCATAATCCTGCAGCTCCATCTCCATAGTAGTAATAAGATAGGTTAATCATGGAATTTTAGGGTTTTGGGAGCATATATAACAAAGTGCCAAAGTCAAAACCCTAGCCACTATCGAGCCACCATGTGGACTCCACCTTCGGTTAAATTTTATGGGTTTTGTTCTATAGTTCAGAAGTGTGAAATGAAACCTACAAAGGATTTCATATAACCTTTGTTAGTATGGAAAACTTATATAAACACCCTTTTTTTTGAGCTAGGGTTATGCAACAAGGAAAATACCATACTAGAACCTTGGTTAAAGAAAAACTTAAAAGCATAATATTTTAAGTATAGAAATTCTTAGCATAGTTCTTGGGTAAGGTTTTATTTTATAGTTTAAAATTGCGTAAATAGGATAAAAATAATTATTGTATAATATCCCTCAATGAGATTTAAAAACATGCAAAATTTTAGGTTAGTTAGGTTCATTTAGTAATGAACTATTGAACCTCTAAAAAACAGAGCAGTAATACTACATATATAACGATAGAATGCTTTTACTTTTATCTTCTCATTTGATAATTACATAAGCAATTAAGGAAATTATACTCTGTTGAAACTCGTTAGTGTCATTGATATAAATGATAATTCTTATACACTCGATGACAATATTCTAAACTAAGGTGTAATTGCCGATGAGGCATTTAATTTAACATTGATATAAAAACATACAAGTTACCTCAGTAATAAATAATTTTATAATGCAAGGAGCTAGGTTGCAACATTTATCAGTCCATAAGAGTTGTATGTAGGACTTAATAATAAATTGGATAAAAGTATGACGTATAGGCTATAGTCAAAGATAAGTAGAAAACATATATTTTCTATGTTATGCTTGAACTTCCAAGTACTACACTTTTGGATAAATAAATAAAAGTAACTACACAAATTTGACGATACCTTTTTTTGCCCCAAAGTTGTAAATTAAACAATTATACTAGCACTTTATTTATGCTAGTTGAAATAATTTAGTCTTGATCCTGAAACTGGTTTACAAAACGTCTTACATGTAAAAGAAGCATCACTTCATTGCATTAGATAAAAATCTAAGTAAGCCTCGGTCATGAACTGAAGTTCCTTCATATTACAAATAGTAAAATAAACTTTAGTACCTAGTAAACAAATAGATGTGTTCATTTCATGTTACTTCAAATCATCGCCTGATAAATCAACCTTTAATTACTGAATTATGGAAGCAAATAATTTAACTATACAGATACAGAAATTAACAAAGATTAGTTTAGACCTTAATGTTGTTAACTGTTAACAGTTAAATGTCCCTCTTAAGCAACAATTGTAAACATTTAATGTCATAGGAAAAATTTTAAATTTTTTTGAAATTTTGGAGTATTACATCTAGCGCAGCTGCTATGGGCTCTTCTTGATTTTGTTTTCCCTTTTCATTACTCTTCTTCATCTACCCTCTCGTGTTGCTTTTCTTCACCTACATTATCTGTTGTTTTTGTTCAAGCTTCTGCTTTTTTGGTGTGCTAGAAGTATCTATTTCATCAATATCCATGGGCTCTGCATGCTCTTTCTTCTTAGTATTCTCTAAAAAACTTACCAACAATGAGACATTTCCAGCCATTGCAACTATGTTAGACAGTTTCATTTGGGAATAATTGTTTCGAGGCGGGGATGAGATAGATTCTTGTTCCATGCTGATATCCTTTGTAGTATAGCTAGGATAATCTTCCCAATTTGATGCTTCTCTAAGTCTAGCTATTTATGTGTGCTTTAAAGGCTTGTTCTTATTAGCCTGTCTCCTTTTGTAAATTACTTGGTGTGGGTCGTAATTTATGGCCTGTCCCAGAGGGAATCCCATGCTTTTGAGTAGACTATCAACCAGTGGTAGGACAGTTCTATTTTTGATAGTGTATGGTCCTATCCCTCAGGGAAAATTAATACCTAAACTTTTCCTAAAGCTCACAATGTGCTCTTCTTCAATAGTAAGCCTCTGCCTGATCAATTCCAAGGAAAAAATCCTGACTGTCAAAAAGGATGGAAGGACATATGGCTGATGCACAAAACCATATAGTCTTATAACTGTTTCAAATTCTGTTAGGAACCAATCCCCTATCATCTTACTAGGAGATAGCTGCATCATTTCCTTCATCTTAGGCAACACCCTGGGCAATAATTCTTGAAAGAAGATGTCATAGATTTCTACCATCAAAGAGTTCATGAATTCACAGTAATTCTTGGTCATGCCATCAGTGATCACTAACCTAGGTGCCTGTGAATTCTCTTCATTGTAAGATAAGAACATTCTCAATAAAAGAGATTGAAATCTGAACACTTTGGCATTGTGGAAGTTAGCAAACTAAGAACGAACGTTCTCATCTAGAAACTCATCAAAATTAAGACAACAGGACTGAAAATATTGTCCTGGAAATTCAGGCTCGATGGGATGGGTTCTCAAAACAAACAATAGACTCAACAATGGCTCAATGATATAGCCATTGGTATCTAAACCTAGAAACTAATTGGCTAAGGTTATGCACCATTGGGTTTCTTCATTAAACAGACTCAAGTCAATGGGGTATGAGAGACTGATAAATTTAGCATCAGGTTTTGAACAAGACTTCAGGAAAGATTCCTTATTTTTTACTGTGGACTCTCGAAAGAACTGTATAATACTTTCTTCCTTGTATTATTCAGATGTGTGGGAAAATTCTTCTAGGACATGGAGGGCTTTGCGAATGTCAGGATCCTAAACAGGGCAAAGGATTTTGGACTTGGACTTATTCATGATGACTCCTTCAGTGGCAGAAAATATATTTGCACACCATTTAACAAACTTAGGGCAATGGGGGGTCTAGTTTATAGAGAACAAATGGAAAATTATCTAAAAGAACCATAGGTATCACTACATTAGTTATTAAGGGCTTCCAGTTTACCTTTAGCAATTTCAATTGTTTCATTCAATAGAATAATATCAAATATTTCTGCATTTTCATCTACGAAACTTTCTTCATCCTTCTGATCAATAACCCTTTATTCTTCATTATCTCCAACCTCTACTACCTCTATCTCATCTATTTTACCCATCTTCAACAGTACTGAGGAAGTATTAGGGGGGATACCTTGTCACTTAACACAATTCTATCTGTCTGCGTTGGCACTCTATACGCAGTTAGGGTGTTCGTCAATCTTGAAGCTCTAGAAAAGGCAAACCTTTTTCAACTCCACGTAGATACTTTTATAGTTTTTTATACTGCGTAATCCTTGCATGCCTCCACACAATCTATACCGTAGATCCTTTTTATTTGCGATCTAAGCCTTTGATCTTCAAGGTTTCCATACCGAAGTTTCAACACTATCAATATGTGCAGCTTGATTTTGGGAAATCAACATCGACCGTCGATCTCCAAACTACCCTCATCGGAACCGTTTATCCCTGAGAACTTTCACATTCTGTCAATCCTTTTTCCTCTGATCAAGTGAGAAACTTCCTATCACGGAATGTATCCTATCCATTGATCAAGATTGATCCCTCTTTATGACCATCGATCCTTGCAGACCCTACAACATTTTGGAAATTGGAATCTCGACCCTATCTGTGCTAGTTCAAATCATGGAATTGACTACGACCGCAGAAGTATCTCTTCCTTTACCTCAGTCGTCCGATCCTTTCTCCTTTTAACACATTCCGTGATTTGCAAAATTTACTTTGGTCGAGCATGTTCATTGTGCGGAAATCTTTAGCGTCGTTGATCTACCTTTGGATCAATCTCCACTCTTCAATACTGCTTCCATTTAAAACCTTCTGAAAATCCCAAGACTGCATTCTGCCTTACATCTTCGTTCCGTAGAATCTCCGTCCACCATTGATCTTCACCACCCTGGACCTGGACTGTCGATTCATGGTTCTCTTTACCTTATTTCCATCGTTGCTTGCTCCCAAAGTAAAATCATCCACCACCGTGGATCCAAACCCCTTCATCATCTCATGGTCCATCATGAATGCTTCATGTGCCCCCGATACTCTAAAGGGCACCTTCATAGTATTTACAAAATAGGGTCTTTTCCCAAATCCTTCAATAATCCAAAATTATTTCAATACGGTGCTAATAGCTGGATCCACTAGGGATACTATCTTCCCAGTGAGGTATCCAAGAACCTTGTAGACCAATAGCCAAATCCATCAACAACCCAAGTCTTTTATTTTATTTATCAATCTGAAAGAAAATAAAACTGAAAAATGGTTACTTTCCCGATCTTAAGGCCTTCTCCGCGGGCTTCAATATTTCTGGCTCACCATCTATGTTGATTGAAAGTAAAAATATTTACACTATAATAAATAGGATTCTTCCCCCTTACTCCAAGTAATGCTTTAGAAACCTCCCATTCACCGGGCCTCCCTCATACTGTGACCCATCTTGATATTGTAGAATAAAAGCATTGTTGCCCCTGTACGCTGCAATGATGTATGGACTTACCCATAAATGATCAAATTTTCCATGTTTTCCTTTATCTTCATGTGGGGCATCCCATTTTAACACCAAGTCATTAACCTGAAAAATGTCTTCTTTTATTTTTCTTTCAAAGGTATCCTTCATCTTCTCATGATGTATCTGTACCTTATCATATGCCTTATCCCTTAGTTCATTTAGCTCAATAATCTGGTTTATTCTCCTTTGCATATGATTTGGTTCATCTTGTTGGTCCTGCAACAATTTCATAACTGGTACTCCCAGAGATGCTGGAAAAATCACTTCAGATCCATACACTAGTTGGAATGGTGACATTCTATTGAGGCCTGGAAAATCGCAGGTAACAATAGTTAGGGATTCTCCCCAATAAACGTTCCCAACTAGCCCGTTGTTGTTTGGTATGGGGAATCCATCCAGTTTATGGTCCAGCTACCATAGGTAAAGTAACAAAAATAAAAGGTTTTACCGGTTACAGCCCAGTCCACTATGTGTATTTTTAGTTTTTTGATATTTAAGTATGATATGCAAGTGCCTATCTAACAATGCAAATTGATAGAGAATACGAGGATCGGTCATAATGTGATGCACAGGTTCTTACCTCTCGTCTTAACTCTCTCACATCTAAATCACACACAACAAAAAAACTAAAACTAACTATCTAACCTATCCCTAGGAAGCAAGATTATCATTTATTAATGAGTAATGTATTTTGCGCATGTATTCAGAAAAATCATAGATAGTTGTTACTTATTTCAAAACACATGAACATTTATAGATATATACACAACAAGATAGCTCATTGTTTATGAAAAGCCTTCATTACTCGTAGTGGAAATTTCATAGAATAAACCAGAGTGCATTCATAAAAAGAACATAGGTTCAAAGAGTTAGAACANATTCAACAAATCCATAGCACAACATTTGAAACCTTCCACAAAGCTTTCTCCAATAGGAAACTTGTAATTTCTTTATGCAAAAGGAAATAGTTCTTCTTACTCTCACAAATCTATCTGGGAAAAAGTCCTTTATTATATCTAATTCTCCTATACTTATACTACAAGCAAAACCTTTGGGTTTCCCCCCCCCCAGGGTGACCTTTGGGCTCCCCCAAATGTTTAATCTCACAATTTTGTCCTTTTGTGAGTGCTCATGATTCATACAAATGTTACATTTCATATTTAAGATTTAAGAGCACTTTATAAAAAGGGACCAGCTTGGTAACTGACGAGATTTTCCCAAGCTCGGGCCTCTGCCACTATTGATTCTGCTCAGTAATCCATTGGTATTTTTGAGATCCTATTGATCTCGTACTTTCACTCTCTTCTTTTCCTTGAGCAACATCTCTGCTTCTTTATGCTTTAGCTTCTTCTTTCATGGCTGCATCCCTTCTGCCTTGACCTTTAGACATATCTTCTTTGCAGCAATCATCCTATCATGAACATATCAGATCATTAGTGTTTAACAAAGTAACACAAACTATATCAATACATGCATTATGTAACATGAACTATAAACAATATTAATGCATGAAAAGATAAGGCAAAGAAAATCCTGCAAGCTGGGCCTGAAATCTGCTAAATCCACTATCCAAATTAAAATCACAAGCCCGATAAAACAGGATCCCTATCTCAATCCAGGCCGCATCAGGACCAATTCGACATCCACCGAAGAAAGAATGAATCACAGCAGAGCAACCGCCAATCTAAACCCTAAGCCACGCTCCTCATCTCGGAGAAAACTAGACTCGATCAAAACCCACGAAACAACTCCGTCATCATAAAATAGAGTAAAAGCACATAAGAAAAACAAGGCAAAAAAAACCTTCTCGGCAAGCAGGACTACTAAGCATTGGGCGAAAACAAAACTCTCATCGGCGGTTGAAACGACTATAACATCGAACGATTAATTCACCAAGGACCCGCAACGGCAGAATACCATCAGACTACGGCTTCCACGATCAAATGAAAATCGTCGACGGTCGGAGGTTCTTAGGACTAGCTAGTAAAGAGTCAGTAGATAAACAAACTAAGCGTCAGAAAGATAGTTTACTGGAAGGCTGCAATGGTGGATGTCAAACCAACTATGGGTCTCATTAATCATGAAACCATCAGCAATCGGAGTCATTAATCACTAATTGTTGGCAACTTAAATCTCAAAGTTGCCACCGTGTCAACAACACAAAGGACTAGCCCTCTGATCAATCATTAAAACCGTTCCAATGGAGAAAACAACATCATCTAAAAACAAAAAGGTTTATGCAATAAAACCACAGAAATGGCAAGACTAAGAACTAACCGTTGGCATGTTCATTATCTTTCCACCAAAACGGCGGAGATATAGAAGACTAATTCTCCGATAGTGATAAGCAAAACAACGTCGAAAGTCAAAAGGTGAAAGATTTTTGAAAAATAAACGAAGGAAACAAACCATCGACGAAAAACATGACTCCCAACGGGACATTCATTATTTATCTTCAGCAAAGGTGGCTGCATAGAGAGCTACGGCCCCGACTCAATCATAAACAAACCTCTGACAACGATAAAACCAAACCATCAAAAAATCAAAAAAATGTTAAGTTCCACAGTCAAAAGCATTGGAAGTTTTATATCATTCAACCTCCGAAAGTGGTAAACAATTGAACTCAAATCAAACTCAGGAAAATCCAAATTCACAACAGAGGAAAGACAAAGTTCAAGAATCCAAACACTCCCAGGAAAGATAAAATTAAAAGGAGGGTCCAAAATTTTAAAAATTTGGGAAAATAGTTGCAGTTGCAACACATTCCAATATCCCTCTTTGTGCTGATTATGTTATCCCATAAAGAATACTTTAGCTTTGTGTTCCAGGCTCTTTTATTCTCTTCCAATAGCTTCTTATTTATCCTCACCATAATTTTGTTAGAGGACTCTTCCAGTCCGTTACCCTGTGGATAATAGGCCGTAGAATGATTTAGACTTATATGATACTTATGATAGAAGTTAATCATCTTCTTGGATTTAAAAGCAGGTGCATTATCTATTACAATTCTTCTAGGACAACCAAATCTTGGTAAAATATTGTAATCCAGTAAATCCATTATTACTGCCTCTGTAGCTCTTCTAGTGGGCATTGCTTCAAGGGCCATTTTGTAAAATAATCAGTTGTTGTTAAAATCCATGTATGTTGTCCCGAGGAGTTAGGGTTTATTCCCCCAATGAAATCCAATCCCCATTGCGGGAAAGGCGATTCTACTGATATGGGGTTGAGAGGGAGTGAAACCACTTTCCTCTTTCCATAAAAAAATTTGCATTGATGACATCTGGTGGTTTCTTTATATACATATGAAAACAGTGAAGGCCAATAAAATCCTTCTCTCAAAATTATATTCGTTGTTACTTTCCAAGAATGATGCCCCCCGCAATCTCCTTCATGGAACTCCCTCACTATTTGTTGAGCTTCATTTTCCATAAGATAGTTCAGCAATATACCACCTGAGATCCTTCCAATATAGGTGTTGATCTATAATACATAATTTTGCAGCCTTCAGCTTCACAAATCTGGCTCTAGTTTTGCTTAACCCTGCTAGAGGTTGTAAATTTTGCAACACATAAACAATATCAGCATACCAAGGAGAGATAGAAAAATCAGGCATCACCTACACTTCTGCGTCCAACTGATTTGATTGACTAGCCAAAAAATTTAGCTGCAGAGAATCGCAATGAGAATCCATCATCATTTTAGCCAATCCTTTCCCTTTAATCAACTTCGTGGGTTTAATTTCTATGTCATACTCTAGAAGTACTGCAATCCATTTAGCTCTTCTCCCTTCCGGATCTGGCTGTGTAAGTATACTCTTCACCACACTACTGGGAACATAGGAAATTATATGTTAATGGAGAATGTAAATCCTGAAATCCTTCAAGGCCTTAACCAAGGCATACACTTGTTTTTCCATTATATCATATTTTAGTTCTCCATCTCTTAATATCTTACTAAAAAAAGCTATAGGATGTTCCTCACCTTGATTGTTCTTCTGTAACAAAATAGCCTCCACAGTATGCTTTGAACCATATGAGAATATTAAAAAATATCTATTGAAATCTAGACTCACCAACACAAGAGCTTATGAAATGGATTATTTTATATCTTTGAAATATTTCTTAGCTTCCACTGTCCACTTTTTTCATGATCTTTTCTCAGCATATTGGTGATGTTCACCAGGATCTCAGCAAAGCTGGGAATGAATCTCCTCAATAAATTTACCTGTCCAATGAAAGATTGTACTTCCTTCTTACTTATTGGCTCTCATACCTTCAAAATGGCACTCACCCTTTCTGGATCAATCTGTATACCTTCTTTGGAGATAATGTGCCCCAAAAGTTTTCCTTATTCTAGAGCAAAATTTGACTTCCTCAGATTTAATGAAATGCCATACTTTCTGCATTTAAGGAAAACCCTCTCCAAATGTCTGATATGTTCCTTATCAGACCTAGAATACATACTAATATCGTCCATGTAAATCACCACAAACCTGTCTCTTTCATCTGCAAAATCAATATCCATAGCACATTGGAAAGTGGCTCCCTCATTCATCAATCCAAAAGGCATCTTTGCATACATGAAAGTACCCCATGGTGTGGTGAAAGTAGTTTTTTCCTAATCTTCAGGAAGTACCTTTATCTGATTGTAACCTAAAAACCCATCCATAGTAGATATTCTCTTTGAACTTACCACTTTCTGTAAGATTTGGTCCATCTTGGGTAAAGGGTAATTATCCTTCAAGGAGACTCTATTTAAATTTCTGAAATCCACACACAGTCTTATTTCTCCATTTTTCTTTCTAACAGGCACCAAATTAGCAACCCATTTCAAAACTCTCAGGGTTACAATTATTTTAGCATCAAAAAAATTTTGATCTCCTTCTCAACAATAGGAAACATCATTGGGTTAATTCTTCTGAGCTTCTTCCTAAATGTTTTTTCTCCAAGATTTATTGGAATAGTATGTTGTATAATGGAAGTGTCATACTCTTTGAGGCCATCGTAACTCCATGCAAATACATCTGTGTATTTCTTCATCAGTTTCACATATTCATCTTTTTCTTTAGCGGGAAATTTCTTGCATAACCTTACAATTTTGGGATTATCTTCGGTACCAATATTCTTTTCTTCGACAGCATCTTCAGCAGGTTTGACTTTGGTATATCTGGAAACATCGTTTTGGGAAAAAAGTTTCTCTAAGGGAATTAGGCCTATGGGGATGTGATTACTCTTCAATTATACTATATCCTTCCCTCCTAAAGAGATTTTCAACTTTTTTGTTTCAACAATCCCTTCTTCTTCTCCCTCAACATCTAGGAGATTTTCAGAGTCAACACCTTCATTGTCTATGCGAGTATTCACAAACTCACCAGACAGTTATAAAAATATTTTAATTTGCATGTCATCTTCAAAAACATGCCAGTACTTAGTATTGTCTGGTATGGAATTCCTGCTCATAATGTCAACCTTGTATTTTCTTTTACCTGTCGTAGGAGTTTCAAATTTTCCAGCAACAGTTTCCAACGAGTCTTCCATAGTATTCTCATATCTAGGGATCACTTGAACACTGTGTTTAGTGAAATAATTCCTGAACATATCCCATACTTCATTCATGTAATCTCTCATTGTAGGATGCTTAGTCTGATAGTTTTCATTCACCTAATTTATCACAAGCTCTAAATCTCCAAAAAATTGGACCCTTTTAGCTCCCAAATCCTTCAATGCATGTAAACCAAGTAACAAATCCTCATATTTTGCTACATTGTTAGTACATTCGAAAACCAGCTTGTAAGAATAAGATTTAAAATCTCAGATGGGAGAGATTATATATACACCAGCTCCAGCACCCACTTTGGCCACAGATCCATCAAAATACATCCTCCATACTCCTTCTTCCTTCTGTTTCCTTTCCAAAGCTTCCTATTCACTTATTTCCTTTTTATCCTTTTTACATTTATTTGGCACAGCAACTTTTGAATCACAAGGAGACACATCATTGAAGAAAATAGATGACCCCAAGGTTGTATCAACGGCATAAACATGATGAATTTCTGGTTGATCTTGGCTACTTACAACATAAGGTGATATTTTTTCACTGTACAGTCTCTTGTTTTCATTTCGAACAGGAATTGTAGCATAAGACATATCCATTTGCAAGCTTCCCTTTAACTTTGAGGTCCAAGACCTTAACAACAAAATACCAAATTTGGGATGGATATAAGCCACAACAACATCCATGACCACGGTTTTAGATGGAAACTTATTCAAGGACACAACCATGTCCTTTATCAAACTTGGACACTTAACCCTTTTAGAATCAAAAGAATACAAATATTTATAAGGCCTTGTAATCTCCAACCCCAAACTTTCCACCACTCCCTTAGGCATTAGATTATGTGAAGCACCTGAATCTAGCATATCATTATGCAACACCATGTCATGCACATTTAAATTCATATAAAAAGGTGGTACTTCTTCATCTTCACTATCCACACTATCAATATTAGACCCCAAGACAATAGTAGGGTTGTCACATGTCAGTTCCAATATATCTGGGTGAGTTTCTCCCTGATTACTGATCATTTTTGTTATTGTGTTCCTGTATTCCTAATTTCTGAGTAGCTCATTAAAAGGAATTGAATTTTTAGCTTAGCAAGTTCACTTTGTAGATTAAACATGGAATAAATTTTATCTACATCCATAGGTGTTGTTTGTTTTGGTTCTTTTATTTTCTGAGTTTTATCTTCAACTTCTTTTGGCACAACAAGTTCTTTTTGTTTTTCATTTTTCTTTTCTGTATTTACCTGAATACTGGAAGGTTGATTTGTATTTAGTCTTCCCTTATTTATAACAACATCTCTACTCCTCAATTTGATCTTTATAACATCATCTATAGCATGCATATACCCTTTATGATATTTTTCCAACTCCCCCTCCAAATTATCATCATCTTCTGGTGCAAACATGTTATGTTCCTCCTCAGTCAAATAGGTTTCAGAATCCAAATCACCAAAATGATGAATATGGTCTTCAATAGACTTTGCACCATCATTATCTTCCACATAATTTTCAGGGAATGGTGGTCTTATCGACTGATCTTATTGGTTCCTTGGATTTCTCATGTCTCTTTGTCTAGTCTGTGGGGGTGGGGGAGGAATGGCCCTTCTAAAATTGGGGTTTCTGATATGGGATTCATTCTGTTATTGATTCACTAGCCTAGCCTCCACAATTATCCTATCCATCAACGTTTCCATTGTTTTCAGCATCATTTCAAATTTTGACATCATTGGGTGAATAAATAGCGGAGGTGGAGGGTAGTTCTTCTCTATCTTTCCTCCTATCAACATCTGCCCTTTGTTTTATCTTCCCACATGCCATCATATTGGCTTGTACTTCTAATGCATCTGTAAACATAGAAAAAAGAGTATTTGATTTTATTTCTCTCAACAACAAAGAAAAATCATTGTCAAAGGCTTCGGCATAATGAATTTTAGCAGCACCAAGTGAAGGCTTGATATCATTAGGTATTGAATTATAGACTCTCATGAACCTACTAGAAAACTCATGGACTGACTCAAAAACTCCCTTCTTGAGGTTATTGTATTGGGACAGGACTTGTAATGAACTCTGCTTATCATCCCATCTTTCCAGAAATATCGTTTGAAAGCATGTAAAGTTCGGAATAGATATAGCAGGTAAATATTTATACCATTTCTTGGCTTCCCTGGACAAACTTTGTGCAAAAAGCCTCATCTTGACATCCTCATGATCCACTTCCTCTAGATCTATAAAATCATCAAAATTTCCTATGTAGTACCTTGCAGAAACATTCCTTTCTCCATCATACAGTGCAATTCTTTGGGCATGGTTCAAAGGAATTTCATGCAGTGCTACAAGTAAAGCCAATGGAGCAAACCTAGCTGCAACCATTGGTATAAGTGGGTTAGGAGCAGGTGGTATAGGTTGCACAGTTGGGGGATTCAGAACAGGCTGGGAGATAGGAACTTGAAAGCTCTGAAAAATAGGGGTAGCCTTTTTAGCTTTCGCTGAGGTCTCAAGTTTTAACCACAAAGCATTGAGGAGATATGATTCCAACCTATTAGGGTTGGTCTCAACTTTTTTTAGCTCAGACTCAGACTTTGATTTTGACAATACTCTCTCAACACTAGTTTCCCATTCAGACTGGTATCTTATGTAAATCTTGAGATGATTATGTATCAAACTGAGGATTATTTACTTTTTCTTTATTTCTATTTCTAAGTATTCTTTCTAGATTTTCCACACTTTGCAAATTTTTAGTATTAGGATTACCTCTCATATGTGCTCTCTTGAAAGCCAAGATGTCTCACGTAATACTGCTCAAAATGAATGCGAAGACACCAGGGAAAATGTACAACCTTCTTGTGAATGTAGAAACTCCTATTTTCCCGCAGAAATCTCTTTCTTGAAACTTTGCAATTTTTGTCGTTCTTCCCAGGACTGATATGCACTTTTGTCCCCGAAAATAGTGCAATTTGTTAGCACCGGAAATTTACAAAAGGTTGTGAAGGCTCGTTCCCAGGTAACAACAAAACTAATTTAGGAAAGGGAGCTAGCTTCTCCAATTCCAGAGAGGGATCTCTCACAGATGTATAGCAAGGCCATATATGTGGTCACAAAATGAATATCAAAAGAATATCAAATATCAGTGGTTGGCAATGAAACAGAGATATATTGAGCGATGGAGTCAAAATATCAAGAATACAGGGCAATATGCACAGGAAAATGACCACAGGAGCGAGGTATTGCCTCAATCACGGTCATTATATTTGGGGTCTGGTCGTATAAGCAGAAAGATGACAATCCACTAGCGCAGAGCACCGCAGGGATGAATTCCATGCTAGCTTTGGGAGAAATATTTGGTGAAAACTGGAGACAATGGTAGGAGCATATGATTATGAATTCCCAGCCATTATACACTAAGTCTATGATATGAAGAAACAACATAATGTAAAATACAACAGGAAAGACATGCACATGAAAGGAAAGGAAGTTACAGACTGCAATTGAGAGACACACAATAATTCCTGTAAATGCATATATCCAGCGTATAGCTATGAAACTTGTATTAATTCAAAAAGAAACACAATAGTATCATAAGTTTGAAAAAAACCAACCCTTAGGTAAATTTATAATGTCTTGGACCTCCTAGACCGACCTTAGAATCAAAATTAGTTATAAACTAAAGAACAACTTCTAACAAACTCGAACGTGGCATATACACCACAATTTACATAAGACAGAAACAAACTACAAACTATTGGAAAAAATAGGCTAAAAATCCTTCTTCTGAGTATCTCGGCTAATGACACCTGTACAAAATCTGAGAGAAGTGATTGCGAGTAGGTATGTCTTGTGAAAAACTCTTCATGCTATCTTCCTTGATATCTTAAAGGCTGTAATTTTAATTTGTTTGAGCCATACAATTGAATTGATTTCCACAAATCAGGACCAGACAAAGTGTTGATGTATTTGTAACTTTGGAATATATTCACTTGTATATATTGTATTTCATTGGTCCCCGATGCTCCTATCAGGAGTATCACTTGTATTTCTTTGTACCTCGATGTTCCTATCGGGAGAATTACTAAAAGTCATGAGGAATTCCCCTTTGTTGTAAGTCGGGTCATTAGTACCCTAATTGTGGTTACTCAAGCCTACATAACTGAGTTAGGATTACTCGAGCCTACATAACTGAGTCAAATATTAAGTGAATGAAAGAATATAAATAGAGAGTGTGCCTCTCTATTTGACACACATACTCACTCAACTGGGGCGCATGAGTGAGAGAGGAAGTGCTGGCACAAGTGAGAGAGATCAGCTATCGGAGATCATCTTTATGTTTTCTAGTTTTACTTTTGCTATTGGTGCTCATTCTATCTCCGAGGAAGTTGCGGTTTTTTATCCTTTATGGTTTCCTCGAGGAAAATTCTTTGTCTCTTGTCTCTTGTGATTATTGATGTGCATGTTATTCTCTCAGATAAGATCCTAAGATCATATTTCTTAAATGATAAAAATATAACATGGTATCAAAGCTAACTTGAGAAGAAGACACTGTGCAACTGCAGAAGCCAGGGCTTCTTACTTTTTGGGTCTCTCTCCACAATCCATCAGCAAAAGGAGGGTAGGTTGAGTCTCCATTGAAGGGCGCATCTTTCTGTCGAAGCAGAATTTTATTCCAGGCATTTTTAGTTTTTGGTGCAGGAAATTAGGCTTTTTACAGAAGAATTTTTGAGTGAGTCCGGCACAGGATTTCTCTCCTCATCAAAATCAAATTTTAGATACCAAGGTCTAGATTTTTTGTTGGGTAAAACTATGGGAAAGACAAACCCTAAAATACTAAAACTAGTGTTTTTGGTACATTCACTATATCTCGGGATTGAAGAAGTCTCAAGGGCTGAAATTTTGATAGGCTAGAGAAAAACTCCCAATGTACCCTACATAAACATTTTAGCCTCAGATTCGCTATATTTTGGGATATATGATTCCTCCAAATCAGGGTTCCAGCCTCTCCCAGGATTCATCCTTAAACAGAACACCTAGGGAGAATTCCTATATATCGGGATACGAAAGTCCAAATGAAAATTCTCAAGATGTTTCAGATAGGGAACGGAATATAATTTCTATGGTAAAAGTTTCATAACCTGAAGGTGAAACATTCACATGTGGAAGTCCATACATGTTCGCTATGCTAAATAGTCATGAATTAAGTCACCTTGGGAAAACTATCCTAAGTCCCAATTGGTGAAACCAATTCTGGTAAAACCTATGGTGTTGGAAATAGGACAGACAAGGTTACCTTAGTACGAAATTTTAGACATAGAGAAGTAGTGATTTTGGAGATACCGAAGAAACAGTATCAGGCATTTCTGCAGAAGAAATTGGTAAACTAGGGATTCCTATTGTGGGAGATTCCCTCCACTAATTTCAGAAAAGGAGTACATTGAACAGCTCTCCTTGAAGAGACCCATTTCTATCCAATCAAATTTGAAAGATTCTAAGTTTTGAAAATTAGGGTTTCTCTAACAAACCCTAGATCAGCCAGCTCCAGAACCAGGACGGACACCTCAAATCGGTAAGATCTAATATTTTTCTATTTACAGTTGAGATTCTCATTTCAAGATGACTAATCTCACCAGCTTGATGAAAATCCTGGTGAAGATGAAAAATTCTGAGCATGGAAGTATAGGATTTCACTGGTTCTTGAAGAAAATGAATTGGACACCTACATAAGTGGAGAGGTTCCAGTTCCAAGAGGGAGATGAGGCTAAAGCCTTACTCAAGAAGAAATTGGTTAAGAGGATAATTGATTCAATCAAGGATCACCTTATACCACAAGTGTCTTCCCTAAAGACACCTAAAGAGATGTTTGATTCCTTAACCAAGCTATTTGAAGGGAAGAACATAAATCAAAATATGACTTTGAGAAACCAGTTGAAGAATGTAAATATCCGGAATGCAGAGACCATACAGTCATACTTTACAAGGGTCTCTCAAATCAAAGAACAACTTGAAGCAGTGGATGAAGAAATAGAGAATATAGAAATTATGATAACCACCTTGAATGGCCTCCCAAGATCAAGGGATTCATTCATTCAAGGAATGTGCACCAGAAGGAAGTGATTACCTTCAGCAAACTCTAGGAAGAGTGCACACAAGATGAAGCTCAGATCATAATAAGAGAAAGAGAATATGGGAGCAATTGAAGATCAAGCTCTCATGACTCAAAGAAGATCGCTCAAGTGATGAGGATAATGAAGAACTCAATTCTTGAAGAATATCTTATCCATATTAAGCATTTGGATAAGAAATGATGTTGTTATGAATGAAGAAGATGATGAAATTGAAAGGAGGAGTCTACCAATGAAACAAATAAAGATAAGTATTCAATTTTCATTTCATGATGTTGTTTTGTTATGCATTTGATTATATTCAGTTGATGTATTATGCATGATAGAATGTTTGCATTAATGGCAATATACTACTAATATGCATCTGATGGGTAAGTAGCTCATAGTGCTATACAACTCTTCATTACTACTTATCTAGAATGAAACCTCTTTTCTGACATATTGGATTAGTGCACAATCTCAATGATGTCATGGTAGAGATGGAAGGCATCTAGAAAGTTTCTGTGAGATATGGATGAATGTTGTATTGGCTAAAATAGTTGCATGATCATATCTTTATGCATAAGAATTTTCCATTATGAATATGCCTTATGAAATGTTTCTAACCATACAACTAATGCATTTGACTTGTAGGAAAGATCTCGTACAATCACCTACAAGAAAAGAAGGACAATACTTGTTCCGAAGAACAAGTGATGATAGTTCGAGATATAATCCAAGAATAAAGAATAATATGATGAATGCAATTATGTGACACTATTGAGCGACATCATTGATGCAGAACCTTCCAGCTATGAAGAAGTAGCCAATAAGAAAGGGAAGGAGAATACCAGTTCAAGAAGAATGATGTCTAGGATGCAGTATCGAGACCTGAAGGGAAGTTCGTAGTTCCATCATGCAATAGATGGAAACATCATGGGATACAAGGCAAGATTCGTAGCATGAGGCTTCTCACGAAAAGAAGGCATAAACTACGAAGAGACATTTGCAGCCACTAGAAAGACACATGACAAGAAGAATCATGTGTGCAAATGAAAGAAGGCCTTGTACGAGCTCAGAAGGTACCCATGGGATAACACATACATGAGGAGCTTGAAAGATCACCTAGAGTGATGAAGATCGTAACCTTTGCTACAAGGTTGAATATGAACGCCTATAGAGGATGACAAGCTCACAGATGGGTGCATGAAGAATTTTTGAAAAGGTTCAATATAGAGGATCTTAGTATCCAGTGACCCTAGATGGATACATAGAATATTAGTAGCAGAGGAAGCTACTTGCCACTCCAATACATAATGTTTTAATACATAGAGTATGAAAGGCAGAGGGAGAATGATGCTCCACTTCAGAGGGAGTGACTACAGAAGATCCTGAGATTCGACATGGTACGAAAAGATGGATAGCTTATTGATGGCTCTAGACTTTACTAAGAGTAAAGTGGATTCCAACCTTTACTTCAAGGTTGAAGGTGTAAGACCAGTGTTTCTCCTGTTATATGTCAAGAAGGAGACTTGCTGTCAAGTTAGAGATGAAGGACTTGGATATGATGCACTACTTCTAGGCATGGATATGTGGTAGAGTGCGGATGGAATCCACCTTGGAAAAGGGAAGTATGCAGTGGAGATCCTGAAGAGGTTCAGGATGATGGACTGCAAATCCATGACCACACCTATGGCATTGAACCTGAAGCTATTGGGTGTTGCTTCATCAAAGTTGGTCGATGCCACGATGTATCGTCAGATGATTTGTTCCTTGATGTACCTGACGAATACAAGACAAGATATTTGCTTCGTTGTGAACACATTGAGACATGTTCACTTGATGATTGCAAAGTATACAGTGAGGTACCTGAAGGGTATAGTTGAGTATGGGATCAAGTATGATACGAATCAAAATATTAACCTGGAGGGTTATGTGGATTTTAATTGGGCAGGCAGTGCCATTGATAGGAAGAGCACTTTGAGGTGTTGCTTCAGTATTAGATCAAGTGTGATCTCTTGGTTTAGTAGGAAGGATTCATGCATGGCGCTAAGTACAGTTGAAGAAGAAGAGGAGCAGTGAAGCTCCAGTTTGTGATCCAAATCGAGATCTCTCGAAAGAAGGAGTTCTAGCATAGCCGATGAGACAGGTTGTCTAAGCATAAAATCCTGGTGAAGCTTGCAGGTTGCTCAGATGTAAACGGTCATGTAGGTTGTCCTCGGATGTAATTGATCATGGTGAAGCTCGCAGGTTATCCTTAGACATAATTAGCCCTGATGCGATTCTATGCTAGAAATGGCTAGAGTGAAGTTTGATTACTTTAGGGAGAAGCTTGGTGTTCTTCAGATCAAGGTTCCTTCCAAGGGGAAGTGATGAGTCTATGAACCTTTCTAACATGGTGGTAGGAGGGGCCTCCCATGGTTAGATATAAATGTTATTTCTTTCTGACATGGTGGTAGGTGGGGCCTCCCATGGTCAGATATAAGTGTTGTGCCTTTCTGACATGGTGGTAGGCGGGGCCTCCCATGGTCAGATGTAAGTGTTGGGCCTTTCCTTGGATGGTAGATACAATGCCATAGGATGTAAGTGATGGGCCTTTCCTCAGATGGTAGGTACCATGCTAGAGGATGTAAGTATAGAGCCATTCTGACATGGTCAGATGTAACGGTTGAGCCATTCTGACATGGGGGCAGGCTGGGCCCTCCCATGGTTAGATGTAAGTGCAGATCCATTCTAACATGGGGGCAGGCTGGGCCCTCCCATGGTCATATGTAAGTGCAGAGCCATTCTGACATGGGGATAGGTTGGGCCCTCCCATGATCATATGTAATGGGTGAGCCATTCTAACATGGGGGCAGGCTTGGACCTCCCATGGTTAGATGTAAATGTTGGGCCATTCTGACATGGTGGTGGATTTATTCCTCCCATGGTCAAATGTGAGTGCTAGGCGTGCCTTTCTGACATGGTGGTGGATATGCTCCTCCCATGGTCAGATGTAAGTGTTGGGCGGGAATTTCTGACTGGGTCAGATATAAGTGCTGAAGAAGATGAAGACCTACATGGAGGCTAGGCCTACAACTAGCATGAATAAGGGTTGGCTCTGTAGAACTTCCTATGATGAGTAGAATTGAGAGATAGCACCAGTTGATCGAGATAGTGGAGCAATAATGATGATCTAGTGATGATCTAGCTTTGATGATGATCCAGTGATGATCCAGTAATGATCCATATTTGATGATGATCCTGTGATGATCGAGTGATGATCCAGCTTTGATGATGATCCAGTGATGATCCAGCTTTGATGATGATCCAGAGAAGAAGACTTGTACTGATGAATTGTGTCAAGAGAATACCTTCCTAGTTAAGAGGGAGTGTTGATGTATTTGTAACTTTGGAATGTATTCACTTGTATATATTGTATTTCATTGGTCCCCGATGCTCCTATCGAAATAATCACTTCTATTTCTTTTTACCTTGATGTTCCTATCGGGAGAATTACTAAAAGTCATGAGGAATTCCCCTCTATTGTAAGTCGGGTCATTAGTACCCTAGTTGTGGTTACTAAAGCCTGCATAACTGATTCAAATATGCAGTGAACAAAAGAATATAAATAGAGAGTGAGCCTCTCTATTTGACACACACACTCACTCAACTAGGGCGCATGAGTGAGAGAGGAAGTGCTGGCACAAGTGAGAGAGATCAGCTGTCAGAGTTCATCTTTATGTTTTTGGATTTTACTTTTGTTATTGGTGCTCATTCTATCTCTAAGGAAGTTGCGGGGTTTTCTCCTTTATGGTTTCCCCGACGAAAATTCTTTGTGTCTCTTTTCTCTTGTCTCTTGTGATTATTGTTGTGCATTTTATTCTCTCATATAAGATCATAAGATCATATTGCTTAAATGATAAAAATATAACATAAAGTTGCAACAACCATGTTGTGTGCTAGTACTTTGGGCTCCGTATTCTCTATGTATGAGAAATCAGGTACTGTAGCACAGGTGGCTTTAAAATCAGATAATAATTCAAATGCTCCAACCAATTTATCAAACACAATGGGGCCCGACAAGGCGTGCTACATATCCCCAAATTTGTTGTGGTCAGACCTACAAAGGAATAATCTTTCCAGATACTCCTCCTAAGTACACAAGGGTCCTTTTTCTTCCCAGGAGAAAGGAATACACCTTCTTACCAATGGTTTAAATAACTCAATCACCCCTTTGACTTTGTGATCTATAATATCAATCTTGGCATGTACTGTGACCAGCATTCTTTGTTTCCCAACCACCTTTCTAGCTCTAGAAATAATAGAAACTCTGTTTTGGATACCATACCTGCTGGTTTGTTCTTCTTATAAGTTTCTTAGAAAATTGACAGCATTTTGAGATACCCCCACTAGTCCCTTATGCAATTCTCCATTTACTATCGAAACCTTTTTCTTGGCCATTTCCAAGGCATCCTCCTGATCAGTAATGAAATTCAAATAAGGTATGAACTTATCAGCTTCTGAAATGATTTTATCCCAAATCATATGCCAACATACCTGCAGGACCATTTGGCCAATCACTTGCTTGTTTAACTTGACATTTTGATCTAGCAATTCCTAACATCTTTCTCTTAAATTCTTCTTCTCTTCTTCCTTTTTTGAATCCATGTCTTCTAAATTCTTATTTTGCAACTTTAACCCTATAAGCTCTACATTCCTNCTCCATATTCAGTCTCCATTGTTGATAATTTGCATGATCAATTGTTAATTGCTGTGAGTGAAATTAATCTACTGCAGGCCTGAATTTCTACACTTAGCTTTACCTGTGACATAGATTTAGACAGGGAGGTGGTGTCTGTCTCCACATTGGATATAGTGGCTGGAATTTCCACTACTTCACCTTTCTCTAGTAGCTCTTTTTCATTGACTGCTAGCTTAACCTTTAAATCCTCTTCATTTTCTTTTAGCATCTTATCTTCTTTATCCCATTGTTTCTCCTTCTCCTCGTGTTTCAAAAGTGTGGCCTTGCAATCATTCTGCTCAGTATTTAAAGCCTCATTTTCCTTCTCAAACTCAGTCAACTCAGAGGTCTGAATGAGCTGGGTAGAAGGAATTTTCAACTTCTTTTTAAGCACCTAAATTTCCTTTTCTTTCTCATCCAGTAACTTTTGAGCCAATGCTCCCTTATTTTCCTTTCCATCCACCTTCACCAATTCATCTTGCATCTTTTGAAATTTGACTTTAAAGGCCTTGTTCTCAATTCTTACTTTCCTCAAGACGTCTTGAGTTTTTGTTTTACTTGATTCCAGCTTGGAAATCTATAATGTATCCTTTAGCAATCTGGTATTCATGATATCATCGGTTTCTATGTTTAGGTGTATGATATCGGGAGTAGAAACATTCTCCAGGTTCACCCTAACTTATTCCACTTTATTACTCATTGTCATGGTTAGACTTAGGGTATCTGTAGCATGATCCCTCATAGTATTCAATGCTACATATGGCCTGGGTAACTGTCTTATTTCCTCATATAGATTTACTGTCTCATCAAAAGCTTTATCAACCATCTCTATGTAAGTATTCAGCCAATCTTCTTTAGATGCATACATGTTGGGAGTTTGTCCATCAAATACATACTCCTGAAGTTCTAACCCAGCTGTTATGGGCTCTTCTTGTTTCTATTTTCCCTTTTCATTTCTCTTCTTCATCTGCCCTCTCATGTTTCTTTTCTTCACCTGCACTATCTGTTGTTTTTGTTCAACCTTCTGCTTTTTTTGTGTGCTAGCAGTATCTATTTCATCAGTATCCATGGGCTCTACATGATCTCTCTTCTTAGTATTCTCTGAAAAACTTACCAACGATGAGACATTTAAAGCCATTGCAACTATGTTAGACAGGTTCATTTGGGAATAATTGTTTCCAGGTAGGGATGAGATAGAGTCTTGTTCCATGCTGATATCCTTTGTAGTAGAGTTAGGATAATCTTCCCAATTTGTTACTTCTCTAAGTCTAGCTATTTCGGTGTGCTTGAAAGGCTTGTTCTTATTAGCATGCCTCCTTTTGGAAATTACTTGGGGTGGGTCATAATTTATGTCCTATCTCAAAGGGAATCCCATGCATTTGAGAAAAATATCAACCAATGGTAGGGAAGTTCTGTTTTTGACAGTGTATGGTCTTATCCCCGAGGGAAAATTAATACCTAAACTTTTCCTAAAGCTCCGAATGTGCTCTTCTTCAACAGTAAGCCTCTCCCTGATCAATTCCAAGGAAAAAATATTAACTATCAAAAAGGATGGAAGGACATTTGGATGATGCACAAAACCATATAGTCTTATAATTGTTTCAAATTTTGTCAGGAACCAATCCCCTATCATCTTACTAGGAGATAGCTGTAGCATTTCCTTCATCTCAGGAAACACCATGGGAAATATTTCTTGAAAGAAGATGTCATATATTTTTTCCATCAAAGAGTTCATGAATTCACAGTAATTCTTGTTCATGCCATCAGTGATCACTAACCCAGGTGCCTGTGAATTATCTTCATTGTAAGACAAGAACATTCTCAATAAAAGAGATTGAAATCTAAACACTCTCGCATTGTGGAAGTTAGCTAACTAAGAATGAATGTTCTCATCTAGAAACTCATCAAACTTAAGACAACAAAACTGAAAATATTGTCCTAGCAATTCAGGATCGAAAGGACAGGTACTCAAAACAAACAATAGACTCAACAATGGCTCAATGATATAGCCATTGGTATCTAAAGCTAGAAACTGACTGGCTAAGGTTATGCACCACTGGATTTCTTCATTAAACAGACTCAGGTCAATGGGGTAAGATAGACTGATAACTTGAACATCAAGTTTTGAATGAGACTTCAAGAAAGCTTCCTTATTTTCGATTGTGGACTCTCGAAAGAACTGTATAATACTTTCTTCCTTGTATTCTTGGGATGTGTGGTCAAATTAGTCTAGGACATGGAGGGCTTTGCGAATTTTAGGAGCCTGAAGAGGGAAAAGGATTTTGAACTTGGACTTATTCATGATGACCCCTTTAGTAGCAGAAAAACTATTTGCACACCATTCAACGAACTAGAGGAAATGGGGGGTCTGGTTTACAGAGAACAAATGGAAAAAGGATCTAAAAACACCACAGGTATTGCTACCTTGGTTCTTAATGGATTCCAGTTTACCTTTAGCAGTTTAAGTTGTTTTGTTCAATAGAATAGTATCAAATATTTCTGCATTTTCATCTACGAAACTTTATTCATCCTTCCTCCCAATAGCCTATTATTATTCATTATCTCCCACCTATACTACCTTTATCTCATCTATTTTATCCATTTTAAACAGTACTGAGGAATTATTAGGGGGTCTACCTTGTCACTTAGCACAGTTCTCTGATATGTCTACGTTGGCACTTTGTACGTAGTAAGGGCATTCATCAATCTCGAAGCTCTGTAAAAGACAAACCTTTTTCAAATCCACGTAGACACTTTTATAGTTTTCTATACTGCATAATCTTCACGTTCCTCCACACAATCTATACCATAGATCCTTTTTCTTTGCGATCTAATCCTTTGATCTACAAGGTCTCCATATCAAAGTTTCAACACTATCAATATGTGTAGCTTGATTTGGGGAAATCAACATCGACCGTCGATCTCCAAACTACCCTTATCGGAACCGTTTATCCCTGAGAACTTTAACATTCTACCGATCCTTTTTCCTCTGATCGAGTGAGAAACTTTCGATCATGAAATGTCTCCTATCCACTGATCGAGATTGATCCCTCTTCGTGACATTCGATCCTTGTGTACCCTGCAACTTTTCGCAGATTGAAATTTCGACCCTATCCATGCTAGTTCTTATCGTGGAATTGACCATGACCGTATATCTATCTCCACCTTTACCTCAGTCGTCTGATCCTTTCTCCTTTTAACATATTTTGTGATTTGGAAAAGTTACTTTGGCTGAGCAAGTTCACCCCGTGGAAAGCTTTAGCATCGTTGATCTAGCTTTGGATCAATCTCCACTCTTCAATACTGCTTCCATTTAACACCTTCCGCAAATCCCAAGACTGCATTCTGACTTGCATCTCTGTTCCGCGGAATCTCCTCCTGCCGTTGATCTTCACCCCCGTAGACCTGGACTGTTGATTCATGATTCTCTTTACCTTATCTCCATCGCTGCTTTCTCCCAAAGTAAAATGATCCATCACCGTGGATCCAAACCCCTTCATCATCTCACGGTCCATCATGAATGCTTCATGTGCCCCCGATACTCTAAAGGGAGCCTTCATAGTATTTTCAAAATACGGGCTTTTCCCAAATCCTTCAGTAATCCAAAATTATTTCAATATGGTGCTAATAGGACCATACTTTCTTTGGAAGCAGTTACTAAATGGAAAGTACACCATATGGATGTCAAGACATCCTCCTTGAACGTTGCAGTTAAGGAGGAAGTGTACATGGAACAACCACTGGGATTTGAGACACATGATAGGAAGACCCATGTGTGCGAATTGAAGAAGGTCTTGTATGGATTGAAACAAGAACCGAGAACATGGTACGGCAAGATGGATAGCATCTTCCTAATGAGCTTGGGATTTACTAAGATTAAAGCAGATTCTAACCTCTACTTCAAGGTGGAAGACAAAAGACCAGTGATACTCCTACTATATGTCGATGACTTGTTTCTAATAGGAAATGAGGAGATCATTATATATATAAGGACGAGACTTGATACAAAGTTCGAGATGAAAGACCTAAGTATGATGCACTACTTATTAGTCATGGAGGTGTGTCAGAGTGAAGATGAAATATTCCTTAGGGAAGGGAAGTATGCAGTGGATATTATGAAGATATTTGGAATGTTGGATTGCAAGGATATGGCCACACCTATGGCATCTAACTCTTGATGTACCCTACAGAAAATTTTCATCCTCATATTCACTATATTCTGGGAGATATGACTCCTCCAAATCAGGGTTCCAACCTCTCCCAGGATTCATCCCTAAACAGGAAACCTAGGGATAATTGATATATCTCAGGATATGAAGGTCCAAATGCAATTTCTCAAGATATTCTAGATAGGGCACGGACTGTACTTTTTGTGGTAAACGTTTCATACCCCAAAGGTGAAACAGTGACACGTGGAAGTTCGTACAAGTTCACTATGCTGAACAGTCCTCAATTAAGTCACCTTGGGAAAAATATCCTAAGTCCCAATTTGTGAAATCAATTCTAGTAAAACCTATGGTGTTGGAAAGAGGATATACAAGGTTACCTCAATACAAAATTTCAGACACAAAGAAGCAGTACTTTTGGAGATACCGTAGAAACAGTATCAGGCATTTCTATAGAAGAAATTAGTAAACTAACGCTTCCTGTTCTGGGAGCTTCCCTCCACTAATTTTAGAAAAGGAGTACATTGGACAGCTCTCCTTTAAGAGGCCCATCTTTCTATCCAATCATATTTTAAAGTTTCCAAGTTTTGAAAATTATGTTTTCTCTAACAAACCCTAGATCAGCCAGCTCCAGAACCAGGACGAGCACCTCAAATCGGTAAGATCTAATATTTTTCTATTTACAGTTGAGGTTCTCATTTCAAGATGACTAATCACACCAGCTTGATGACAAGACTAGTGAAGATGAAAACTTCTGAGCATGGAAGTATAGGATTTCACTGGTTCTTGAAGAAAATGAATTGGACACCTACATAAGTAGAGAGGTTCCAGTTCCAAGAGGGAGATGAGGCTAAAGCCTTACTCAAGAAGAACTTGGTCAAGAGGATAATTGATTCAATCAAGGATCAACTTATACCACAAGTGCCTTCCCTAAATACTTAAAGAGATGTTTGATTCCTTGACCAAGCTATTTGAAGGGAAGAACATAAATCAGAAGATGACTTTGAGAAACCAGTTGAAGAATGTAAAGATCCAGAATGCAGAGACCGTACAGTCATACTTTACAAGGGTCTCTCAAATCAAAGAACAACTTGAAGTAGTGGATGAATAATTAGAGAATACATAAATTGTGATAACCACCTTGAATGGCCTCCCAGGATCAAGGGATTCATTCATTCAAGGAATGTGTGCCAGAAGGAAGTGATTACCTTTAGTAGACTCTAGGAAGAGCACACACAAGATGAAGCTCAGATCATAATAAGAGAAAGAGAAGATGGGAGCAACTGAAGATCAAGCTCTCACGATTCAAAGAAGATCCCTCAAGTGATGAGGAATATGAAGAACTCAATTCTTGAAGAATATCTTATCCATATTAAGCATTTGGATAAGAAATGATGCTATTATGAATGAAGAAGATGATGAAACTGAAAAAAGGAGTCTACCCATGAAATAAATAAAGATAAGTATTCAATTTCCATTTCATGATGTTGTTTTGTTATGCATTTGTTTATATTCAGTTGATGTATTTNTATACTACTAATATGCATGTGATGGGTAAGTAGCTCATGGTGCTATACAACTCTCCATTGCTACTTATCTAGAATGAAACCTCTTTGCTGAAATATTGGATTACTGCACAATCTCGATGATGTCACGATAGAGATGGAAGGCATTTAGAAAGTTTCCACGAGATATGGATGAATTTTGTATTGGCTAAAATAGTTGCATGATCATATCTTTATGCATAAGAATTTTCTATTATGAATATGCCTTATGAAATGTTTCTAACCATACAACTAATGCATTTGACTTATAGGAAAGATCACGTACAATCACCTACAAGAAAATAAGGACAATACTTGTTCTAAAGAACAAGTGATGATAGTTCGAGAAATAATCCAAGAATAAAGAATAATATGACGAATGCGGTTATGTGACACTATTGAACGACATCATTGATGCTGAACCTTCCAGCTATGAGGAAGTAGCCAAGAAGAAAGGCAAGGAGAATACCAGTTCAAGAAGAATGATGTCTAGGATGCAGTATCGAGACCTGAAGGCAAGTTCGTAGTTCCATCATGCAGTAGATGGAAACATCGTGGGATACAAGGCAAGATTTGCAGCTTGAGGCTTCTCATAGAAAGAAGGCATAGACTACAAAGAGACATTTGTAGCCACTAGAAAGACACATGATAGGCAGATTCATGTGCGCAAATGAAACAAGGCCTTGTACGAGCTCACCAAGCACCCATGGGATAACACATACATGAGGAGCTTGAAAGATCACCTAGAGTGATGAAGATATTAACCTTTGCTACAAGGTTGAAGATGAAATCCTATAGAGGATGACAAGCTCATAGATGGGTGCACGAACAATTTTTGAAAACGTTCAAGATAGAGGATCTTAGTATCCAGTGACCCTAGATGGATACATAGAATATTAGTAGCAGAGGAAGATACTTGTCACTCCAATACATAATGTTTTAATACATAGAGTACTAAAGGTAGAGGGAGAATGATGCTCCACTTCAGAGGGAGTGACTGTAGAAGATCCTGAGATTCGACATGGTACGACAAGATGGACAGCTTACTGATGGCTCTAGGATTTACTAAGATTAAATTGGATTCCAACCTTTACTTCAACTTTGAAGGTGGAAAACCAGTGATGCTATTGTTATATGTCGATGAATTGTTCCTGACAGAAAAGAGGAACTCATTAAAGTTGCAAGAAGGAGACTTGTTGCCGAGTTCATGATGAGGTACTTGGATATGATGCACTACTTTTAAGCATGGATGTGTGGTAGAGTGTGGATGGAATCCCCCTTGGAAAAGGGAAGTATGCAATGGAGATCCTAAAGAGGTTCTAGATGATGGACTGCAAATCCATGACCACACCTATGGCATCGAACCTGAAGCTATTGAGTGTTGCTTCATTAGAGTCGGTTGATGCCACGATGTATCATCAGATGATTTGTTCCTTGATGTGTTAGGATTATTAATCCTCCCTTGTCCAAATTTGGTCATATGTCTAAATCGGGAGTCCATCCAATCTATTTATAGTCATTAACACCATTGGGTCAACTTGGCCTAATTGGGGCACATGTTTCAGTTACTAAAGTGTGGGAAACACTAATTGAGGCTCACTGCCACTAATTACACTTGATTGCATCAGTTTAGGAGCCTCCTAGATTAATCCCTACAATTTAGGAGCCACTGGGAGTGTCGAAACCAACCAAGGTCAGTTTAGTTTAGTTAATGACTAGTCAAGCTAAGTTAGGAGTCAGTTACATTCAGTTCTAGTCCTCTGCATTCAATTAGAACTAGGTTTACTTGACTGCACCCATGTGGGGTGCATTTCTCACCTACCATAGTCAGTTAGCCTTATTCAACACTAAATGTAACACTTGAGTTGTGTTTTAGATCTCTGATGAACTCCGGTTATGGTTTATACAAGGTCAGTTAAATAATGAGTCATCTGATAGTGATTTAGACAACGTCTTAGTTACCTACAGTCAAGTAGAGTCTATCAATTCTAATTTCCTCATGTGGATTCGAATTTCATGTGGCTATTAAAGCCATTTTACTTCATTGTAATTATCATCCAATTACGTTTTTATTAATGAAAGCATTCACAGCTACAAGCCTATTTTGCACTGTTTCATTCTTCAATTGCTGAGTAAATTGTGTGATCTATTTTGTGAGTTGTGTGTTTGTTCACAGATCTCTGTGCTCAATTTAATATGGTATCAGAGCCTCGGCGAAAAAGACACCTCTCCTCCTCAGATCTCCAACTGGATCATTTTTTTGAGCAAATTGATCCTTCCAATACTGCACCAGAAGTGAAGAATTTACCACTTAATATCCCAGGTTAGGAAATTGTTGATCAAGATTGCTTGATCAACTATGCTGGGTGTGAAGGAAATTCCAAAAGTGCATACTGTCAACCTTACTTTGTATGTTTGATTATGTGACAGGTTATCAGCTTTTCTTACAACATTCTCTACAAGCAGCCTCTTCTTCTCACTACATTCGCTACAGCATCTCAGTCCTTCTTACTACATTCAAAATGGCTCGTCCAATGGAGACTCTCACTCCCTTCAACTATCACCAATGGAAGGATGACATTGTGGTAATTCTCTGCACCAAGCATCTCTTCAAACTCATAGAAGAAACAGAGGAAGAGCCAGAATCAGATAAAGACAAAGTTAAGTACATGAACAGGCTTGATGAATCCCATGGACTCTTGCTCTCCTCAGTCTCTAGAGATATTTTATTTCACATCCAAGACTTGGAGACTCCCAAGGAGGTTTGGGACAAGCTTGCTTCCTTATTTGATAAGCATGATGAGATGAGGATCCATCAGCTAGAAAATGATCTGATTACTCTCAATCCATCCAATTTTGAATCTCTGAATGAATTCTTCACAAAGTTCATGAACCTCATATATCATTTGAAACAATGCAAAGTGAAGAAGGATGAATATAAGCTCATCCTTACCATTCTCACAAAGCTCAATGCAGACTACTCGATCTTTGTATCCACCTTCCAAATAGTAAGGCTCACTACTCCAAATTGGAAGACGCCCACTCTTAATGCCTTCATCTAATCTCTTATTTCTGAGAATGATAAATTGATTCAAATGGGGATCATTCGATCTCCCAAAGATCTAGCTCTAGTTGCAAGAGTAGATAAGGTAACGAATGACAAAGGGAAGCAAAGGGATGAGTCCCCTATCAAGAAAGTGCAGTCAAAAGAACCTTCAAGTTCAAAGAGAAGCAAGAAGAATGGCAAAGGAAAGGTCCTCTACTCTTACTATGGAAGGGGCTTTCATTCAGAAAGCTCCTGTATGAGAAGACAACTTGATGAAATGGCTCTTCTTTTGAAAAAGTATAACATTTATGTACCTTCTAGCGCAAGGAAGGATGAATCTAAAGAAGAATATGATGAAGAATACCAAAGGAAAGGCCATGCAATGAAGGCTTGCTGCACATCAGCGCCTATCTTTCTCATTGATTCTGGAGCTTCCAACCATATGGACGCATCCAGAGAATCATTCTCTTCTTTTCAATCCTTTTATGGTCCTAGTATTTAGATGGGAAATAATAGTAAAGTCAAAACAAAGGGGAAGGGCTCTGTCAAACTTGAACATGGAAGGTTCAAATATGTACTATTTGTTCCCTCTCTAGCTTCAAACATGTTATTTGTCTATCAGATGATCCATATTGGATATCTGAAGCAAGTAATCTTTGGTCCTGACTCAGTGGAGATCATAGATATCTCTATTGGGAGCATCATAGCAAAGGGTACTGCAAATCATGCTTCAAAAGCATATGAGTTCTCACATTTCCTGCATCCTTCAGAACCAGTGCACTCTCAACAGCCACTTGCAAGGGAAGGTAAAATCATTGCATCTACTTCTTTTACAGCTTCTACTAGTTTTGCAAATCCATATTTATCATTTTATGACCTTGACATTCAGGGTGACTCAGATCTAGATTCAGTCCCTACTTCCAAACTGAAAGCTAGGAAGATGACTGGAAACTCACCTGACACTCAGAAAGGAAAGAGCCTTCCGCTATGTCATGCTATCTTACCTCCTTCAAGGAGATGCAATAGACTCCCTGTAAGATGATATATGGTAAGGGATCAGTCTCACTACATTCAAAAGAATGGATATGATCATACACCTCTTCATTCAGCAAGAGACAAAGGTTACATTCCTCCTTCCTTCCATCATCATTTTTGGAGAAGAAGGAGAAGTCTACATGCCAGGCCCCAGAATAGTTGTGCACAGCACACCATGCATGCTGCTTCACTACCTCATAGAGATGAAGATTGCAGCAACATATTTTCAAGTTTTTCAAACTTGAGACCTGATTCTACCTGCTTAGATAGAGGGGGGGATTTTTTCCCATGTGGTTTTTTCCCCAACTCCTTGTATTAAGAAGTTATTTTATTTTACTTGATGTAATGGGTGACATATGGTCTTAGTTACCAGGGCCCACAGTTGTCCAAGTTAGCATTCAGGGGGGGTGTCAGGATTATTAATCCTCCCTTGTCCAAATTTGGTCATATGTCTAAATCGGGAGTCATGTCTAAATTAGGAGTCCATCCAATCTATTTATATTCATTAACACCATTGGGTAAACTTGGCCTAATTGGGGCACATGTTTCAGTTGCTAAAGTGTGGGGAACACTAATTGAGGCTCAATTCCACTGATTGCACTTGATTGCATCAGTTTAGGAGCCTCCTAGACCAATCCCTACAACTTAGGAGCCACTGGGAGTGCCGAAACCAACCAAGGTCAGTTCAGTTCAGTTAATGACTAGTCAAGCTAAGTTAGGAGTCAGTTACATTCAGTTCTAGTCCTATACATTCAGTTAGCGCAAGGTTTACTTGACTACACTCATGTGGGGCGCATATCTCACCTACCACAGTTAGTTAGCCTTAGTCAACACTGAATGTAACACTTGAGTTGTGTTTTAGAGCTCTGATGAACTCCGGTTATGGTTTAGACAAGGTCAGTTAACTACTGAGTCCTCCGATAGTGATTTAGACAAGGTCTTAGTTTCCTTTAGTCAAGTAGAGTCTATCAATTCGAATTTCCTCATGTGGATTCGAATTTCATGTGGCTATTAAAGCCATTTTACTTCATTGTAATTATCATCTGATTACCTTTTGATTAATGAAAGCATTCACAACTGCAAGCCTATTTTGCACTATTTCATTCTTCAATTGCTGATTAAATTGTGTGATCTATTTTGTGAGTTGTGTGTTTGTTCATAGATCTATGTGCTCAATTTAATATGATGTACCGGACGAATACGAGACCAGATATTTGCTTCATTGTGAACACATTGAGACATGTTCACCTGATGATTGCAAATCATGCAGTTATGTACCTGAAGGGTACACTTGAGTATGGGCTCAAGTATGATATGAATTAGAAGATTAACCTAGAGGGTTATGTAGATTCTGATTGGGCAAGTAGTGCCATTGATAGGAAGAGCACTTTGAGGTGTTGCTTCAGTATGAGATCAAGTGTGATCTCTTGGTTTAGAAGGAAGGAGTCCTTCATGGCACTGAGTACAGCCAAAGAAGAAGAGGAGCAATGAAGCTCTAGTTTGTGATCCAGATTGAGATCTCTCGAAAGAAGGAGTTCTAGCATAGTCAGTGAGACAGGTTGTCTAAGCATAAAATCCCGGTGAAGCTCGTAGGTTGCTCAGACATAAACGGTCCTGTAGGTTGTCCTCAGATGTAATCAGTCCTGGCGAAGCTCCCAGGTTATCCTTAGATGTAATCATCCCTGATGTGATTCTATGCTAGAAATGGCTAGAGTGGAGTTTGAGTACTTCAGGGAGAAGCTTGGTGTTCTCCAGATTGAGGTTCCTTCCAAGGGGAAGTGATGCGTTTGTGATCCTTCCTGACATGGTGGTAGGATGTAAGTATAGAGCCATTCTGACATGGGCGTAGGCTGGTCCCTCCCATGGTCAAATGTAATGGCTAAGACATTCTGACATGGGGGAAAGCTGGGCCCTCACATGGTCATATGTAAGTGTAGAGCCATTCTAATAGGGGGGTAGGCTGGGCCCTCCCATGGTCAGATGTAAATGTAGAGCCATTTTGACATGGGGGCAGGTTGGGCCCTCCCATGATCATATGTAAGGGCTGAGCCATTCTAACATGGGGGTAGGCTAGGCCCTCCCATGGTCAGATGTAAGAGTTGGGCCTTTCTGACATGGTAGTGGATTAGTTCCTCCCATGGTCAGATGTGAGTGTTAGGCATGCCTTTCTGACATCGTGGTGGATGTGCTCCTTCCATGGTCAGATGTAAGTGTTGGGCGGTCCTTTCTGACTGGGTCAGATATAAGTGTTGAAGAATATGAATACCTACATGGAGGCTAGCCCTACAACCAACATGAATAAGGGATGGCTCTGTAGAACTTCCTATGATGAGTAGAATTGAGAGATATCACCAGTTGATCGAGATAGTGGAGCAATAATGATGATCCAGTGATGATTAAGGTTTGATGATGATCCAATGATGATCCAGTGATGATCCATATTTGATGATGATCTAGTGATGATCCAGCTTTATTTATGATCCAGTGATGATCCAGTTTTGATGATGATCTAGAGAAGAAGACTTGTACTAATGAATTGTTTCAAGATGATACCTTCCTAGTTAAGAGGGAGTGTTGATGCATTTGTAACTTCGGAATGTATTCACTTGTATATATTGTATTTCATTGGTACCCGATGCTCCTATCGGGAGAATCACTTGTATTTCTTTGTACCCTGATGTTCCTATCGGGAGAATTACTAAAATTCATAAGGAAGTCCCCTCCATTGTAAGTCGGGTCATTAGTACCCTAGTTGTGGTTACTCGAGCCTACATAACTGAGTTAGGATTACTCGATCCTACATAACTGAGTCAAATATTTGGTGAACGGAAGAATATAAATAGAGAGTGAGCCTCTCTATTTGACGCAGACACTCACTCAACTGGGGCACATGAGTGAGAGAGGAAGTGCTGGAACAAGTGAGAGAGACCAGCTGTCGGAGATCATATTTATTTTTTCATGTTTTACTTTTGCTATTGGTGCTCATTCTATCTCTGAGGAAGTTGTGGGGTTTTCTCCATTATGGTTTCCATGAGGAAAATTCTTTGTTTCTCTTGTCTCGTGTGATCGTTGTTGTGCATGTTATTCTTTCATATAAGATCATAAGATCATATTACTTAAATGATAAAAATATAACACAAAGTTGCAACAACCATGTCGTGTGCTAGTACTTTGAGCTCTGTATTCTCTATGTATGAGAAATCAGGTACTATAGCACAGGTGGCTTTAAAATTAGATAATAATTCAAATTCTCCAGCCAATTTTTCAAACACAATGGGGCTCGACAGGGTGTGCCGCATATCCCCGAATTTGTTGTGGTCAGACCTACAAAGGAATAACCTTTCTAGATACTCCTCCTGAGTCAACAAGGGTCCTTTTTCTTCCTAGAAGAAAGGAATACCCATGCTTACCAATAGTTTAAATAACTCAATCACCCCTTTGAATTTGTGATCTATAAGATCAATCTTGGCATGTACTATGTCTAGCATATTGTTTTTTCCAACCAACTTTCTAGCTCCAGAAATAACAACTTTGTTTTGGATACCATACCTCCTAGTTTGTTCTTCTAATAAATTTCTTAGAAAATTGACAGCATTTTGAGATACCCCCACTGGTATCTTATGCAATTCTCCATTTACTATCGAAACCTTTTTCTTGGCCATTTCCAAGGCATCCTCTTGATCTGCAATGAAATCCAAATAAGTTCTAAACTTGTCGGCTTTTGAAATGATTTTATCCTAGATCATATGCCAGCATCCCTGTAGGGCCATTTGGCCAATCACTTGCTTATTTAACTTGGCATTTTAATCTATCAATTCATGACATCTTTCTATTAACTTCTTCTTCTCTTCTTCCATTTTCGAAGCCATGTCTTCTAAATTCTTAATTTGTAACTTTAACCCTATAAGCTCTACATTTCTTAGCTTTACATGTGACATAGATTTAGATATGGAGGTGGTGTCTATCTCCACATTGGGTATAGTGGAGGGAATTTCCACTACTTCAACTTTTTCTAGTAGCTCTTTTTCCTTGGCTTCTAGCTTAACCTTTAAATCCTCTTCATTTTCTTTTAGCATCTTAGCTTCTTTATCCCATTGTTTCTCCTTCTCCTTGAGCTTCAAAAGTTTGGCCTTGCAATCTATCCTCTTAGTATTTAAATCCTTCTTTTCCTTTCTTATTAATCTTGCACAGTGATCTAGGGACTAAACACAGTCTCATCAATAGATTAATAACAATAAGACATGGAATTGGTGTAATTGTGCTACAAAATGAGTAGCAGCACTGTATATTCACACAAAGAATGAGTAATACAATACAATGTCATCCTGCAAGCATGAGTGATAAAGAAATTCTAATTCCTAAGGAGTTCATTTGAATTGAATGAGTGAGTCTAGCTTAACTGAATGTAAGCCACAGTAAACACTTAAGTTAACCACTTATCAAAACCCTAATTGACTCAACTCAGCCCTAACTAAAGTTGAAGTGCAATAAATGACTGAGTCTTAACTAAAAGAGATCAGACACATGTTACAGCAAACCAACCATCAAGTGGTAGCGCTTCAATGACTCTAATGAACCCCGATGAGGTTAACTGAGGTGTAACTGAACATCAAAAGTGGTTGGAGGCACCCTTGTTGACTCCAGTTCATTAAATAATCATTAAATAAACAATTTAATGAAGGAAGGCACCTTCACTACCCTGTTTAACTGATTATAACCATCAGTTAGCAATATGGTGCATTAATGACACTTAGATCACCCCTGGAGTGCTCCAGTTAGCCTCCCCAAATGTAGGAGAAGGGTAAGTTATCCTCCTTGACTAAAGGTAGGTGTGGATGTGATCTAGTTGATGTCGTCAAGTGCTCCTCTAATGTTAATTAATTCAATAATACTTAGGATAGTGGTTTAACTAGGCCAAATTGACCAAAATGAGTGTGTAAAGTGGTAAATGTCTCCAACACCCCCCCTTAAGCTATACTCAGGAGGAGTTAGAAAACATAAATGCATAAAAATGATAGGGCCCCAGAAACTAAGGCCATAGGTCACCCTGTATAATGCTAAAACTGAAACAATGCTCAAAAACAAACTAAGTGAGGAAAAGAGGGAAAACCCAGTGGGAAACCCCCCCCTCAAGCTGAACACTGAAAGTAGTCTAAATCACCCTAATGAACTCGCCCCCAATAGTGAATAGAGGTAAGTGACCTTCTTTTCTGAAAATCTCTTGGTGAAGATGTCTGCAATCTGCTCATCAATCGGGCAGTATTGCAAAATGATGGTCTTGTCATGCACTAGCTCCCTGATATAGTGCATGTGGATCTCTACATGCTTGGTCCTTTGCTTGGTAACTGGATATGTGGATATATTAATAGCACTTTGATTTTCACAAAAGAGTACAGTGGACAAAGTACTACCAAGATCAAACTATGAAAGAATGCCTTGCAATCAAACTGCTTGGATGCAAGCATTCACCGCTCCTCGATACTCGGCCTCTACTGAGGATAGTGCTATGGCAGCCTGATTTTTGCTAGAACAACAAATTGGGCCACTACCAAACATGAATACATATCCATAAGTAGACTTATGATCAACAAAATCACCCCCCCAATCAGAATCTATGTATCCAACCAGCTCTAGCTCGGAGTCTGCAGCATAGTGAATGTTGTAGGTCTTGGTTACCTGAATATACTGGAGGATCCTCTTGGATTCCTTCCAATGAATATCATGAGGCTACTGCATGTATCTTGATATAGAATTCATGGCATAACAGATATCAGGCTGAGAATGTGTCAAGTACAAGAAGCTACCAATCAGCTGGCGATAGATAGTGCAGTCCATGGGAGGTGTGCTTTTTCCTTCTTCAAGGCTGATCCCCTAAAGGAAAGGGAATGGTGCAGGCCTACACTCAGCCATGTTAAACTTGAATAATAGGTATGAAATGTATTTGGACTGAGTGACCATAATCCCATCAGAATGTTTCTCAATTTCGAGCCCCAAAAATTGTTTTAGGAGCCCCAAATCACTCATTTCAAAGGCATTGTGGATACCAGTTTTGATGGTTGAAATGGAAGCAACTGTGATACCTGTGATCAGTAATTCATCAACATATAAAACAATGATAATTAAATTACCATCATACTACTGTAAATACACATTTGGATCTGATCTACACCTTTGGAATTTTTGCGAGAGAAGGAAGGCATCCATCTTGGAATACCACTCTCTTGGGGCCTGTTTTAACCCGTATAGTGACTTTTTTAGCTTGCAAACCAAAGATGAATCAGTGATGTAGCCCTTAGGATGATTCATGTATATCTCCTCATGAAGATTTCCATGTAGAAAGGCTGACTTAATATCCATATGATGCACTTCCTAGTGCTTAGATGCTGAAATTGCCAAAACAAGGCGGATGGAGTCCATTTTTGCAACCGGTGCAAAGGTCTTATGGTAGTCCACACCTTGGACCTGAGAGAAACCTTTTTCCACCAGCCTTGCCTTATATTTTCAGGTGCTTCCATCAGCAGAAACCTTGGTCCGAAACACCCACTTGCATTGAACCAATTTCCTTCCTGGAGGAAGAGAAACTAGATCCCAAGTAGTGTTTTTCTGAAGAGAATCCATCTCTTCATCCATGGCAACTTTCCATATCGGATCCTTTCGAGCATGGTAGTAGGATTTCGTATCTGAAATAATCATCAAATAGCAAGTTTTAGACAGCAAATTATCAGTACAAGAGAGCACAATACCTGCTCTTTGGAAATCAGACCGGGTTCTCCTTGGATCATTCGAATTTCCAATGTTATCTCCTGCAAAGGAGAGTGTCTGTCGGGCCCATGTGGGAAGATGATTTTGTACTTCAGGTTTTGATTCAGAATTTAATGTTTTTTGAACACTGATATCAGAAATCAAAGGATCCAAATCAGGGTCATCACCCCCAATTTCATCATCCAAATATTCAGTAGAATAGGAAGGAAATTCAGCAGTTTTCTCCTTCACTAGTTCCACTTTCTGAAGAGGCTCATCAAACTTGACACTTATATTGATGATGATCTGTTTTGTTTTGATATACAACAGCTTGAAACCTTTTGATTTATCAGGATACCCAATAAACAGACATTCTATGCTTTGCGGTGGCAAAGCCCTTCTTTTGTCAAGTGGAATTCGGGCCCATGTAGTGGACCCAAACACCTGTAGGTTCGACACATCCGACTTGTGTCCGAAGTATGATTTGAAAGGAGTTTTCCCTTTCACAAATGAGTGTGGAACCCTTTTCTGAATGTATTTTGCAGAAAGCATGGATTCATCCCACAAATTTGCATCCAACTTCTTTGATTCCAACATATAGGTGGTCATCTCCTTGAGAGACCGATTCTTCCTTTCCGCTACTCCATTTTGCTGGGGAGTGTAGGGAATTGAATGTTGGACATGAATACCAATTTGGGAGAATATGTGCAGCAAATCATTACTGAAATACTCCCCACCATTATCAGATCTCAAGATATTGATATTAAGCCCAGAGGCATTTTCGATCAAGGCCTTCAATTCAGAAAAATTTTCACATACTTCAGACTTCTTTTTGAGAAAGAAGACCCATGTGTACCTTGAAAAATAATCAATAAAATTTAGAAGATACATTGATCCATTCATGGATGTGACAGGAATTGGACCGCTGATATCAGAATGTATCAGCCCCAATATGCATGTAGCTCGGTTTTCCTTCCCCTGATCGAACTTATGCTCAGGGTGTTTTCCAATCACACAGCCCTTGCAAATTCCAGTGGTTGCCTTGATGACCAGGAGGCCTTCAACCATGGATTTTTTCTATAATTTCTTCAAATATTTGAAATTAAGATGGACAAACCTCTCATTCCACATCCTACTAACTTCATTTCCATGAGTTAGCAGAGCGGTGGGCTTTGCATCCATCACAAAGTGGGAGAACTCATAGGCTTTTGCATGATGGTTTGCAAGGCCTTTAGTAATGAGTTTTTCGGATGCAAGTTCCATTATATCAACATCATTTGGGCTGAAAGAAACTCTCTTAGGAACTCCTATATGTGTCATCTGATAGACACTAAGGAGATTTGATACCAGAGACGGTACATACAAAACATTTGAAAAATAGCCATTCTCAAGATCAACTGTACCTTGTCCTTTTGAAACGATGGTGGAGTCATCTCCCATGTGGATGGGGATGGATTTGCCGATCTCCAAGGATGAAAATGAGTCTCTTTTAGCCATCATGTGTTTCAAAGCTCCAGAATCAATCAAGATTTATTTGGACTTCGAAGTGCTTGCCATGAGGGCATGACCTCTTTCATGCTATGGTTCCCGATCTTGCTGATCTCTCCTCCTAAAGCTTTCTAGAAGATTGATGTGATTTCTCTCAAGGAGAGAGGTAGATTCATAAAGCTTATTCTTCATGCAGGTATTTTTCAGGGTGGAAGCCCTTCCCACAGTATGAACACTTGACTTTTTCCTTTCCAATATGCCATTTTCCTTTGTTCTTCCTTGAGACGGAAGACTCATCATGCTGCTGGTTTTCAACTTTTGGCTTAGGAGCTTCGAATTTATTTTTTGGATTCTTCTGCTGCTTTCCTTTACCCTTCGGATATTTGGGCCCCGAGACATGGAGGGCTTGATCATGGGAGGATCTGATGATCCCCATCTGGACAAGCTTATCATGTTCACTTATTAGGGACTCAATGAAAGCATTGAGTGTAGGCATCTTCCATCCAGGGGTTGTGAGCTTCCCCGCATAGAATGTAGAGACAAAAACTAAATAATCAGCTCCAGGTTTGGAGAGTATGGTGAGGATGAGCTGATCATCCACCTTCTCCACTTTGCATTGCTTCAAGAGTAAGACAGTGTGCTTGAACTTTGTGAAAAAATCATTCAGGATCTTGAAATTGGAAGGATGGAGAGACATCAATTCATTTTTGAGATGGTAAACTCTCAAATCATCCTACTTTGCATATAGGGTTTCCAATTTGTCCCAAATTTCCTTTGGAGTCTTCAATCCTGCAAGATGGAAAAGGAGATCTCGGGAAATAGAGAGGCACAATAATCTGAATGCTTCATCCTTCTTTTTCAAGAATCTTGATTTTTATATTGCAAAACCAAGCTCATATTTAGTGTCCATGGTGACTCTATAGAGTCCTCTAGAGTGCAGCTAAATCTCCATATCTCTTTTCCATGAGTGGAAATTGAATGGAGTCAAAATATCTACTGAGGAGGCCATCTGGATCTGCTGGAGTGAATGCTTCACCTGTAGAAAACCTGGAAATCACAACAAAAAGGGAAATGTAAGGTTGGACAGCTTGCACATTTTAGGCATTCATCACACCCAGCATAGTCAATCAAGCAAGCTTGATCAACAAGTTCTTTACTTGGGGTATTAAATGGCAAGCCTTGGCTTCTAGTGCAGTGCTGGATTTTTTAGCTATTGCTCAATTTTAATGCTGAAATCTGTCAAAAAGCTTGTTTTTGAGAGATTGAGCTTCGTCCCACCATGAGCTATAATACCATATTAATCTTGAACAGTGATCTAGGGAATAAACACAGTCTCATCAATAGATCAATAACAATAATACATGAAAATGGTGTAATTGTGCTACAAAATGAGTAGCAGCACTGTATATTCACACAAAGAATGAGTAATACAATACAATGTCATGCTACAAGCATGAATGACAAAGGAATTTGAATTCCTAAGGAGGTCATTCGAATTGAATGAGTGAGTCTAACTTAACTAAATGTAAGCCACAGTCAACACTCAATTTCACCACTGATCAAAACCCTAATTGACTCAACTGAGCCCTAACTGAAGTCGAAGTGCAATAAATGACTAAGTCTTAACTGAAAGAGATCAGACACATGTCACAACAAGCCAACCATAAAGTGTTAGTGCTTCAATGACTCCAATGAACCTCGATGAGGTTAACTAAAGTGTAACTCAACATCAAAAGTGGTTGGAGGAACCCCTGTTGACTCCACTTCATTAAATAATCATTAAATAATCAATTTAATGAAGGAAGGCACCTTCACTACCTTGTTTAATTGATTGTAACCATCATTTAGCAATATGGTGCATTAATGACACTCAGATCACCCCCGGAGTGCTCCAATTAGCCTCCCCAAATATAGGAGAAGGATAAGTTAGCCTCCTTGACTGAAGGTAGGCATGGATGTGATCTAGTTGATGTCATCAAGTGCTCCTCTGATGTTAATTAAGTCAATAATACTTAGAATAGTGGTTTAACTAGGCCAACTTGACCAAAATGAGTTTGTAAGGTGGTAAATGTCTCCAACACTTCTCAAACTCAGTCAACTCAGAGGTCTCAATGAGCTGGGAAGAAGGAATTTTAAAATTCTTTTTAAGCACCTGAATTTCCTTTTCTTTCTCTTCCATCAACTTTTGAGCCAATGCTTCCTTATCTTCCTACCCATCCACCTTCATCGATTCACCTTAAAGGTTTTGAAATTTGACTTTAAGGGCCTTGTTCTCAACTCTTACTTTCCTCAAGAGGTCTTGAGTTTTTGTTTTACTTGATTCCAACTTGGAAATCTATAATGTAGCCTTTAGCAATCTGGTATTCATGATATCACCGGTTTCTCTGTTAAGGTGTATGATATCCGAAGTAGGAACATTCTCCAGGTTCACCCTAACTTCTTACACTTTATTACTCATTTTCATGGCTAGACTTAGGGTTTCTGTAGCATGATCCCTCGCAGTTTTCAATGCTACATCTGGCCCAAGTAACTATCTTATTTCCTCAAATAGATTTACTATCTCATCAAAAAATTTATGAGCCATCTCTCTATAAGTATTTAGCCAATATTCTTTAGATGCATACATGTTGGGAGTTTGTACATCAAATACATACTCCTAAAGTTCCAACCCAACTATTATAGGCTCTTCTTGCTTCTGTTTTCCCTTTTCATTTCTCTTCTTAATCTACCCTCTCAAGTTGCTTTTCTTCACCTATACTATATGTTGTTTTTGTTCAACCTTCTTCTTTTTTGGTGTGCTAGCAGTATCTATTTCATCAATATCCATGGGCTTTTCATGCTCTCTCTTCTTAGTATTCTCTGAAAAAATTACCAATGATCAGACATTTCCAGCCATTGCAACTATGTTAGATAGGTTCATTTGGGAAGAATTGTTTCCAGGCAGGGATGAGATAGAGTCTTGTTCCATGCTAATATCCTCTGTACTATAGTTAGGATAATATTCCTAATTTGTTGCTTCTCTAACTCCAGCTATTTCTGTGTGCTTGAAAGGCTTGTTCTTATTAGCATGTCTCCTTTTGGAAATTACCTGGTGTGGGTCGTAATTTATGGCCTGTCTCAAAGGGAATTCCATGCTTTTGAGCAGACTATCAACCAGTGGTAGGGCAGTTCTGTTTTTGGCAGTGTATGGTCCTATCCCCCAAGGAAAATTAATACCTTAACTTTTACTAAAGCTCCGAATGTTCTCTTCTTCAATAGTAAGCCTCTGCCTGATCAATTCCAAGGAAAAAATCTTGACTGTCAAAAAGGATGGAAGGACATATGGCTGATGCACAAAACCATATAGTCTTATAATTGTTTCAAATTTTGTCAAGAAACAATCCCCTATCATCTTACTAGGAGATAGCTGTAGCATTTCCTTCAAATCAGGCAACACCCTGGGCAATCTTCCTTGAAATAAGATGTCATATATTTATTCCATCAAATAGTTCATGAATTCACAGTAATTCTTGGTTATGCCATTAGTGATCACTAACCCATGTGCCTGTGAATTATCTTCATTGTAAGACAAGAAAATTCTCAATAAAAGAGATTGAAATATGAACACTCTAGTGTTGTGGAAGTTAGCTAACTAAGAATGAATGTTCTCAGCTAGAAACTCATCAAACTTAAGACAATGGGACTAAAAATATTGTCCTGGCAATTCAGGATCGACAAGACAAGTACTCAAAACAAACAACAGACTCAACAATGGCTCAGTGATATAGCCATTGGTATCTAAACCTAGAAACTGATTGGATAAGGTTATGCACCACTGGATTTCTTCATTAAACAGACTTGGGTCAATGGGGTAAGATAGACTGATAACTTCAGCATCTGGTTTTGAACAAGACTTCAGGAAAGATTCCTTATTTTCGACTGTGGAATCTCGAAAGAACTATATAATACTTTCTTCCTTGTATTCTTGGGATGTGTGGGAAAATTTGTCTGGGACATGGAGGGCTTTGCGAATGTCAGGAGCCTGAACAGGGATATGATTTTGGACTTGGACTTATTCATGAGGATTCCTTCAATGGGAAAAAAACTATTTGCACACCATTCAATGAACTCAGGGCAATGGTGGGTCTGGTTTACATAGAACAAATGGAAAAATGATCTAAAAACACCACAGGTATCACTGCCTTAGTTCTTAAGGGGTTCCAGTTTACCTTTAGCAGTTTCAATTGTTTCGTTCAATAGAATAGTATCAAAGATTTCTGCATTTTCATCTATGAAACTTTATTCATCCTTCCGACCAATAACCTCTGATTATTCGTTATCTCCCACCTCTCCTACCTCTATCTCATCTATTTTATCCATTTTCAATAGTACTGAGGAAATATTAGGGGGCCTACCTTGTCACTTAGCACAATTCTTTGATCTGTCTGCATTGGCACTCTATATGCAGTCAAGGCGTTCGTCAATCTTGAAGCTCTGTAAAAGACAAACCTTTTTCAACTCCACGTAGACACTTTTATAGTTTTCTATATTGTGTAATCCTCGCATGCCTCCACACAATTTGTACCGTAGATCCTGTTCCCTTCGATATAATCCTTTGATCTACAAGGTCTCCATATTGAAGTTTCAACACTATCAATATGTGCAGCTTGATTTGGGGAAATCAACATCGACTGTCGATCTTCAAACTACCATGATCGGAACCGTTTATCCCTGAGAATTTTAACATTCTGCTGATCCTTTTTCGTCTGATCGAGTGAGCAACTTTCGATCATGGAATGTCTCCTATCCACTGATCGATATTGATCCCTCTTCACAATTGTCGATCCTTTCGGACTCTGCAATTTTTTGCAGATTGAATTTCCGACCACGTCCATGCTAGTTATGATTGCGGAATTGACCATGACCACATATCTATCTTTGCCTTTACCTCAGCCATCTGATCCTTTCTCCTTTTAACATATTCTGCTATTTGGAAAAGTTACTTTGGCCGAGCACGTTCACTGCACGAAAATATTTAGCGTCATTGATCTAGCTTTGAATCAATCTCTACTCTTCAATACTGCTTCCAGTTAACACCTTCCGCAAATCCCAAGACTGCATTTTGACTTGCATTTCTGTGTTGATGAATATGTAACTTCAGAATGTATTCACTTATATTTCTTCTGTATTGTAACCCGATGTTTATTCCAGGATGTATTTGTAATATACTTGAGTCATGTCATGCCCCGATGTTCCTATCGAGAGGATCTATAATGTAAACAAGTCATGTCAAGTTATTGTGGGTAACCCTCCTATTGTCTAAGGGTTAAAGTCCCCGCAGTTCTAAGGCACTAGGGTTATTAGACTCTCCTAGAGAGGTCAGCCCTAGTAGGGTTTATTCATGTTGGGAATTAGTATAAATAGAGAGCTAGGCTCTCTATTTAACACACACTCACTCACACTCAATTGTAGCGCATAGGTGAGGAAGAGAAAGACACTGGATCAAGGAAGAAAGAGGTTACTGCTATCAGGAGATCATCTTACTGTTTTGGGGGTTTTAATTTTGTTGTTGATTCTATCTTTGAGGAAGTTGCGGGGTTTTCTCCATTTATGGTTTCCCTGAGGAAAAACATTGTGTTCATTGTCTCTTGTGTTTGATTGTTGTACTTGTTGTTCTCTCAGTTAAAGATCCTTACATAATGCTAGCTTGAATGATAAAAACTAACATGGTATCAGAGCTAACCTGAGAAGAAGACAGTATGCAGCTATGAAAACTAGGGCTTCCTACTTTGTGGATCTCTCTCCACATATTTTCAGCAAAAGAAGGTTGGAATAACTCTCCTCCCTAGGGTGCATCTTTCTGTTGAAGTAGAATCCAATTCTAAGGTTTTTCAATTTTGGACCCGACACTACTGCTGAAAATTAGGGATTTTCACAGAAGAGGAATTTTTCAGTGAGCCCAGGCCTGGATTGATATCCTCCCCAAAATCAAAGTTAGGGATCAAATTCAAAGCATTTGGTTGGACAAAACTCCGAATCTGCTCCTGAACCAGCACTGCAGGATTTCAGCTCCAAGTCCAGATCCGACATCTTGACCTAGTAAGATCTAAATCTTTTGTACTTTCATTTGAGGTTCTCAGTTAAGATGTCTCATCATACCAAGCTTGATGAAAAGCTTGAGAGAGCTTATAACTTCTGAGCTTGGAAGTATAGGATCTCCCTGGTCCTGGAAGAAAATAAGTTGGACTCCTATATCAATGAAGAGTTTCCAGTTCCAGAGGGAGATGTGGCTAAGGCCTTACATAAGAAGAAATTGGTTATGGAAAAGAGGATCATTGCTGATTCAATAAAGGATCACCTCATACCACATGTGTCCTCCCTAAAGACACCTAAGGCTATGTTTGATGCCCTAACCAAATTGTTTGAAGGGAAGAACATAAACAGGAAGATGACTCTGAGAAACCAACTAAAGAATATAAAGATCCAGAATGCTAAGACCATCCTGTCTTACTTTACAAGGGTCTCTCAGATCAAGGAACAGCTGGAAGCAGTAGATGAAGAAGTATAGAATGTAGAGGTTGTGATGACCACCTTGAATGGTCTCCCTAGATCATGGGACTCCTTTATTCAAGGGATATGTGCTAGAAAGAAGTTAGTCAAGTTCAGCAGACTGTGGGAAGAATTCTCTCAAGAAGAAGCTCAGATAGCAGCTCGAGAAGAAAAGATGGGAAGTGAAGATCAAGCTCTCACAGTACACTCCAAGAAAACCAAAATAAGTTCTCATCAGACCAGAGGTAAGCATTACTCTAAAAACAACTCTAGAAAATACATGTCTAGAATCAGATGTTATACATGTGATGAAGTAGGACACTTTGCAAAAGATTGTCCTAAAAGATAGAATAAGAAAAAGAGCAACAAGAGAAGACATCATGCTCATGTTGTAGAGGATGATGAACCATCCAAGAAGAGAACCAGCTATGAAAGTGAAGACTCGTCTAGTGAAGAAGAATATGTCTTGATTTATGATCTCACAGGAAACATCACACATGGAAGCACTGATTGGCTTATAGACAGTGGGGCTTCCAAACATATGACAGGATTCAAAGAGTCCTTTGTAAAAATTTCAGAACATGAATCACCTCACAAGGTGAAGCTTGGAGATGACTACCAATCTCCAATAAAAGGTAGTGGGGAATCCTCCTATAAACTAGACTCTAGAAAGTCTATGAAGATGCAAGATGTATTTTTTGTAGCAGGTCTCAAGAAGAACCTTCTCTCCATATTTGAATTAGATGCAAAAGGCATGAGGGTTGCATTTATAGATGGTCAATTCATCATGTGGCCAAAACGAAAGACTATCGATGATGCAGTAGTGATTGGAGAACAAGAAGGAGGATTGTACAAATTAAAGGGCCATCCAAAACAAGCCTTGGTCCATGACACAATAGATCCAAATGAGCTTTGGCATAGAAGGCTTGCACATGTGCATTACAGAGCACTAACACTGGCAAGCAAAGCTGTTGAAGGTCTTCCAAAAATTCAAGCAAAACATGATGGGGTATGCAAAGGATGTGCGAAAGGAAAGAATACAAAGAAGACATTTCCAAGTAGCAAAAGCAAAGCAAAAGGAATCTTGGAAATCATCCACTCCGATGTATGCAGTCCTATGACATCAAGCTCACTAAGCGGGCATGTATATTATGTTTCTTTTATTGATGACTTTTCTAGGAAGACATGGATTTAATTCATGAAGAACAAAGATGAAGTATTCAGCAAATTCAAAGAATTCAAAGCCTTGATCGAGAATCACACTGAAAAGAAGATCAAGACCTTTTGATCAGATAATGGTGGAGAATTCACTTCGAATGAATTCAAGGAGCTATGTAAAGACTCAGGGATTAAGAGGGAGTTGTCCACTCCTTATAATCCACAACATAATGGGATTGTAGAAAGGAAGAATAGAACTATCATGGAAGCTGCAAGAGCAATGCTTCATGATCAAGATCCTCCTATGCATCTTTGGGCAGAAGCTACCAGAACAGCAGTGTATGTACAGAACCGTACTCCACACAGAGTACTCGAGAACAAGACTCTTGAAGAAGTATTCTCTGGCAAGAAACCAAAATTAAGCCATATCAAAATATTCGGCTGTCTAGTGTACATACACATTCCAAAAGAGAAGAGGACTAAATTATATCCTTCAGGAAAGAAGGGTATATTTGTGGGATACTCTGAAAGCTCGAAAGCTTATAGAATATACTTCCCAGGATTCAAGATGATTGACATCAGCAAGGATGTGACATTTGATGAATATTCAGCTTACAACAAATCTAGAAAGAGACCTGCTAAAGTTCCTGGAGAATCGGAAGCACCCAGAATTCATGATACAACCATGAATGAAGAAACTCAAGAACAAGTTCGAGAACTTGAAGAACTACAAAGACCTGTAGATCCACCTCCAAAAAAGAATCCTCATAAGACGAAACCTGCTTGGGTACGAGAAGTTATCCAAGGTGTAGAAAGATATGGGGCTCCAGAAGAGAATCACAGAGAAAGAAAGAGGACCAGATCCTGCTCTGGGTATGTAGAATTACTATGTGATTTCATCGATAAAGAACCTTCCAATTATGAAAAAGCGAAAGAACGGAAAGAATGGAAGGATGCTATGATCGAAGAGTATCGATCGATCATGAAGAATGATGTTTGGATGTTTTCCCAAGACCAGAAGGGAAGTTAGTTGTAACTTCCAAATGGATCTACAAGATCAAGCATGCTACAGATGGTAGCATAGAGAAATATAAGGAAATATTTGTTGCTCAAGGTTTCTCCCAGAAAGAAGGAATAGACTATGAAGAAACCTTTGCACCTGTAGCCAAATACACTTCCATCAGATCAGTACTTGCTCTGGCTACAGTGATGAAATGGAAGATACACCAAATGGATGTCAAGACTGCTTTCTTGAATGGTGTAGTGGAAGAGGAAGTGTATGTGGAGCAGCCACTCGATTTCGAGACACATGACAGGGAGTCTCATGTGTGCATATTGATGAAAGCCCTGTACGGTTTGAAACAGGCAACCAGGACTTGGTACGGCAGAATTGATAGATTTCTATCTATTTTGGGCTTTACCAAGAGTAAAGAAGATTCCAACCTTTACTACAAGGTTGAAGATGGCAACCCAGTGATGCTCCTACTGTATTTAGATGATCTATTTGTGACAGGTATGGATGGGTTGATTGCTAATACAAAGAGAAATCTTGTTGTCAAGTTCGAAATGAAGGACTTGGGTATGATGCATTATTTTCTAGGCATGGAGGTGTGGCAGAGTGTAGATGGAATCTCCCTTGGACAAGGGAAGTATGCAGTAGAGATCTTGAAGAGGTTTGGGATGATGGACTACAAGGCCATGACCACACCTATGGCATCGAACCTGAAGCTATTGAGTGATGCTTCATCAAAAGTGGTTGATTCCACAATGTATCATCAGATGATTGGGTCCTTGATGTACCTGATGAACATGAGACCAAATAATTGCTTTGTTGTGAACACCTTGAGCCAGTTCCTGACAGATCCAAGACATATTCACTTGACTGCTGCAAAGCATATTCTGAGGTACCTGAGGGGTACAATTGATTATGGACTCAAGTACGAGGTGAATCAGAAGATTAACGTAGAGGGTTATGTTGATTCAGATTGGGAAGGCAGTTCCATCGATAGGAAGAGCACTTCAGGATGTTGTTTCAATATGGGATCAGGTGTGCTCTCTTGGTTTAGCAGGAAGCAATCCTGTGTGGCACTGAGTACAGCTAAAGCAGAGTATGTCGCAACTTGTTCAGCTAGATGTGAGGCAGTATGGCTAAGGAAGCTACTATCTGATTTATTTGATCTCCAGATGAATGTTACTTGTATACATTGTGACAACCAAAGTTGTGTGAAGTTTTCATAGAATCCAGTGTTCCATGACAAGTCGAAGCATATCGAGATCAAGTATCACTATATCAGGGATATGGTGCAGAGGGGAGCAGTGAAGCTCCAGTCTGTTGCGACGGAGGAGCAGATAGTTGATGTGTTGACGAAGCCATTAGCTAGAGTGAAGTTAGAGTACTTCAGGGAGAAGCTTGGTGTTATCCAGATCAAGATCCCTTCCAAGGGGAAGTGATGAGTCGAGAATCCATTCTAACGAGTAGGTCAGATGTATGGGCTGAGCCATTCTGTCATGGTGAGAGGATTGGTTCCTTCCATGTCAGATATGAGTGCTAATCCATTCTAATATGACTGTAGGATTGGTTCCTACATGATTAGATATAAGGGCTACTGTCATTCTTGGAATGGAGCTACCTGGTGAGTTACCAGGAATACTTGGTCTAGGACTAAGGGCCTTTCTGAGACGATTGTAAGATGCAGTCTTACATGATCAAATGTGAGCACATGTCCATTCTGATGTGATTGAGGGATGTGTTCCCACTTGATCAGATATAAGGGTTGTTTCCATTCTGTCATGGTGAGAGGCTTGCTTCCTTCCATGTCAAATGTGAGTGCTGGCCATTATGACAATTAGGTCAAATGTAAGGGCTACTGCCATTCTCTCAATGGAGGCACCTGGTTAGTTACCAGGAACACTTAGTGTAGAACTGAGCGCCTTTCTGACGAGTAGGTCAGATGTAAGTGCTGTGCCTTTCTGACGAGTAGGTTAGATGTAAGTGTTGTTCCTTTCTGACGAGTAGTTCAGATGTGAGTGCTGGCCATTCTAACGAGTAGGTCAGTTATAAGGGCTACCAAAGACCTACAAGGAGGTAGGCCTACAACCAACATGAAAAAGGGCTGGCTCTGTAGAACTTCCTTTGATGAGAAGAATCATGAGATAGCACATATGATGATGACCCAGTGATGATCCAGATCTAGTTATAATGTCTCCAAGATGATCCAGATCCAGTGATGGTGACCCTATGATGATCCAAATCGAGTGATGATCCAGATCCAGTGATGATGACACAGATTGAGTGATGATACAGATCCAGATAAAGATGACTTGAAGATGGAGATGAATTGAAGATGAAGATGATGAGAACTTGATGATGACACAGATGATACAGAGAAGAATACTTGTGCTAAAAAACTGTATCGAGAGAATACCTTCCTAGTTAAGAGGGAGTGTTGATGAATATGTAGCTTTGGAATGTATTCACTTGTATTTCTTATGTATTGTAACCCGATGTTTATTCTGGGATGTATTTGTAATATACTTGAGTCATGTCACTCCCCGATGTTCCTATAGGGAGGATCTATAATGTAAACAAGTCATGTCAAGTTATTCTGGGTAACCCTCCTATTGTCTAAGGGTTAAAGTCCCCATAGTTTTGGGTCACTAGGGTTATTAGACTCTCCTAGAGAGGTTGACCCTAGTAGGGTTTAGTCATGTTGGGAATTAGCATAAATAGAGAGCTAGCCTCTCTATTTAACACACACTCACTCACACTCAGTTGTAGCGCATAGCTGAGGAAGAGAAAGACACTGGCACAAGGAAGAAAGAGGTTACTGCTGTCGGCAGATCATCTTACTGTTTTGTGGGTTTTACTTTTGGTGTTGATTCTATCTCTGAGGAAGTTGTAGGTTTTTCTCCATTTATGGTTTCCTTGAGGAAAAAAATTGTGTTCATTGTCTCTTGTGTTTGATTGTTGTACTTGTTGTTCTCTTAGTTAAATATCCTAACATAATGCTAGCTTGAATGATAAAAACTAACACTCTGTTCTCCGGAATCTCTGTCCGTCATTGATATTCACCCCCCTAGACCTAGATCATCGATTCATGATTCTATTTACCTTATTTCCATTGTTGCTTGCTCCCAAAGTAAAATGATCGACCACCATGGATCCAAACCCCTTCATTATCTCACGGTCCACCATGAATGCTTCATGTGCCACCAATACTCTAAAGGGCGCCTTCATAGTATCTTCAAAATACAATATTTTCCCAAAGCCTTCAGTAATCCAAAATTATTTCAATATGGTGCTAACAAGACCAGACTTTCTTTGGAAGCAGTTATGAAATGGAAAGTACACCATATGGATGTCAATACATCCTCCTTGAATGGTGTAGTCGAGGAGGAAGTGTACATGGAACAACCACTGGGATTTGAGACACATGATAGGAAGACCCATGTGTGCGAATTGAAGAAGGCCTTGTATGGATTGAAACAAGAACCGAGGACATGGTACGGCAAGATCTATAGAAGCTTCCTTATGAGCTTGGGATTTACTAAGAGTAAAGTAGATTCCAACCTCTACTTCAAGGTGGAAGATAGAAGACCAGTGATACTCCTGCTATATGTCGATGACTTGTTTCTAACAGGCGATGAGGAACTCATTACAGATACAAGAAGGATACTTGATACATAGTTTGAGATGAAAGACCTAATTATGATGCACTAATTATTAGGCATGGAGGTGTGTCAGAGTAAAGATGGAATATTCCTTGGGAAAGGTAAGTATGCAGTGGAGATTCTGAAGAGATTTGGAATGTTGGATTGCAAGGCTATGGCCACACCTATGGCATCTAACTCGAAGCTTCTGAGTGATGCTTCATCCGAGAAGATTGATGTGACAATGTATCACCAGATGATTGGGTCATTGATGTATCTAATGAATACAAGACCAGACATAGGCTTTACAGTGAACACCCTGAGCCAGTTCCTGATGGATCCGAGACGGGTTCACCAGATAGCGGTGAAGCATGTTCTGAGGTACCTAAAAGGTACAGTGGATTTGTAAGTTTTAAACCCATGCAGAGAAGCAAAGAATACAAATTCTTTTAAGAAGAATAGATATCACAACACATTATTCACACATAAACACAGATATTTACCCTATAAACCCTTAACCGAGAAAAACAAAAAACATTTGAGCCACACCTCCTATTTTCTCTTCATTTCATTATGAATCCTGAAAATACAAAATATAGGTATTCAGCAGCATCCAATACCCTAATCCGTTAAACCAGATTAGAAAAAGAATATAACATATACCCAACAAGATTATGGGCTCAAATATGATGCGAATCAGAAGATCAACCGACACGGTTATGTTGATTCGAACTGGGAAGGTAGCGCCACTGACAAAAAGAGCACCTCGGGTTGTTGCTTCAATTTAGGATCTGGCATGACCTCCTGGGTCAGCAGGAAGCAATCATGTGTGGAGTTGAGTACAGCTAAGGTAGAGTATGTTGTCTCTTGCTCGACTAGTAGCGAGGAAGTGTGGATGTGAAAGCTATTCTCTGACTTATTTGATCTCTAGTTGGATGTGACTTACATCTTCTGTGACAATCAGAGTTGCGTGAAGCTAAAGGAAAACCCAGTGTTCCATGACAAGTCGAAGCACATCGAGATCAAGTTCCACTATATTAGGTATATGGTACAGAGAGTAGTGAATATCCAGTATGTGGTAATAGAGGAGCAGATAGCCGATGTGTTGACCAAGCCTCTTGCAAGAGTGAATTTTGAGTACTTCATAGAAAGACTTGGTGTGATATAGATTGAGATCCCTTGAAAGAGGGAGTGATGTGTTCTATCATAGCTAGAAAGATATGTTGTATGAGCGTAACATCCTAGCAAAGTTTGTAGGTTGCTCAGACATAATTAGTCATGTAATTTATCCTTGGATGTAACATCCTGGAGAAGCTCATAGGTTATCCTTGGATGTAACATCCTAGAGAACCTCGTAGGTTATCCTTAGATGTAATCAGTCCTGATACAAATCATATTATGTCACATGGGAAATGAGACGGGTTATTCGAATGTAAATATTGAGCCCTGGCGTGGTATGTAGGTTATTGGATGTAATATGTCCCATGGTTTTCTGAGTGTAAATACTGAGCCCTGGCATGGAACACAGGTAACTCAAACGTAATATGTTCCGAAGGTTATCTGAACAAAAAATATGTTGGACACAGCTTATTCAGATGTAATTCATTGAGGTTGACCATAAGAACTTCAAATTTCCCTGGTGTAGCAGGTTGTTGGATCGTAATTAATCCTACCATATATATGAGATATACAAAGTTCCCATGCTGATATGACAAGGTCATGAAGCACAAGAGATGCACCTAGGAGGTTATTTTAATAGAACGCGGGTCGACCGTAGATGCCTTTATTGTTTGTTGTTTTGACAAAAGAGATGATATGGATACGATGAGATGAAGATAGAAGACGCAAGATATTTCCGTGGAAACATGCAAAATATCCTAGAGATATTCTACGAGAAGGCTTGCTCGAGGTGAGATGAAGACCTAGTAGAGGACTAGGCCTACATCCAGCATGATAAAGGGTTGGCATTGTAGGAACTTCTGATGATAAATAGTATGGTATGATAGATAAAATTATAAGAATATGATGGCAACATCTATGATGAATATTCTATGACTCCGTGGTGATGACGATGCAATGAAGACCTGACCAGATGTGTTTATGACTGTGTAGAGAGAGAATACCTTCCTAATTAAGAGGGTGTGTAGATGTATTTGTAACTTCAAAAGATATTCTAATGAATATTGTCATTGTATGTTGTTGTACCCCCGTTGGGGATGTGTGTTACCCCTTTACGGGATGTCTAAATTGTGTCTATACCTTGAGGTACAACCTCTGTTGTAATCTGGGGCAATAGTCCCTAGTGTAACATCATGTAATATGTCCTTGTAGTCTCTCTAGGAGAAGTGGGCCCCATGTGAGATGACATGTAGGCTCGAATGTTATATTTGGTCAGTGACTTGAAAGGGTATAAATAGGGAGGAGCTCCCCCTCATTTATACACACTCTCAAGTGTGCATGAGAGAGAGACAGAGTCAGAGGAGGAGAGATAGATAGTTGTTGAATACTTCTTGTTACTTCTTTTGATCATCTTTCTGTTATGAAGAATTATGCAGGGTTTTCTCCTTTATGGTTACCCTGGTGAAAATATTTGTGTCTCGTGTATCTTTTATATCTTATGCATCTTATTGTACTTGTTATTCTTTTATATAAAGATCCTAGATAATCTAATCAGATATTAATAAAAACTAACAGAGTGTATGCGGGGTGCACTATTTGATTGGTGTTCGGGACTAGTCCCAATTATGAAAAAATAGTTGTCTGATTGTAGGAGGGGTAGAAAGAAAAACTTTGGATATGCGAGCATATTGGTTGCATTTTTCTTTGAGGGGGTTCCTGCCTTCAGTCATGCGGTGACTTTACCACCATGACCACCCCAGGAGACTAAACTCACGTGGTGGGGTGACATTTTCCTTTGACGGGGTGGTGGAGGTGGGATCTAGAGCAAATATGACAATGACTTCTACTCCTTTTCGAGTAGACATGTACCTTTTCTTCAGCAATTCCCCTATGCAGGATTAGATTTTAGGGGTGATCCAGAACTCATCCTCCCTCCTGGAGGAGAATGGGGAGAGATTGGTATGACTTTTTACCTTTTTCATTATTTAATTTTTATGATATTTTTGTTCATAAAATTATATATTCATATGTACTTGAGTTTGACCAAATTTATGTTGATATGCAGATGTTGGACCAGTCCGGCCTGACGAACATCCTAGGAATTTTGTGCAGACTATGGAGATTGGTGGACATGATGCGATGCTTCGTGTTGTGAAGAGGAAGATGATCAGGCTTATCCATGATGTCCCCACTCTCATGATGGAGAAGATCCCTATTTAGATGTAGGAGCATGTAGTTGGGGTTCCTCCATCCTAGTTACGCCTTCTTAGAAGGGTAACTAGGTTCGTGCTTTTCTACCGGGAGCTTGTAGAGGTAGTTGCAGCCAAGGAGGCTGAGGATTGGGCCTAGATCTAGGCATTTTATGGATTGAAATACTATTATTTGTATTTTGATATACTTATGATATGATATTCGGATCAAACTCGATGTATCTATGGACATATTTTTACATATATATATATATACCCAATTATGTACATGTGCTTCAAATGCGTCTGTGTATTTTATTTTACAATGTACGTGTTAAGTGTCAATCGAGTATATAATTTGCATATGCATCAGTGATTCTATTATGATCTCTTGAAATATGATTGTATGAAATGTATTCAATATTTCTTTCAAGTAACCTAACTCGTAAAAACTGACGTAGTAAGGTAGGGTGTCTCACCTGATAATCACCATTAAGTTGGGAAACCACTAACTAAGATTCAAGCCTGACTTCCAAGCGAGTAATACCATGCAAAGTAGCATCCCAAAGAAGCTCAATGGCCTCACTGTATTCATCCATATTATTGGTTGCAAGACCTAAACATGCACCACCGAAGGCAACCAGTTGTCCTGAGGGTGCGTAAATGACCCAAGAGGCTGAATCTAGATTGCAAGTGTGATGGCTGGCACCATCAAGGAACCCTACGAACCACTCGAAATACATCTAAAACAACAAGAAGACTATATAAGAAACACTAACCAGTGATGACCTATTGTACATAAACATACAATAATAATACAAGAAAAAGTATCGTTCCTAAGCATAATACTTCTTCAGGTAGAGCCCATTTTTGGGCTCCGACAGTTTGTTACCATCGTAATCAGTTAACTCATAAGATCCCTTCTTTAAAAATTTCAACACAACATACGGGCCCAACCACGTGGACTTAAACTGCCATGCCCCCAAGGGTTCCTTATCATGATCACAAAGAAAGACAAGTTCTCCGTCGAAGAAAACTCTAGGTTTTACGGCTTTATCGTATTGTTTTTTGACCTGGTTCTTATGAGCCTCATTTGCAGTCAGCGCATATCTGCGTTGTTCATATAGATTCTAAGTGAAGAAAATATTCTTTAAGATCGGTAGTGTCAGGAAGCACATGAATAGAAATTTTTAGAGATGGTATCTCACATTCAACCGGTGTGACTGATTCCACCCTGTGAATGAGCTAGAAAGGTGAGAAACTTGTAGCAGTATTAACATTGGTCTGGTATGCCGAAATTGTAGGGTACAACATGATATTCCAATTTGACCTACTCATGTTGATTGTGCGCTTGAGAATGGTTTTCAAGGTCTTAATAATCACCTCTACTTGTCCATTTGCTTGAGGGTAAAAGGAGGATGAATGATATTTCCTAAACCCTAGCATCGTGGTCAATTCAGTCATCATGTTGTTCTAAAAATGACTGCCATGGTCAGTGACAATCTTCTTTAGGATGTCAAACCTATCAATGATTTGGTTGAAGATGAAATAAGTTGTCATTTCGCCATTAGCTTTAAAGGTAGGAATTGCCTCTTCCCACTTTGTAAATTAGTCTACATCGACAATGATGTAGTTGTGCCCCCCAGCAGAAATTGGGTTACTAGGCATGAAATCAACCCCCACTTACTAAAGGGCCCTACCGCAATGATGGGAAATAAAGGATCAGGGTGTGACCACATCTTCCTAGTATAGAGTTGACAAGGATGACAGTGCTTTATAGCTTCCACACAATCTTTAAATATAGTGGGCCTGAAATAACCAGCACATAGAATCTTCTAGGTCATTCCTAACCCAGATAAATGACCCCCACACGCTCCACTATGGGAATAATTTAGGAAATGCTCAGCCTCCTCGTGGGTGAGGCATCTATGAAAGATAGAATACAACCCTCGTCGATACAAGTTATCGTTGATGATAAGGTATATTTTTGCATTAACTCACAACTTACGCCGATCTTCCCGCAAGAAGGATGCAGGACACTTGAGAGTATGTAGATACACTAGGATATCTCTGTGCCATGGATCAAAGGTTGAGATTAAAAATATATACTCATATGGGAATGAGTCTTCTTCCACCACTATAGTCTCTTCAATCATAATTCCGAGATCAATTCCGCGAATACTAAGGATTTTTTAGACTTAGCAGATTAAAAATCCAAGTCAAACTCTTAGGATGACTATTCATTTATTAAATTTGCTCCCAATTATCGTCAAGATAAAACATACTGGAATGGATTCAAATTTGCAACCACTATGGTTGTCCTTAGCAAGATATAGTGGCTTAGCCTCTGAATGGAATAAACTATTGTTAATGCCAACTTCTCAATGTGCGAGTATTTAAGTTTAGGAGTTTCTAATGCTCGATTAAGGTAGTAGCCAACATGCTCTTGGAGCTCATTGTCTGCCTGAACTAGTACTACTCCTATGGTCAACTCGGATGCGGCCAGATACAATATAAAATATTTAGTGTAATCTGGTGGACGTAAGAGAGGAGCCGATAGTAAATCATTTTTCAATGCCTCGAAAGTGTGTTGTGTGATTTCATCCCACATGAATGGGGTGTCTTGCTTCAACAAGTGCATGAAACCCTTTTTGATCTTGGCATAGTTGACTATAAATCGTCGAAGGAAATTGGACTACCCCTGCAAACTCTACAGTTGCCTGATATAACGACGAGAAGGCAGATTTACAATGGCCTCAACTTTTAACGGATCCACCTATATACCTCTAATTGACACAATGAATCCTAGTAACCTCCTTGACTTGACGCAGAAAACACATTTGTGGGGATTCAAGTGTATTTTATAGTCTATCCATCATTCAAAAATCATGCGAAGATGGTATGGATGGTCCTTCCTCTTGAGAGAATGGGCAAGAAGATCATCCAAGTAAGGTTCGACGATATGTTTTATATCATGGAAGGAAAAATTCATTTCCTGCTGGAAAGTAGCTCTGGAAGTTTTAAAACCAAAGGAAATTTTATTATATACGAAGGTTCCCCAAAGAAAAATAAAGGTCATTTTATGCTAGTCTTCCGATTCTATTTGAATTTGGTTATATCCCGAAAAACCATCCATAAACAAAAAATACCTCACTACCTGCACAAGCATCAATAATCTAGTCGATGAATGGTGTGGGGTAGTTATCCTTGGGACACACCTTGTTTAAATCATGAAATTAAGTGCAAACGTGTATATTCCCTTGATTTTTTTCCACTGGAACAGGATTAGATACCCATTTCATTAGAGAAATCAGGTAAATAAACCCAGCTTTAAGCGGTTTTTCCACTCCAACCTTAATGGCTACCGCTTTCTGTGGATTTACTGGTCTAAGCTTCTGTCAAACTAGTTTTACATTAGGGTATGTACGGATTCCATGTTCAACTATAGATGGATCAATTCCTGGAATCTGCTCATATGACCAGGAAAAGACGTCGTGAAATTCCTTAAATAAGGAAGTGTAAGTGGAAACCTCTTCTAAAGAACGGTTTGTGCCAATATGAACATTTTCCACAGCATTAGGTTTTGCAAAAATGTTGATCGGAATGGTAGTAGATATATTTTCCATACTCCCCTCGGAAAGCACTCCCTCTTTGGGTAAAGGATTAATCGCCAAATCAACACCTTCTACCAATCTCACATGGAACTCTGAATTCTTAATTTCGCTTAATTATGGAAGGAAGAAGGACTTGTGGTGAAGGTTTTCAATCTTTTTTGGTACAATTATGGCTTCCAGAATGGCTTCATGTAAAGGAAAAACCATATCCAAGCAATAATATGATTATGTAGAGTTCTCCTCTCAGGAAAGCATATAGGATTCATCTAACTCCTCTGCGACTGAAGAATAAGCCTCAATGGAATCAATAGCAGCATTAAATATAGCTTGATAAGCTACTTCTGTTGTTGATAAAATAACTTGAGCCTCTTCTCGCAAAAGGAGGACCCAGGGGTATGTTCTATCGACAACCGTTGCGATAGACTTACTAACACTCATTGAACCTAAGTAGTTAATAGGGGTTGGTATATCGAATGTGCCCATTAGTGATGTATACATGCCAACCCCCAAGCTTTTGTTCATCGTTTCGACTGATCGATCAATGGTACCATGGACTCATTAGTTTCCAAATAGAATTTTCAAGTAAAACTGAGTTGGTCAAGTGTAACCAGCTTCCCTTCGTGCAGAAACACTAAAACTCAAAAAATGGAGGAGGGAATATCACACATGGCATAAGTCCAACTTCTCCCCAACAACAAATTATAGTCCAAGGGAGCATCAATCACTTCAACTTCAACAAACGTTGCTTTCCCTGCCAAATTTATTTTCAAATCTGGTAGGATACCATGCGGACAGAAAGACCTTTTGTCGAAAGCAGTAAGTAGAGTGTTCGATGGGACCAACTCTGGGGATCCTAAAGCTTTCCAACAAGACATCAACATGATGCACGTGGAAGAACCTTCATCAACCACCATTCGTCTAATGGTTTTTCCTCTGTGGAAAACATCGATTGAAAAGGCCACATGGTATGGAAGGCGCATTTTCACATTAGAAAGATTAAATTTGTCTAGCAAGCTCGCTGAGTCCATACTGCCTATGCCTACTAAGAGTGCATCCCTTTGAGAAGGGAAACTCTGTAGCACCTCTAATGTTGATATTGTGCAAGGTGTTTGAGCTAAGTCTTCTACCACATAGTAGTTAGAAGAAACCCTAGTGTTAGGGTTGTGGAAGCTTTTCTTGAAGATGCCTTTCAGTATCTTGGGCATTGGTTCATCCGGTTTCTCAATGGTGAGAGGGGTTGAAGTTTCAGTAGTATATTTACCTTTATCCTGAGCCTCTTATTCGTAATTTTTGTTTCTTATTTGTAGGAAAGTGCTGGAGCAAACCATATTGATATAATTGTGATCAATAGGATCACTAGTTGTTCCCCCAACATATTTTGAAGAAGAAGCTACATTATGTCCTTGGGGGAAGGGATCCTTCAGGACAGCTGTTTTTTGTTGTTTAAGCAGCTTTTGTGCTTGCTCCATTAAGGGCCACCGATAAGTAAGATGATCTCCTTGGCTCAACTTGCAAGGAAACTTAACCTTTTTCTTGTATTTCTTTCCCACCTCAGCGTTATTTGTGGGATTTTGTGTGTTTCGGTTTCTCTCACCCTTCTTCCCTTTCTTATTTTTCCCACAAGGTTGTTGATTTCCCTTTTGGGAAGGCTATGCAGAATAAACATTAGCACTTTGCGGTGAGGGAGTGACAGCCTTAGCTACCTCCGCTGCATATTATTTCATAAACAACTCATGTAGTTTCTTGGCCAATGATTCTATAGTGGAAGTACATATTCTACCAACCACACCATCGGCATGGGTCCCAGAATGAGCATATATCAGATCTAACTACTGGGCCCTGAGGATTTCCTCTTCCTCCATGGTAACTCCCGATGTGGAAATGTCCTTAGAAATATAAGGCAGAAGATATTTCGAGAACCACTCCAACAAGAACTCGGGAGGGATGGTAGCTTTAATGAGCCTCTTTTTCCTTCGCCACTCATGAATATGATCGGATATGTGTGTGGCCTTGTTCTTTCGAAAGTCAACAATAAGTCTGTATCGGCATCATACTATATAGGAAGTTGAAAATTATTTAGGAACACGGTTGCTAAATCAAGGAATCATGCAGCTGATGGGAGTTCTATTTACCATTTATCTGCTACATTGGTTAACATTCTCTGAAATAGCCTCAACCGAATGGAGTCATCGTTCAATGAGTTGGAAGAGTTCCAAAGGTGAAATGTGGTGATGTGAGCACCTGGATCCTCACGAGTTTTCCCTTCAAAAATTGGGATGTCTGAGGGCAGTTTGATGGGTACAAGTGGCCATGCCATATTGCGATGCATGGGGTCATTCATTAGTTTAGACAAATATGACAAGTTTAACATTTCTAGGAAAGGAAGTTTTGTCCTAGCTGGTATTTGATATTAAGGATTATGGGGTGTGGAAGTACCTACCCTAGGGATCTTGAAAGAAAAGGTCGGGTTTCCCCCATCCACCAATTGTGATGTTGTAGCACTATTCTGAAACGTGTTCCAACTGAAATCTAGATGATTACGGACTTGTGGTGTGTGATAAGTTGTTTTTCCTACTCCAGACGAAACTGGAGTTTGAAAAGTAGGAGCATAGATTCCTTCACTAAATAGTGAAAAGGGAGATCTCCTAAAAGGGGTAGATGAAACCTGACTGGTGGTCTGAAAACTGTAACCTCTGAAGTTTTTTTGGTTTCCAGATGACATACCCACATAAGTAGGCAATGGGCCTACATAAGTTCTAGATGGAGGAATATGTCCTCCATTCCATGGAAATCCCTAGACAAATGAATTGGACCCACTTTTAGCACTTTGCATGAAAGTAGAAGAAGTAAAAGGTACACTAGGAATCCCAATGACCACCCCACTAGACTGACCTATGACATTAGCAGGTGATGAGGGATTGATCACTCGAGGACTTAGAGAAAGGGGTGTAGTAGATGCACTAGGACTTGGAGCACTTACCGGGGGAGGTGAGACTCCAGCAACCAACATGGTTGAAGTAGGGGTAGGCATTCCCTCTCTTGTACTATACATATATGGACTCGAAGAAACACCAGAAATAGGTGAACTAAAAGGAAGGACTTCGAATATCATAGGATCGTTCATATTAGTTAGAGTTGTATTATAATTCCTTGCAAACTCGTCATATTGCAAGTCTTCTATCTCTAATAGTGGGGTTTCTTCCTAAGTAAGTCTAAGTTCTGGTTCACCTAGAAATTTTCTAACACCGGTTGGTTCGAAAGAACCATCTGTGTCAAGTCTCCACCTTTGAGGTGGTGGTGGAATCTACACTATAAAAGATGGAGGAAGTTTTTTCATCCTTTTAGACCTACGAAGAGGATGGTCCTCCATAGCTAAAAAATTGATTCACACACCTAAAGGCCAAATAAAACACAAACAAACACCTTCCAAAGGAAATACAAGATACACCTTCCAAAGGAAATTCTGGTATTATTAGTGCCCAGATCCAACTAGTGAAGATCGAATGATGGTTACTTGGAGTCTTGTGAATAATTTTTTGGGTGCAAGTGTTGGAATCACCCAACCTCCCTCCCAAATTATAAATCAGGGTTACCTTCCAAGTCTTCCCTATGAGCACTGGAAATAGCCTTCCAATGCCACCTGTGTAAGAACCTAATCTCTAGAAACTAAGGCTACCATATCTACAACGATAGTCTGGCAGAACAGTCGCTGGCCTAATCAGTGTGCATGGGAAGGATAGCTAAGCCAAAAAATCTAACAATATTGGCACCTCACGAGGCCCAAGAAGTGGTATTAATGGAACCCTCGTACGCACAAAAATCCTGGTATACAATCAAATGAGGTATTAGAGGGTTATCTCCACAACGAAGATCTCAAGCGGCCTCATGCTTGACTCATGTGTTAGAGGATCTTTCTAGATTATCCCTTGTAGAAGTGGATTTACCTAAATATAGGCCATTATGTCTGAAATCAAAGTGCTCTTGGATAGTTAAAATATCCTAGTCCAAGAACCTAGCCTAAGCTAGTTGATGATAGAACCTATAAAAATAAAGATTACTATTAAATTTTATGTTAAGCGTTCTTTTTAAGGCTTTATTACTCAGAGGTAGCAGAGTGGAATTGAATGGTGTATGGACTCAACATGTAAAAGCAAATTATGTATAAAAATTCAAAATAAATGAAACTAACAATGCTCTTTTTTTTCTTTTGTTTTTAAATGAAACTAATGAAACCTTTCAAATGATTTTGAGAAAACACAAAAATTTAGATATTTTTTATTTTTCTAAAAATAATGGAAAAACAACTAATGCAAAGCTATGCAAATGAAACTGGCTTTTGTTTTTCTTTTCAAAAAACTCAAAAATTTTATGCAATTAAATGCACCTAAGAAAGTTAAGCAATTTGAACATGTATAAATGCAAATGCTAATAGTCAGATATTTATAGTAATAATCATCAAGAAGTAAAGCAAAAATGACTCAAACCCTAACTTGGACAAAACTATTGACTTGGTAAGACCAATAGATCAAAAATTGGTAAAAATGACTAACCTAGACCACTACAATAGTAATCCAAGGAAAATCAGTGTCCTAAAAGGACTGACAGACACCAGTACTCAGACCAAACATCCAAGAAGGAAAGACCCAACATATTTACAAAAAAGGATTCAGACCTAACTCACCTAAAAACACTTGATAAACAAGAAAAAGTGAAATTCATACACCAACAATAGCATCACAATGCTAAATAAGGAACCTTACAGACTCCTGAGAAGTCAAAATGCAAAAATCAGGCTAAACCCTAACAGTTTGACCTATACCTACAAGAAATCATGACTAATATTTAGACAACTCGTGAATGGACCATGATTGTACATACAATCAACCTGGGAATACAACAGGGTAATCACAACTGTATGTATTTACAACCTATGGTTATAGCCAAATTTTTTCAAAAGAAAAAAAATGGCTAAAGGATTCCGAGCATGAAACACTACAGACTGAAAGCAAAATAAAAGAAAAACACTTACAACAACAAACAGAGAAAATTGGACAGGAAAACCTAGAGAACAAACCCAAAACATGTTAGACTCCCCAGCGGAGTCATCAATTATGTTGTTCAGGGAAAATATAGCTTATGACCTAAGGGTCTGGGGTTGCCAACATACAAAAATAAAACTTGCAGAAATACAACTATCTGGAAATTTGAGAGAGGAATAGGGCAGAAAGCTAGTGTACCTTGTTTATGAAGGTTGTTCTTAGCATTGCTCCTTCAATCCAAATGCTCCAGCAACTTCAAGGGTTCTTTACACTTGCAAAAGAGATAGATGACTTCCTAAAGAATCTTAGATGTTGTATAAGATATTAATGAAATATTATAATTGCAATAAGACAACAACATAATTCATGAATCATAACACATAAGAACATTGGTGTGCCAATTGTGGAAGAAGGTCTCTCTTTATTGATAAGCAGTAGTGAAATAAAAAATAAACAACCTATATCTGATACAAGTCCTCCTCTGCTAGCCAAGAAACTAAGTTCTGCTGCTCCAAATCTCCAAGGGTATTCCTCCAACATAACCTTGCTCTCTTGAGATACATCTTTAACCTCCACCTCTCCCCTCTATTTATACTTGATGAACATGAGGAGTTACGAAGGTTAATATGGTTAGGGACATTGGGGACGTTATGATTACGAACCCAACTGTCCCTGACTAAACATGTTTTATTTTTTTATTTTTGGCTTAAGGTAACCACGGGTATCAATACTGGAAAGTCGCGAATGAACCACGACTTTTATGAAGGAAACCCATCAATGCAAAGTGTGATCATGTAACCGCGGGTTGCATATATGGCTACCTACGAATGACTCGCGGGTTGCAATGTCAATAGTTGCGATTACACCTTAATCTATTTATAAAACACTGCCAAATACTGAAAGGAACAAGATGTATCAAGGCACATGCTCATCTATAGGTTTTTGGAAACTTCCATCCATTGTGTCCTTTTGTGTATCGACGCATTAAGTGTCAGTACTCGGATGGAGAAGTGCCATTTCACAAGATAACAAATGTTCTCTCCTAATCTATGTTTTGAGAGGGGTTTCATATGGGATTGGATGTCCTCCTCTCTTCCAATTGTAAATTGGATTGTGGGAGAGTAATTTAGAATAGTGAATTGGGATAGGGATTGTAGTGGAGTGAAGTGATCAATGATTAATGGTTCAAAGTAGGTTTTGTGTCTATGCAAGGAAACACCATTATTTTTACCCTGACTAGAGGCAAAAGGATCTAGACTACAAGGTTTGTTTCGCTTAGACCAATTACAAGTAGTGACAAGACATGGTGCAAGTTAAATTGTTTTGTTTTTATGGACCACAAGAGGAGATAGCATTTCCTAGCAAACTTTGCCCATTGCATTTGTTGATGGATGTGACTAGATTAAACCATCTTTCAATTCAATATTTGATTTCTTTAGGGAACTTAGTTGATGTCCCTCTATGTTCAGTTTTCAAATTGAATGCATCCCATTTAGAGTTAAAACAATTGAGTCCTTATTTATCAAGTTTGGAAATATTATTTGTGGTTATTGGGCATGTACGGGTGGATTCCTTGGTGGGAGGTTATTGCATTGTGTACTATGAAGTTCAAAATAGGTTGGGGAAATATCATGACTTGCGGGAAGGATTTGCAGGTGGCTAGACAAAATGGATAAGAGGATTTCTCTTCATTGGTAAAATGTTTGTCTAGTTGAGAATCTATTAAAGGGTCGTGGTATGTTTATCTCTAATTTCCAATCCATTATTGCAAGTACTTATGATCTAACAAATGGCATGCTTGCTACTTGGGATGCTTGTTGCAGAGTTGTCCCTCGAAAATTCTCTCATAATGATCAAGGTATAATGACTTGAGACTTTTCAAGGGATGATATTTCTACTACCTTTACCTTCATGTAAAATGGCAAGTCCACTGGGCTTGATGATTTGCCTTTTGTGTTTTACAAGTCTAGATTGGACTTCATTAGTGATTATTTATATAGTCAAGCCTCATAGGTATTTTCCTTGGGTAGAAATTCTAAGTTTCTTGATCAAGCACTAATTAAGCTCATCCTCAAGAATGCAGCAAGAGATACCATTAAGGTTTGGTGGTCAATCACCATAATCATGATCACTTATAAAAACAAGACTAATGCCTTGGATATGAAGATTTGACTAATTTCTAGAAATGTGGCTTGACTAGATAAAATTGGTTTTTCTCATGGGAGATTCAATATTGAGATTGTGGTTTCAACTTGGGAACCTATGGAGTGGACCTAGGAGACTAGACATTAATGCCTTACGGTGACAATTGACTTTGACAAGGCTTGTGACCAAGTTGAGGTCCCTCATCCTTAATATGTTTTATTGCTTGGGTTTTGGTTCTCAGTATGTGGCCATGGTTAACACTCTCTTAATAAATGCTTCAAACTTTGTTTTAATTAACAACTCCTTGTCTCAAGTATTTCTCTTCATCAATCCATTTTCTAGGGCTCTCTCTAGCACCTTATTTATATGTTTTCATTGCAACTATTGTGGGTTATTTGTTGGAGGAAACTTGTTTACATGGTAGGTTAGAGGTATCATTCTCTTGGATGGATTCAAGATCCTAATAATCATTTTCCAAAATGACCCCTTCAATCTACCAATGTTTATTTGGGGTTTGTTGATAGTGCTAACAAAACTTATTATTGGATTCTTGGACTAGATTCTCCACTTAAGTGGATTCCCATAAACTATTATCATATTCGTTCAAGAGTTATATTTAAATATATGGGCATCTCTTTGGGGATGGGTCTTCACCAATTGCCATGTGGATCTAGGGACTTTCAAGACTCAAAAGTAACTTACACATTTTGAATCATAAGGACCCTCCCCATTGTGAGGAAGTTGATTGTAGTTAGATGCATCCATCAAGTATCGCATGTGTATTATATTTCTTTCTATAACTTCTGTAAGACCTAATCTTAAGAATATTTCTCATTGAATTGAAAGATCCCAAAAATATGAATCGAACTGGAACCGAAAAAAAAATGGACCAAAAAAACAGTTGACCAAAACATACAAAAAAATTCAAATTTTGAAATGTGTGTGCATCCATAAAAATCCAAACAATTTTACACAAATATACAAAATTTCTTGTGTATATAGAAATGGTGCTTATAGCTAATCACATCGAGTACGATCCATATCTGACCCAAAATACATAAACAAAGAGGATCTAAATGGCCTTTGGAGTCCAAAAAGATTCAAAACTTCATCTTGCAACAAATAACTACATATAATTTTAATCATTTTCTATATCGGGATCATATTCGACAATAGCACCATATGCCCCCCACCTTTAAGAACTATCCCTTGCCTATCTCTCGAATCACAAAGTTGAACTTCCAAATACATTAGCCTACACCCTACAATTTTAATGAAACCTCATAATCCAAGCATTAAAAAAATTAGAAAAAGTTGCGCATACCTAATAAGTATGTTTGCTTGAGTGAAGGGTACATTTTTACTAAGGTCATGACAAAGGAGTTAAACAATAAACACCACCAACATCGAGGTACATAGAGGGGTTGATGCGCTTGATTAAATGCCAATCCCCTTCCCTCATACATGATAGAATCCAGTGGAAACGTCGCAATCTAGAAACCCTGAACATTGTCAAGTCTGTTGAAATCTGAATGGAATTTAAAAGTCTACTTTTGCATATGAAGTGTGATGAGATTGGAACCACTCTCAAACATCGTGAAATAATTAATGGTAATGTTTAAAATGTAAGTAAACAAATAGAAATTGAAATACAAGGAAAATGCCATTTTTACTTTAAGAATTTAATGTTACTACTATTGATTACTAACGTTTATATTAGGTTAGGATTTTTACTATTAGTGTAGAATTTTTAACAACTTGAATAACTTAAGTGTATATGTGTGGTCAAAGTATGGAGGTGAGAAAGGATTGTCTTCATTTCTTTGGGATGTTTGCACTATGCGCAAGGACAAAGGGGGTCTTGGATTGATTGGTGTCACTTCTCAAGCAATGTTTGGCTAGGTAAGTGGGATGTGGTGTTTGGAGGATTCAACACCTTGGCAGGGTTTATTTGAGATTGAATGAGTTGAACATAGAATTTGGACAGAGTTCGAGGTACCTTTCATATGTCTGACATTATTTCTACTCTCCACATCTTTCAATTTTTGAACTAGAAAATGTTCAAGAGATGTAGTTGTAGAACACACCCAGAACAATAAGGGGGGGGTGAATCAGTGTTCCATGTTGATAATTTTTTCTATTTAAATTTCCACTTAGACTCTTTAGCAACAATTTATGTCAATCTTATTCAAGAATGTTTATATTATAAATTCAAGCATGTAGAACACATACACTAGCATTTACGGAAGTTTTGCATATATATAAGTTTACATTGAATGAAATAAGGTGTTATAGCACCATGAAATGATCCAGCTACTACTGGATGGAGAGGCTACAACATCTTCAATTTTCAACTTTTACTGAAGGATGTCGCTACACTCTGGGATAGGCTCCTACATGTTGAGTACTCTTGTCCTCCCTTTCACCACCCTGCCACCCTCAAGATGAAGAGTAATCATTGTTGATCACTATCTGGTATCTTCCTTTCAATGAAAAATCCTAATATTGTCACAATACTTTCAATGTTGTTCAGATCCTTGTCAAAAAAAATCAGCCACACTTACATACTTCCGATGCAACCAATCAAAATTTGTTCTAGACAACTCTTACAAACCTTGACTGAGTTCTTATTCTAACTCAAGCTCACATTTTATTCTTCTTCGGCCATGTACCTTTGTTGTGCAACTTCACACATATCCATATTTTCTAGGGTTGTCCTGCACCTTCAGTTCCCCCACCTAGACCTTTTCCTAGGGTTGTCTTATACCTTCGTTTCTCCCACCTGAACCTTTTCCTAGGGTTGTACCTATGGTTTCCTCTTTTCCCTCATACCATCAATTCGTTAGCTTAATCCACCAAATGAGAAGTTTCAAATGCTAATTTATAGCATTAGAGGAATGCCTTTAGAAGGGTCGACTTATCCAAATTATAATTAATATTGATCTTGACTTGACATGTATTCCTCCCTTTTTTGCTTATGATTTCAATCTTTAGGGCTGACCTATCTTGTCATTTGATTTGTCTTTAGTCAATCAATAAAATCAATACCAACAAGTACACAGATATTTCCAACTCGGGAAGAATAGCGTGCTTAGATGGAACAGTTTGACTAGTCGATGAAGGACTATTCATTTCCTTATCATCTTCCAACTGTTGCGGGGATCTCTTATTACTCATTCGCCTCCAAATCTGACTAAGCCATCATACATCTGTTACGTGCATTTCTTGTCCTCATTGGCTAGCATAATTTCTTTGACAATAAATTTTATATACTTCTTCAAGTTGGATTCTAAGCTTGATGCTCCAAATCATATCAATTCAATTAGATGTACTCCAATCCTATTTGACATCAATGATAACATAAATTCCAATACTCTCCCCCTTTGGCATTCATGCCAATCATCAAGTAAAACAAACCGGTATGGATCATATTTGATGGAAGAAATGGTAAATCGATCTAAGGCATCTCTCCCCCTTTGACATCAATGACAAGGATGATATTGACACATTGCTTTTATTTGACATGAATTTTATGATGAAGCTTGTGTAATTTAAAAAATATGTTGAGAGTGCTCCCCATGTCTTGTATACTTCCCAATTTTTGTTATTTTCCTGTTGTTGATTGTTTCAAGAATTTGTAGTTGTTTGTATTCTCTTTCACAAGTTGCTACTAATTTGATAATTTGCTTATTTTCTGCTTCATTTGATGTCATTCACCCCCCTGTTAGGCTACACTACCTTCTTGTTGAATCATATCCCCCTATCAATTTTATTCTTTAAAGCCAAAGTCAATATATGTTGAGGTCACATTCTATAGTTTCCTTCTGTCAAACTATTCTCACTCATGCAAACTGATACTTCATCGGATGCACAAGCCTTTTAGCACCCATATCCAAAATACTTATGATGAGAATTTAACCTTGAAGGGAGATAACTCCCAAATTCTACCTAATATATTAAAAGGCACCTTTAGGAAATGGTTGGTGAAGATATCAGTTATATGTTATTTTGTGTTCACATATTCCAATCTTATCATTTGCCATTTAATTGTTCTCTTAGAAAGTGGTATTTGATAGGTATATGTTTGGTTTTTGAATGCAGGATTGGATTCTTAGATATGTTGATGGCACTAGTGTTGTCACGGTAAATGGGTATTGGTTGATTATATTCCACCTTGAATTATTCTAAGGACTGCTTCATCCATAAAATATGAGTGCAACATTCAGTAATTGCTATCTACCATGCTTCAAGTGTTGACAGTGATATATATGATTGTTTTCTGCTAGACCAGGCAACCAAACACTTCTAGAAATAATGCATTACCACTTGCACTTTTTCAATCGTCTAAACAACCTACCCAATCTACATCTATATAGGCTATTAGATCAAAATGTTGGTTCTTTGGATACCAAAGTCCATATTCAAATGTTCCTCTAAGATATATGATAATTGTTTTGACTGCTACTACATGTGTTTCTTTTGGCTTAGCTTGAAATATGGCCACCATTCCAGTAACTTGCATTATTTCAAGTCTTAAAGTTGTTAAATACAACAAACTGCCAATCATTGATTTGTAGAGCGTGGTTTGTCAATGTTTGAGAAAAATATGAAGATACTTGAACTTTAAAACTTTTGATAAACAAATTCAGTGCATGTAGATATCATCAACAATTAAAACACACAAATTAATCAAACCATAAGACGCATGATGTACCCTAGGAAAACCCTCCACAATCCAGAGGATAAAAAAACCAGCAAACAATCCTTCAGTGTGATAGATAATGGTAGAGAATGATTTTACAACACTTGAAGATTGCTTGATAAGAGATATCTAAGAAGCACTAGAGAATAGAGATCACTTAGAATATTGTCTTGGCCTTGCCAAGTGCATATCACTCTAATAACAAGATTATTCAGTCATACAATGAAGGTAGCGAATGGTTGCATGCCTTTTGGGCACTGTGAACACTATACACACTATGTGCAGTCTTCCCACATTACCTATTGCGCCTTTCTTGACTTAGTGCCAAGTTGTCACCTCGTAATTACCTCCCACATTGAAGATATGTGCCCTCCATTAATTCACTGGTGTTAACTGCCTCTAACTGAGTTGTTAACTAATTGAATTGCGTTGAACTGAAGGGAGCTGAATGTAATTGCTCTAAACTAAATCAGAACTGAATGTAACTGAATTGAACTAAACATAATTGAATGTGAACTGGAAAACTAATTTCTTGAACATTAGTTAGGAGTTTAATTGAATGTATTTAGTGCTTCACCATCAGTGTCATCTTCAACAACCACTTTGCATAAATTAAGGAATAGATTCCTTAATTAACTGAAACTTTTTTCCACAACTTGGACTTAACTGATGTCTTTGCAATTCGAGTCCACTCAAGGTCTAAAATAGGCAATTCAAATATTTACTCTATCTTTTTTCTTATCTCATTTATCATTTAATTAAATTTTGCATGGTCCGTGTGTGTTTAATTAATTAATCATATTTATCATATCATACTTAGAAGAATTGTTTCCAACCTATGATCATATGTATTACCCCGAGTCATATAGTCATATGATAAAGTAAATAAATCTAGGTGCAGCTAATCCATAAAGGAGACTTATAACATTTAGTGACCATGACTAGTAATACATCACATGGTATAACCACTTTGCACAGTAAAGTACACCACCTCACAACATGAGGATATTTGTAGGACTTGATATTACTCACAACTCTACTGCCTTGATATTACTCAAAACACTCACTTGATATTACATACAAGTTTACTGACTTGATATTACTCACAAGTCTATTATCTTGATATTACTCACAAGACTCGGCTTGCTATTACTCACAAAATTACTAACATGATATTACTCACAAGTCTATTGTCTTGATATTACTCATAAGACTTGGCTTGATATTGCTCACAAGCTTACTAACTTGATATTACTCACAAGTCTAATCTTGATATTACTCACAAGACTCGGCTTGATATTACTCACAAACTTTATTGAATTGAGATTACTCACAAGTTTACTATCTTGATATTACTCACAGGACTCAGCTTGATATTACTCACAAGCTTATTGACTTGATATTACTCACAAGTTTAATGTCTTGATATTACTGACAAGACTCAGCTTGATATTACTCACAAGCTTTACAACATCACCACCTCAATCATATGAGGATATTTGTAGGACTTGATATTACTCACAAGTCTATTGTCTTGATATTACTCACAAGACTAGAGAATGACTCCTGGTGTTGTAATATCAATAGTATCAACTTGGGGAGATTCATCATTTTTGTTGAGTTTATAGTTGTTTTCCATAAGAGTACCAGCAGGAGCACATTATGTCATCCCAAATATTTTGAGCATTTCCTTCAAATACTTAGATTGAGATATAAAAATTCCTTTAGTTGTTTGAACAATTTGAAGCCCGAGAAAGAATGGCAATTCTCCAATCATTGACATTTCAAACTCCTTGGTCATATTAACAACGAATTTATGGATTAGTTCACCATCATTACAACCAAATGATATCATCAACATATACTACTGTGATTAGCAACCCATATTTTTCTATTTTAAAGTAGAGATTGTTGTTAGCATTACCTCTTTTGAATCCTTGATGAATCAAGTACTTATCTAGGAAAGCATACAAGGCCCTTGGTGCTTGTTTAATCCCATAAAGAGCCCTTTTCAATCTCCAAACATGATCTTCTTTACCTGCCAGCTTAAAACCTTCTGATTTCTCAGTATAAACTTCTTCATTTAGCTCTCCATTTAACAACACGGACTTTACATCCATTTGATAAGCTTTGAAATTCTTAAAACATGAGTATTCTAGAAACATTATGATTACTTCCATTCGAGTAACATGAGAAAAGGTTTCATTGAAATCAACTTCAACTTGGGCATAACCCTTGCATAGTAGCTTGCCCTTATTTCTCACAATCTTTCCATCTTCATTCAATTTGTTCTTGAATACCCACCTAGTCCCAATTACATTATTATCTTTAGGCCTTGGAACTAACTACAAGGTTCCACTTTTCTCAATCTGCCCAAGTTCCTCATTCATTAAATCCTTATTCCATCTTTCATCCTTATGGGATTCATTCAAGTCCTTGGACTCTATTGTTGATTATAATGCTATGTCTCTTCTTTTTGGTGTTTTTTGCAACTGAATTCCATCTTCAATATCTTTGATAATGAAGTATTTTGGGTGATCTTTTTTCATTTCCTTGGATGATGGTTTTTGATAATGTTGACTTATGCATTCTATTTTCGGCACTTGTTCTTCAACTTCTTGTTCCTTCTCTTGCTCTTCTTCATTTTCATCTTCTTTCTCCTCTTCATATTTTTTTATATTTTCCTCCACATAGATTATATCATATGTTTCTTCTTCACTTTAACTTGTGTTTTTTGTGGTAGTTCTTCATCAAATTTGACATCAATACTCTCCACAATCCTTCTTAGTATTTTTTTATAGCACATGTAAACCTTATTGTCAGTGGAATAACCCAAAAATATGCCCTCATCAATGCTTGTATTGAGCCTAAATGATCATCATTAATTTGTATGTAACACTTACTTCCGAAAATCCTGAAGCATCCTACTGATGTTGGTCTTCCTTTCCACAGTTCATACAGTGTTTTGTCACTATTTACTCTCAGCTGAGCTCTATTAATAATGTATACGGATTTCCCTACAACCTTCGTCCAAAAGGTTTCATCTACATTTGCTTCAAGTAACATGGTTATTGTTGCCTCTTGAACTATCATATTCTTCTGTTCTGTGATACATCCATTATTTTGAGGAGTCCTTATTGTACAATTTTTCCTTTGAATACTATGCTCTTCACATAATCGTTTGAACTCATTTGAAGCGAATCTCCCTCCATTGTCTAATCTCAAACACTTTATTTTATGGCCACTCTCATTTTCTATTAGAGCCTTGAAAATTTTGAACTTGTCAAAAGCTTTCGACTTCTCTTTAAGGAATATTACCCATACTATCCTAGTATAATCATCAATAAATAACATAAAATACCTTTCGCCTTGCAGAGTCTAAACTTTGGTTGGACAACGTAGATCATTATGATCCAACGTGAGTGGTTTTGTAGTAGATTGATACATATTTGATTTGAAACTAGCCTTTGCTTGTTTTCCATGTTGACATGACTCACAATCCCCTTTAACTGCCTCAGTCCTATTGATCTTTACTAGATTGTCGAAGTTGAGATGTCCAAGTCGTTTATGCCGAAATCAGTTGTTATTAGTCTGACCAATTGAGCACTTCTCTTCTTCAATTTCATCCAAAACATATACATTTCTAAGTGATCTGATTCTTCTTCCAATTACTGCTCTTGATCCATTTCATCTGATTTTGTAATGATTAGCATATAATGTAATTTTATAATCAGAATCACACAATTGTCATATGCTAACAAATTATGCTTTAGTCCTTCAACATACAGCACATTTTGGGGCCCATTTTAGACCTCAAAATTTCTCTAATTCCCATCCTTTAATTTCCCTCAAGAGACATTTTGCAATGAAATGTCCAATTTTTCCACAATTGAAACACTTCAGAGGTAACTTTTAATGATACTTACCAATACCTCTTGGAAGTTTATTGACAAAATTTTCCACTTCTTCATCTAAAACGCCAAGGTCTGATGAACAAGTTGACTGGTTCATGTTATTTTGTTGTTTTTGCTTTGTGGCATTGAAAGCAAATTCCCTTTGCTTTGGATCTTCGGTTCTCATTTCATAGGAAACTAGGATTCCATGCAATATCTCGCTTCAACTTGTCTAAATTATCTCTATGTTCAACAGTTGAAACGTTGGGATTGAATCTGGCTGGGAGAGATCTTTATACCTTCTAAACTATTATTGGTTCTTCAAGTCTCGATAAGTCCTCGCATTGTGTTAACAACTTCCTCTACTCTTTGAAAGTACGCTGCAATATTTTCTTCCTCCATCATCCTTGAACCTTCAAATTAAGCTTTGTAAGTCTGAAGTTTTTCCTTTTGAAAGTCTCTATCATATATATCGGCCAATTTATCCCATATCTCCTTGGTAGAGGTATAGTCATTACTTTGACAAATTCATATTCGTTCAATCCTTCTAAAATTGCATTCATTGCAGTAGCATTGTTTTCACTTTCCTCTTTCTCATATGAAGAGGTTGGCTGATCTTTTGGAGCTTTATATCCATCAAGTACACTTGTCCTTACATCAAAGCCAAGGGACATTAGATAGGTACCCATCCATTTACTCCAAAACACATAATTTGTTCCATCAAACTTAGGAATGATCTTGGTGCCAGCCATTGTAGTGTGTCCTTAGGAATCCCTTCAAGTTGACTAAACTTTTTAGAAGGGGCTTGGCTCTGATACCAATTGTAGAACACACCCAGAACAATGAGGGGGTGGGGGGTGAATCAATGTTCCACACTACAAATTTTTTATTTAAAGTTCAAATTAGACTCTTTAACAACAACTGATGTAAATCTTATTCAAGAATGTTTGTCTAATAAATTCAAACACATAAGCACATATACACCAACATTTACAAAACTTTTGCATATATACAAGTTTACATTCAACGAAAGAAGGTGCTATAGCACCATGAAATGATCTAGCTACTACTGCATGGAGAGGCTACAACCTCTTCAATTTTCAGCTATTGCTGAAGGATGTTGCTACACCCTAGGGGCAGGCTCCTACCTATCGAGGACTCTTGTCCTCCCATGCACCACCCTACCACCCTCAAGATGAACAATAAAAGGTCTTTCTTTCCTAAACTCTGTCTAATATCCTCCTTTCAATGAACAGTCCTAAGATTGTCTATAATACTTTCAATCTTGTTCAAATCCTTCTCAACAAAAAACCACACTTACATACCTTTAATGCAACAAATCAAAATTTGTTCTAGACAGATCATACAGACCCTGAGTGAGTTCTTGTTCTAACTCAGACTCACGTTTTCTTCTTCCTCGACCGTGTACCTTTGTCCTGCACCTTCACACATGTCCCTCTCTCCTAGGGTTGTCCTGCACCTTCAATTCTCCCACCTGAACCTCCTCCTAGGGTTGTACCCACGGTTTACTCTTTTCCCTCAGACCATCAATCTGATAGCTCTACAATCCACCAAATGAGAAGGCTCAAATGCTTATTTATGGCATTATAAGGTTTCTTTTTAATGCGTCAACTTATCCAAATTGTAAGTATAATATCAATCTTGGGCCAACCTATTTTCCACCCTTTTTTTGCTTACGATTTCAATCTTCAGAGTTTTCCTATCTTGTCATTTCAATTGTCTTTGGTCAATCAATAATATCAATACCAACAAGTACATAGAGATTTCCAACTCAGGAAGAATAGTGTGCTTAGATGGAACAATTTGACTAGTCAATGAAGGACTATTCATTTCCTTCTCATCTTCCAATTGATGTGAGCGTCTCTTGTTACACAGTGGCCTCCAAATCTGACTAGGCCATCATCCATCTATTGCATGCATTTCTTGTCCACATTGGCTTGCATGTTTACTTTGACAAGACATTGTATATACTTCTTTGATTTGGCTTCTAGGCTTGATGCTCCAAATTTGATCAAGTAGACTTACTCCAATCCTATTTGACATCACTGACAACATAAAGTCCAACAGTAGCAAGGTTAGTTCAATGGCATTGGGAAGGCAACCACGATAGTTGGAATTGAGTTCATTGGTGAATTTGGATTTTTCAGGAGAAAGGGGTTTGTATTGTGAAGATGCCATGCTTTTAGGCACGTAGATTGAATTGAACAGTATCTTTTCATGTGGCCTCTAGGGCCCTTGTGCACACTCTTGGAAGGGGTGGATGCCTCTTGCTCAATACCATGCACTTCTCACCATTGATCATCTCTCCCTTATTCCATACTCCAAATTATTTAAGATGAACATTAGTATGTTGAGGCCCTTTTGGAGACCCTGGGGGTGAAGTCTCAATCGCTTGTTGCAATATGTTTTTTGTCATTTGTATTTAGTTCTTCATTTGAGACATCCTCTTTCCCTGGTTCTTAATACGCATTAGGAATCTAGGACTCAAAATGTTGGTTAAAGCATTCCTACAATGTTTGGACTATGAGGCTTTCCTAAAAGCTAGGAGAATTTGCTTGGCATACCATTTACCACGGGATTCCATCTAAGGCCAAGTTTACAGACACTGGGATGTCGAATGGCCTTTGTCCTATTTGTCAATGTTCAAGGATAGTTAGGCATATCTTTTAGCAGTAAGCTAAACTCTAGACCATTTGCACCTAAAATCCGACAAGTTTTCTAGTCAAAATCCGGCGGAAATTGTTCAAAGGGTAGATTTTAGTGATTGGAATTGCATAATCTAGGTCCCCAAAGGTAATCGAGGGTCCTGAATCCATTTTTGCAATAAAAATTGCAATTTTAACACTGAAAATCTCATTTTCAACAACAAATCCCTATGTTGCCAGGGTACCCATACCCAGGGGTGAGGTACACGTACCCGTACCAGGTACTTGGGTACTCGTAGGGTACGTCTCCTATCGTACCCCATACTGGGTCCACGTACCCGAGACTCCGTTATAAAAAAAGGGGTACTTATATGCGAAATGGTATGCCATACCCCGTGTTTGGGTACTTCGTACCCCATGTTTGGGTACTGCAGGGGTACAGTCAACTCAATAAAATGCAATTCATTGGGGAAAATGTAATGACCCCCCACCAAATCTAAACTAATTTTTTGCTAGCTACGTATGGAGTTTGATTCAAGACATATGTCAAACACTTTGCAACACTATTCACATTCCACTGAATATTGTCCAAATCTAGTAGATTGATTTTACATTGATTTACAATTAATATTTTTATGGTTTTGTGTTCAGCACTCTTGGAACATAATTTGACTACCAAATGTGCACATAAAAAATATACATATGTATTTAATATTGAGAATTACACTCACATCAACGCAGGAATATATTTGGCAATTTTCACTTTTTATTGCATGTGACAGCAGTACAAAAAGGTGTTTAAAATAAGATTTCAAGTGTACTTTAATGTCTGAGTTTTTCTCTGTTTTAGCTGCCTTGTACAATGATTTATCAAAATTTTATGTAACTTCCAGTCTTCTAATTGATATCTACTGAGTCTATGATTTATCAAGTTTTATGTTTCACAATTTCAATCTGAATGTTCATTGTTCAAATAATCAGCGAATTTATAACAATGAATCATGATTCATAATTTATGAAGAAATCTATATGCATGTATGATGTGACTATGACATATATATATATATATATATATATATATATATATATATATATATATATATATACAGCACCCCCGACGTACCCAAGTACCCTTTTTCAAAAAGTGGCGTCCCCATACTCGTCCCCATCCCCGTACCCAAGTTTACTGGCAACTTAGACAAATCCTGTTGTCGGATTCTGGCCAAACTTACCTGAAAAGGTGCAAATGGTCTAGAGATTAGCCAACTCCTATCTTTTAGGACTGTTAGTTTGCCAAGCATTATTGGTGTTGGTTTTAGGACCATCACTCAGTGCTTCTTCAGGTCAAGGTTCATTTGCAAGCAATGTTGATTGGCAATGGTCACCCTCTTGTTTGTTGTATTTTTTCTAGGCTTTAGCATAGCAATTGTTTAGTGGAAACAAAGGTGTAAATTTGTTTTTGAACATGAGTTATATTTGTGCCTGCTTTCAATTTGGATTGGAATGATGAGCTCCGTCATCAGTTGTTGGAAAAAAGGAGCTTTGTTGATCAAAGATTCCCAGTGTTCTTACTTTTGCTTTAGTAACTCTTTTGGAGAGATTATAAAGCTCATTATATATACCCTTCCACTCGTCAGTTTTTTTATAGTAAATATTTTTGTAAAGACATATTTCTCAAATTAAGAACAGCATGACTACTTATTGCCAAAACGCAATACCATACAATATAGCATGCCCCATGGAATATTCACCATTCATAACTAGGTGAATGTGATTACTTTCTATTTCTTCCTTTTCTCCTGGCTTCATATAAGATTTCACCTTAGTTCATTCCATATAATTCCATCTTAACAAACCCCGGTCAACTTCACTAACAGTTGTTATATATAACAATGGATAAAAGCATGCGCATATTCTCATTTCAGTCCTCAGGCTGTCGGATAAGCATACCATTCAACCAGCAATCTTTCTTGCAAACAACAGTAACAAGATACTGCATGATTAATCAAATCAATTTGGCAGCTAGAGCCAATGAACTGTTTAAAGAGCGAGTACAGGAGACACTTATTACAATTAAAACATTATTTCTTATTTTTTATTGGCAATCTCAAACAAGGATACTTTCTCAATTTAGTATCCTCCATAAAAATACAAAGTTATGAAACTATAAACTCTTCTGCCAATATACATTGATCCCAGTTAATATTAAATAAAGAACTCTAAACATTTAATATAAATTAGAAAACAAAATAGAACCATAGCTAATATATAAAGATATTATTTGCCATGACCCATCTGAACATGAAAGAAACTATACAAGATCTAAAGACAATACAGAGCTCAAAGTTTTAATGTCTTAATACATAAAATGTCTCCTCAAATAAATTACATCTTTGAGTACATCAGACTGCCAAACTCCAAACTTTCAATCAACCTAGACACCTCCATCTTAACAAAAGCGTATTTACAATTAAATTGGATCAATTATAGACATCATTTTCTTTCAAGTACAGCCTCTGCCACACTCTTCAGTGACTGAATAACTTGTAACAAATCAGATTTTGTGTGAGCTGCAGACACAGACAATTGAATACCAGCTGGCAATTTGCAGTTGTCTAGCAAAGATCGTTTAGACATGGTCAACAGTACTGCCTCATCCTCCAACATCTGCACATCAATAATAATGAATTTAAAAGATGAATGGAAGGAAAAATTTGTGTATTCAGTCAAAAGCATTTTAAAAAAGAGTGACACAAATACCAACCAAAGGAAATCATACATACACGATCAACAATTTCGTGGAGCAACATTGAATCACTCTTGAATGAACCTGATGTTTTTTCCAGTTGGAGAAAGACCAATGGTGACAAGGCAGTACTTGTAACCTTCAGACCCCGTACTTGTGACAAACCTGCAACTTTATGTTAAAATGTGAGCATAGTGTATGTAATTTAAGTAGATAATACAAACATTAGATGACAGCAATAGCAAAGAAAGAAAAATTTAAGGAACGTCAAAGAAAGATTTTCACAAGAGGGGCTTGTGGTATAGGATCAGATAGGATCTCAACTTTCAAACCAATGGCATCATTGAAGAACCCTCAACTGCCCTCTCAGGCTCCAGGCTGTCTGGATAGAGCATCATTTATTGTGCTTTGTCGCATGGATGATAGTGTGTTTAATTAATCTTGCCCGCCCAAAGACCTCTATGGAAAAATTGGAAATGGTCTTGAGGGAGGTTATTTTTGGACATCAACACTAAGGATCATGATGGCAAGATTTGATCACTATATCCTATTAATCATCGTCTTAATCAATAGAAAACCTTCAAGAGCAGGGGCGAAAGGGGGGGGCGGGGCGCTCCCACGCAACATAGAGACAAACTAGTAAACGGAAAATATAGAATGAGAATGCACACATGAAGCAACCCCTATGACAGTAACATGGAAGAAGTCGAGATAGCAGAGTAAGAACATAAAGCATGGATCTACATAGCTTAGTCTTGCATTTCTCTTATAAGTTGCACTTGCCGATATCTTCTATTTTGCACTAGTGCAGAATTATCTTTTTCCCTAGTGCTGATATTGGAGATAATGGTCATATTTAGAACTTAAGACTTATTAGAACTTAATAAATAATAGTCACTAATAAAGTGACGGAAGAATGAGGCATTTAATAGAGTAATTAGTGTAGTGGTTATTTAGTTAGGTATTTAAGAGTTACATAATGTGCTCCTCTCTTACTATTTAATATGGCATTGCATCTTTATGTTCCAAAAACTGGTAGTTTGATAGTGGATGTTTTATCTTTATAATGATAAGAGGCATACTTCTTAGCGACTACAATTGGTCCACAATGACATTTACAAGCCTACGACAAATTTCTTTCAAGGGAAAGCTAAGTGATTTCTCACCTTTAATGCAATTTTTACTAACAAACTCATTTTCAAGGACAAATCAACCAGCATGCTTCAATGGCTCCCTTTATACCTCTGCCTAGGGCCACACTCACCAAGTTGTGGAACCATGTTGGTACAGGAGATATGGAATTCAATAGGGTGTTATATCTTCACTATATGGGCCACGTTCACCGATAAGGGGGGTGAGAGTGGGGGTTATGATGAAATTCCTTCTCTCCAAGGCCTCTTGTAATAGGGCCAAACCTATTTTGAGTTGGGTATGAGTAAACTCAATCACCTTTGTATCTCAACCACAAACAACCCAATATTCGTGATGGGTATCACACACCCATTCTCAAATATATTTAAGCCACTCTCACTCCTAATTGCAGTTGAGCTCGGTATCCATAGACCCACTCTCAGATTGTATTGGATCTCTCTTAGTTGTATTCAAGCTCTTGGATTTATTCGAGTTGCAGAAATGAACCCATTCTTACACAGTATTCGAGCTCTTTTATATTCAAGCTCTCTCAAGTTTATTTGAGTTGGGTATCCATAAACCCGCTCTTAGATTATGTTTGAGCTTTTTGAGCAGTATTCAAGCTCTCAAGAGTATTTGAGTTGGTTGTCCATAAACCCACTCTCAAACTGTATTCAAGCTTTCTCAAGTGTATTTAAGCCTCTCAGATGTATTCGAGTTGGGTATAAATAAACTTACACTCTTTTATATTTCACCCAAGGCTGACCCTATATATTGATTTGAGTCTCTATAAACCCACTCTCCCATTTGTCATTCTCCATGGCCCCATGCTCAACTGTTACATAAAAATTATAACATAATATAAAATATATACAAATATATTTAAACATATCAATATTAAACATCAATATTAATTATTAATATTAATATATATTAATAATTAATAATGATTAATTGGTTAATTAAAAAAAATAAAAAGATGTGCCGTTTCATTTGAAAAGGCACGATAAGGCTTATATAAAGCCCAACCAATGTAAATGTAAAATCATCATTCATATTCATTTTTTACTCTTATATAAGTATACAACATCCAACTATTTTCTATTGGACTATTCAATTGAGATAGCTTTCAAGAATATCCGGATACGGATATTACAATGGTATCAAACTAAATCCGACTCTAGCTTGTGGCCAAAATTGTCAAGATTTCCTTGAATTTAGGTCTTTGACCTTACTCACAAAAAAAAAATGAGATAGAAAGTATAAAAAAAAGAAAAAAATGAGGAAAAGTAAAAGAAAAAAAAAGGGAAAAAATAAAAACAATAGAAACCACACTTAAAAACAATGCATGGTTTCTTTTCCAACAAAGCATATGTGAAAACTAATAATAAAGTAACTAAGTCACCTGACACGAAGACACGGGACACAGAGGACACGGAAAAACGAGTATCCGACACGGACACGGCAACCCCCGGAATCAGGACACGGAGGACACGTTATATATAATATTAAAAAATATATATATATATATTATACAAATTACTGTAATAGAGAAAATATTGAATCTTGATGGTAGATATTGATCAATGTTACATCATGAACTTCGAAAAAGATACATCAAAGATTCAAACACCAATACCATACAATTTTACAAATCAATCAAACTCTAGATAGTAGAGTCTAAACATCATGAATCATGATTCATATTCATAGAACATAATAAGACATTAATATTACAACCTGCTGTACTCACTGTTTTCTTCACTTTAAGTAAGCAATTTTCAGTTTAAAGTTGCAATGGATTGCATCATTTTCCATGAACTTTTTTCAGCTTTTATGCAATTTCAAGTGCACTATTTTTTATATTTTAATTGCAGATTTCTAACAGAACAACAAACTTTGTTTCAATTTGAGGTCTTATTAATTGTTCTAAGAATATATTATGATATTGCATGTTGATGTACATGTTGATGTGAGTGTAACAGTAGCATTAGAATTTAGAACCAATGTGCATTGTGAATGAAACATACATGATACAATCATACATCATACAATTGAGCATGGAAAATGGAACATTCAGGATGTCACGCGGAGATTTAAACAGCGAAAAAACCCCTAATTTCATCACTTTTCACAGGACACGTGTCATAAAATCGAGACACGTTACAAAAGAGTGTCGGACACGCATTGACCACATGTCCCAGGGATAAGACACGTTTTGACCACGTGTCGGACACGTACCGTAGCGTGTCTTCACGTGGACACCGCGGGTACAGACACGTGGGCCAGTATGGACGTGTCAGGTAACTTAGTAAAGTAATATATTTGAAATCTTTAAGTGCATAAGAAGTCTTAAGGCTACTAAGGAGCAAGTGAGATTTGAACTTGGGTGAGGAGGGTAACATTCCTTCTTCCCAACCACCCAATCTACACAATCCACAAAAAGGTTTTAAGAAGTCATAAATTCAAGTCAAAAGAATAATTTCTTTTAAAGTTGAAGACCATTATCACTGAAGAACTCAAAATCAAAGGAAAACCAAGTTATCGTCCAGACATTGAATTATGGCGATTACAAAATCAGAACTAGAGTTACGATTACAGAAAGTACTAAGCGAGTTAGAGCAATATAAAGCAAACTATCATCATCTACAATATGAGATTACAAAGCAGGAAGTCACAAACAAATTATGGGAGCAGAAAAACCATTGGTCCCAAAGAGATAATGAAGAACTCAGGAAAATGTTGTCAGACATTAGAGGAAATTTGAGGTCTAAAATTGGTCCCAAAGAGATAATGAAGAACTCAAGAAAATGGTGTCTGACATTAGAGGAAATTTGAGGTCTAAAATGGGCCTCCCAAGGAAAATAATAAAATAATAGTTAAAATAATAAAATAATATTTATTAATTTTGGAGGAAGAAATAAAAAAAACTACTTTTTTGTTCGTATTTTCAACATATCTCCCTGTATTCTTACTCAAATGTCGAGCGGGAGGGCTCGTTGGATGCGGAATTAAATTTCGAATCATCATCACATTTTTTCAGGTATTTCTTGTTTTTGGGGTAGCGGGGTCCATCAAAAGTATGCAGTGTGGATACTCGTTGGATTCGGAATTTAATTATGCATCCAACAAGCCCTCCTGCTCGACATTTGAGTAAAAAAACAGGGAGATAGGTTAAAAATACGAACAAAAAATGTAGTTTTTTTTATGACAAATATGTCAAGTTAACCATTATGGTTGACTCATTTTATTGAAATTCTATTGGTTTTTGAATTCCACTCAGAAGATTTTATTGTTAGCTCGTTTTCTTATAAGGCCCATTTTAGACCCCAAATTTCCTCTAATGTAAAGATGACTAAATATCTCAATTAAAAAATCACAACCAAGACCTTAAAGACAAAATCAAAAAGTTCGAAGATAACGAAGGACCACCGTATAAAAATGATAACAATTTAGAAGAAGACATAAAGCATTTAAACAAGCTCATCATGAACAAAGATGATGAATTGGCGCAAAACCAAAGAAAGCTAAAAAGTCAAGAATCAAAGATATGTCAACATCAACAACAGAAGGAAGAACTCCAGCAAAAGTATGACAACACTAAAAAGAAGCAAAAGTTAAAAATTGTGAAAATCAATGGCAAATTAGCAAGCAATACCGAAGAACCATTTCGACTAAGAATTCGTAACAGGAGATTACTTACAAAAATCAAGAAACTAAAAAATAGTCAGAAGATGGAACATTCCAATAAAGACCTCGAAGGAAGAATAATAAAACAAGAAGAAGAAAACCATCGTCTGAGAAATCTTAATAAAGAACCAGAGGAACAAATCAAGAAGTTAAAAGAGGACAAACAATCGCAAGACGAAAGGTTCGAGAAGACTCGGAATAATAATAATCTATTAGAGAACAAATCAGTTCAAATCCAGAAGGAGGCATCTAGACTCTCCGAAAAACAAACCCAAGTTGAAGAAGAAGAAACAAATACAAATTCAGTCCTCGTCACAGTTCAAAAGGAAGTCAATTCAGCAGAAAAATAAACAGCAAGAACTCCTTATCGACACCCAAATTACAAAAAGCATTTTTACCAACGACGGGGTCAAAATGAACATAAATAGAGGAGATATGATTTCAGAAGAGAAAGAACACAAAATGAACAAGCTAAGCAAATATTGAGAAATTCCATCCAACAAAGCGGTCAACAAACAACTCCCATAAAGATAGACCTCGGATGGACGACTTCACAAACAATGCGACAATTTTTTTGGGAATCGGTAATTCATATCGGTTCATTTCGTCAAATGTTGCAGTTACTAACACAAAGATCGAGAAGATGTCATTACAAACAAGACATCAGACAAAGCCTTGTCTTCTGTAAGCTTTGAGGACAAAGCTTCTCTTAAGGGGAAGGCAATGTTATATAATAAATATAACATAATATATAAATATATATAAACATATCAATATTAAATACCAATATTAATTATTAATATTAATATATATTAAGGATTAATAATGATTAATTAGTTAATTAGGAAAATAAAGAGATGTACCCTTTCATTTGAAAAGGCACGATAAGGCCTATATAAAGCCCAACCAATGTAAATGTAAAATCATCATTCATATTCATTTTTTACTCTTATATAACTTATATAAGTATACAACATGGAACTATTTTCTACTGGACTATTCAATTGAGATAGCTTTCGAGAATATTTGGATACAGTAATTACATCAACATAAGTGGTGGGGTTGAAATGATGGTGTAATCTTCAGAGCAATGGCTGACCTCACTTTGTAATCATTATTATTGTGTATTATTGTGGTTTTAGGGTTTGGCTTATAGTTAACCTAGTCAACACTCAATATATTCCTAGGTTGTCAAGACCGACCTAGTCATTATGTGGTCCCATAACCCAGCTTGGGGAGGGCACCCTACCTCTTCAGCTGTGTGCAAATAGACACTCAAGACTCTTTCATAATGTCATCTTGGGCTATCGCAATTTTTTCAATACAAGTGTCTCATTCTTTTAGGCTATGGGCACCATATCTAACATGACACTCTTTCATGGTGTGATCTATTGTCCATAGGTTCTCTTGTGCTCTAGTGTTCTTGGGTGGTTTCTTTCTAAACGCCTGATTCTTGGTTTCTTCTATTGCAAAATAGTGCAGATTTTTCTGTTTCCCTAGTGCTGGTTTATCTTCTTTTGGTGCAGATTTAGAGTTCTTCTGATTTAGGGTTCTTGATTGGTTCTGTTCGATCCCTTCTCTCTTATGGATCTCAACAGCATTTCTCAACATGCTTTAGAAAACAAAAGATAAGGTGATGCCATGTGCATATCTGTTAAAAATAATAATAGCAGAATATGAGATTTTTTGGTCCTTCCACACCATAAGGCTTTCACATTTTCCTTTTATGTAGCCATGCTTTTCACCATCTTCCCATCTTTTTATTGAAGAGAGGAGATTAGTACAAAGTTACAAACCTCCCCATAGAAGAGTAACGTTTTCTTGTAATCTGACAAGAAGCTCAAGACTTTCTTCTAAAACATCCATCGCTGTAATTGCAGCACTTGCTAGATAAGGTGGTAAGGATGCAGAAAAGCAGTAACCTGAACTATTGATACGCTGCAATATAGTTGATAAGATTCCGTGTTAGTAAAAATCATATAAGGAAAAAAATATTGCAGCATCGTTTTGATTGTATTGACTGTCTACGCAAAAACTAGAAATGCTCAATTTATTCTTTGATATGCACTCCCTTGTATAAGATACGCTGTACATTAATAGTTTGTCCATCTATATTAAAATTTCGCATGAAACAGAAAAATATCAGAAGCTAGAGAACATCAAGGATTTCCAGCACTGAGAATAATGCATCAGCAAGCAACAAGGTGGGAACAAGAAATGTTCTCAATGATACAAATAAAGAGAAAACAGCATACCACGCAATATTGCAATAATAACTGCAAAGTACAACATGAATGTGATACCTACCACAGTTTATCCATGTAAATATTCCCACCTGGAATGGGGGACAGTACTTCAGTTGCAAAACTCTATCTAGGATTCAAATTATTCAAGACATCATGGAAGAAGGAACCCCAATGGGTGCTGAAGAGATGAGCCAAGAGATGAGCCAGTTTGATGTCAAGACACTGGCATGGACAATCTAACAACTCTAAAGTTTAAACATGCTGGTGAAAGGGGTTTGTAAGAAACATATGAACCAATCCACATTCAGGTGGGGAGGAAGGGGGGTTATTCATTTCTTTAAAAGTTTCACATGAAACACAAAAATATCAAGAAGCTTGAGCATATCAAAGATTCCAGCAATGGGGAGAATTCATCAGCATGCAACAAGACAGGAACAAGAAAAGTTCACAAGGATACCAAAAAAGTGAAAGCATCATCCTCGAAAATATTGCAATAATAAATGCAAAGTACGATGATAATGCGGTGCCCAGCATGGTTTATCCATATAAATATCTCCACCTGGATTGAGGGATAGCACTTCAGTTACAAAACTCCATCTAGAAGTCAAATTATCCAAGACATGGACGATGGAAGCCCAGTAGGTGAAGAGTGCCACGAGATGAACCAGCTTGATGTCAAGATATTGACATGGACAATGTAACAACTCTAGACTCTAAAAAGACATTTGGGCCAACTCACATGAGGGGGGGTTTGGTTGCTCTGACCATTTCAGAAAAGCATAAAACACTATTCTAAGACAGCAGCAAAATGATAGAATGGAGAGCATCAAATGATAAGGTTGTATTAAGTAACAAGTAGGATCTTAGTAAATATTGTAGTGCACAGGAAGGAGGGTGCTTGAGGAATCCACGGGAGAACAAAGAGAATCTCGGATTTTGGAACCATAATATGTCATAAAACGTTTTCCTTGAGCAAATGATATCATTCTTCCGTAAAGGACAGCCCTAATAAGTGACAACATCTTCCATAAGTAAATGTTATCATTCTTTTTAAAATGACAACAAAATATGTGACAACTTCCATGAGCAAGTTACTGAAGAAAGAACCTAAATCATGCAACCAATCAGCAAAAGGTTTTGAGGCCACAAGGGGGAGTAAAATTGACAAGACAAAAGTAGCCAAAGTTTTACAAGAAAGAATGAATGATCGAGCCAAATTATGAATGACACCCTCCTCCCTTGCTCAATGTTTCATCAAGTTGCAGCAATTCATCATTTTTGTCATTATGTTATGTTTTATGAGGTTTAGTCCCTGTATTATGGGTGACAAACCCTAAAAAAATTCATTTTGTCATATTAAGTAATTGAAGTCATTTTAGGTACGTCGGCATAAAAAGGAGGTTAAGTTAGCCTAAGTCACATTTAAATAAGGCTAGCCTCCTCATTTGTAACTCAAGATCATGGGATCAAATAAAATCATTTCTCTTTTACTACTTGTCTACCTTGGTTAAGTGGTGTGCACCTCTCTTCCAAGCATCTTGAAGGCTTAATGTGATATTTTTTTGTGATTGGAGCCTTTTACTAAATCTTGCAAGGCTTGTCTAAGGGAAAGAATTCTTGAGAAGGTTACTCTCTTCTTCTTTGCTCTTCTTTTGTGGTAAGATCTAGCCATACAAAGTAAGAGCTAATTAGGGTTTTTGTGCATAATAACACTATCTTATGGAGTGAGACATCCCTTCTTGGAGGGTCTCTTGTTGGGCCTTTGGCACCTCTCTTTTACCTAAACAGGTCAAACTAACACAACCCTAGGGTTTTTTGGTTTTCCCTAATTAATCAAAATTGGATTGTCAGTTATTGAGAGGAATGCTAGCCACGATTCCTCAATGGCCTTGCAGAGAAGGGACTTAGGTCTTATTCCCTCATCTTCACTTGGAATCTTTTTTTATCAAATTTTTGTACTATATATTGGAAAAAATACAAAAAAATCAAATTGTGAAAAAACCCTAAAAATTTTATATTTTTGCAAAAAATCCAAAATATTTCATTGTGTGCCCTAATTATTTTCAATGTTCCCCCAAGTTTTTGGGACAATGGAGTAGGTAAATGCACATTAGGGACGTGTGGAGACCACCCCCAAATTTTAGGGAAATTCGGGGGGACGGGAGGACGTCCAGGTCATAAAAATTATTAAAAATATATATAAAAATATAAATCCCAGCAATAACAATTCATCCCATGTGAATATAGTTTAAGATGCTCTCGGTAAATACAGTCTGATTCTTCAATGATTCAACACACTTCAACATTGTGTGAATCCATGGCATAAATGTTGTAAAGGGGAAATCTGACTTGAGGACTCTATTTCTTCATGATTCTAGAGGGCATCACATTATTTGAGGGTTTCAAGTCCACCTACAATTATGCAACAGTGTGTTGCCGCCTTTCACACACCTGGGGGTTAAGCGCAGCTGAAATCTTCAAGTTTCTAGGTGTGTTCTTGGGGGAAAGTCTCGAGTCAAGTACTGTCACTTGATCTTAACTCCTTCGTTTAAGCAAAACTCCTAACGAAGCCAAGGGGGGTGGTCCCTAAGAAAGAGTTGTCTAAGGTTCCTAAGTTTTAGTCGTTAATGATGAAGTAAGTTGTTTAGGAGTTTTTTGGAGTAAAATTACTGAGACAAGATTGTTTGCAAATTTAAGTAAATATCAACACATAAGCAAATTGAAATAAATGTGAATCAAATTAGTACCAATGGAGTCATTAATTGTAGCAAAGGTTTTGAAGGTTCCTCCTCATGTCTGGGTTGTTTTAAATTTTAATCAACATTTTGAAGTCTATATTTATATAACTCTACCTTAAAGTTATCCCACCATTTCTCTCTCAGGTATGTCCATTGTTCCTTTGGTGATTTGTCTTCAAAAAGACAAAGTCTAGTCTAAAACAAAATTTGAGTATAAGGAAGGTCTAAACCCACTTTGCTTTTCTTTCTTTACTGTTTATTAGTTTTGTTCATTAACTTGTATTATCACCAACCTTGTAGTTGCCTATGTATGATGGATCCAGGATGGATGGTAGAGGGGAAAGCAACTAGGGAGGTGGAACCAAGACTACCTAGACTCCCAAATGGATGGTTGTCACGTCAATCAAGGCAGTCTTCGCTTTATGTTATCTAAGTCCAAGACAACAACGGGGGAGACCCGGATCTACTCCTGACAGGAGAAATCAGACCTAGACACCAGAACAGATCAAAAGCACTTTGAGGTACGTAAGGTGTAAGGTGTTCAAAAACTCTAGATCTACAATAGGATTCAATAGATGGATCAGGACCTCAGCAATGTATTGGCTGATCCAAAGCAGTGATTGGATGACCTTTGGGGAAATGGTTAGATCTAGGGTTTTGGTACTAGCAACTAAAGAAGATGATCTTTGCCTTGGGAAACGTAACCGAGGCAGGATGGGCCAGAAAATAGTCGGGACTATCTAGTACCTGGCTGACAGACTTGATGAAGAAGGTGAACAGGTGTGATTATCTGAGTCATCAAGGAACAACCAATTTCAAGGGGAAGAGATCAATTGAGGGCTAGCGCTAAGGATGGGAGATCAATGCCTTTCGTGCATTAAACAATGGAGTCAGTATACACCCAACGTCGAGCTAAACCCACCTAGGGTAGACCCTGATCTGTGGACCCAGATAAGTGTTTTGGCCCAGATGGCTCAGTTAAGGCAGGAATTCAGTCAAGGAAGGCTAGCGCTAGGGTTGGAGAAGACAAATCTATAGATCTGAGGCCAACAACAGACAATCAGCTCAACGTTGAAGGTGAAATGGGACTAGGAAGGGCTGATCTACACACTTGGTTCAGAGAAATTTGGAAAAACTTAGATCTTGAAAAAGTCAAAGTTGATGATTAAGGATGAGAGGGTGAAAAACTGATTTCTTCAGATCCAGGGCAAGGAGGCTGAATCTAGCTCAGCATTAGGGGTGTTCTGGAGTGCTCCGGACCTGATCTATCAGCCTAGCTTGTCAAATTTCGGAAACAGTAAACTCCCGAAAGGTCTAGTTTTCAGTGATGGCGCTAGGGCTGTTTTCAGTCTAAAACTCAAATCTAGGTCACACTATCATGAATCTGGACATTGTTGGGGGTGATTTGGACTGTGTGGGACCCGATCTATCAGTTTATGAAGTCAGAAATCAGAAAAAGTCAAAACCCTAGCAGGTCAAATTTTCAGTGGGGGCACTATGTAGTTTTTAAACCAAAATTCAGATCTAGGTCAAACCAGCAGGAATTTGACCAGCGTTACAGTAGATTCAGTGAAGGGGAGGCCTGATCTATGAAACCCAGTAGTGGTTTGGCCAAAGATCGGACGGTTCCCGGATTTAGTATTTTTTAAGGGGTTTTTTAGTATTTTAAGAATTTTTAGAAAAATGGAAGGAAAACAAGTACAATGGATTCAATCTGTTAAAGAGAAGAAAATTACCTGTTGGATCGTACCTGGAAATGCTTGTAGAAGTCTTAACAGTGATGATCCTTGCTATCCCGATCAATTCTGGAAGATCCAAGTGATTTCTATGATGGATGTAAGCTCCAAGTCACGCCCCCTACCCTGCATGAGCAAACGTCAACAATATCAGATTTGCTAAGACAAGATAAAGAAACTAAATGCTATAGGAAAGTAAAAAGAAGTAATCATAGATCACAATGACACTAATGAAAACCCCTTGATCCAAAACGAAGATAACCGAACGAGTTGAGGTCCCCCTACAAAAACGCTCCAGCCAAAATGCCCTCCTGTAGACAAGACAATGATAGTGGAAAAAATATAGATCTCACATGAATTTCCACAATGCTAGGAAGCAGAAGACTATCCAATCACCATTTGAGAACATCAGATGCAAAGCAGATCCAGAAAATATCCACGGAAAAATCTTTCTATTATTCAGATCCAAGAGCCAAAGACCCCTTACAAATGAGAAGCTCTCTCCTTTAAATAGAAATGAAAGAACCACAATCATAACCGAATGCTAACCACTTTCAAAACGAGTGGCTAAGATTAAAAGGTAAAATCTTCTAATCAATGGTTGAGATGAGCTCAACATACAATACATGGATCAATATAACCATAAAGTACCAAAGTGGACTAAATCACCCATAAAGAGGATACCCCACTCAACAAGAAATAAATGAAGCACATGCTGGGTCCATGGAGTGTTGATTAACTCCCTCTGGGTGTCCCCATGGCACAATAAAATAATATAATATTTTAATCATTTGACTGTGTGCCTCCTTGAGGAAATCATGAGCCTCCCAAAAGCTTCCAGAAAATAATATAAAAATGCCCAACAATAGGTGTGGGCCCAATCAAGGGTTACAACTGTTGGAGAAGGTGTGGAGGACATCACTCTCATCCAATGTTTTAAAACTCGGACTCGGACTCGGAATCGATCAAGGGTCAACTCGGACTCGGACTCGGAATCGGTAATGAATCGGTAATGACTCGGCTGATTTGAATTCAATGACTCGGATTACTCAAAAAATACATAAAATAATAATTTTAAAGAAAAATAATATTTTAAAGATTTTAATCCATGCTTGCAAAGCATTAGAGACAAAATATCCAACGTCTATTCATGCATACACCATATAAGTGTGAATATATCAAAATGGCATTGAGTGTACTGTGCAATACATATCTAGAACAAAAAACATAATCAATGAGGCCTAAATGGCTTGTAGAGTCCAAAAAACAACATGCTATGATGCCACCACATCATATGTCAATTATCATACATCTCTTTTTCTTTAGCCTTCTCTTCAAATTCATCAAACTGTTGTTGCAACTCGAACATAATCTCACCAATAAACTCTAAATTAGCTTCCCATGGGGCAATATTTCCTCTAACAATAACCAACTGTTGTTTAAATCTATTAATGCCCCCTCCTTTAATCCATGTCTTGCAACACTTGCAATACATTTTCCCTTCAATGACATCAGCATAGATCCATGCCTGATCTTTTCCTTTTGGGGTCAATCTAGAATCTAAATGCAAAGCAAATCTAAACATGCAAAGAAAAAAGAAAAAAATCTTATTATTTTGGCAGCAAACAATAGAAAAGAAAATTGATATTTGTCAATTTAATGAGAAAAAAAGAAACAATGGCTAGCTGGAAGCTAACATACATCTAGGTAACAGAAAACCGGTCTCCAACAGTCCAACTCCTGCAATCATGTTGATTGTTCTTCACTGTTGGACGCTCCTCTAAGCCTCCATGAATCCAAACAACAATAATGCCAAATGCTCACAAACATCTTACAGCAAAAGTGTGAGGCAAATAGAAAGGCAGGGGGTCATCTTATGGCCTCAGGTTATGGTTAGAATAAGAAAAATCTTAAAAATAAAAAATATACATGTTATTTTGAAGTCTGCATTCTTGTGGGTGTCTGCCATAGCTGACTCGGCTGACTCAGGTTGCAACTCGGTCAACTCGGCCGACTCGGCCAACTCGGACCCTAACTCGACCGACTCGGACCCAACTCGGCCGACTAAGTATAAAATCGGCCACCTAAGCCGAGTTGCAGGCCGAGTCAGCTCAGCCAGGGGTCAACTCGGCCAACTCGGACTCGGACTCGGCTAGTTTTTAAAACACTGCTCTCATCATTATGACTCATCCCATGTCATTTCCTTGCCTCAGTAGCCCAAATCGATTTCTTCAATAGCCATTTAATCATTTTTTAATCTGCCTCGAGAAATGTGAACCTGCCAAAACAGCCTTCTAGGGTGCCTGCATTGTCAAACTGAGCCCACCAGGCTCTCTGGGATGGGGGTACTAAGGTACAAACAAGTGGATGCACCCCCTATGCCCATACAACGCCCTAGGAGATCCAACTGAAACATCTCCCTGCTCAGACATATCAACCTGTGAAGAAACACTGCATCAAAAAGGCAAAATGAGCCTGATCATATTTGCAAGTTAGACTCAGAGAGTCCCAATCCATATAGGGTATATACTCATACCCCTCAGGTCTCTACCTGATCATCAACCATATCCAATAAACAATATAACCATCTGTAAATGATCAGACACCAATAATAACTCAGACTATCATCCATCTGCTACAAGTGTTATAAGGCTAAGACATGCTCTACAACTCATTCAGGCAACAATCACAACAAGTAGTAGTCACTTCACTGGCGGTATATCAACCAATACATATATAAGGCTTTATTTATTATTACTCAAACTTAGACTTTTGGGACTATACTCACTTCATAGTTGTAGTCAATTTGCTAGTGAAGGGTGAAGGATGAAATTGACAGGGCTAAGGCAAAGGATGACTTCCTACTTAACATCTTGACACTTTGGATATGGAAAGGGAATACTCACTATAACCAATGTCAGACAAACAACAACACAGGGAATGGCAGTGCCTCACAAATGGTTGAGCTGTTTAGAGAGTGCTTATTCAACTTAGGCATCATGACTACATCAAGCTTGATCCAGTTTCATTAGGATCATTAATTTTATTTCCATGGCATTTTTGGCCTATATGACCCTTTAGGACTTCACCAATGCTTAAAAGCATAGCTAATCGCAGCTTTCATCCGGGACATATTTATTTTTTAAGGCCAACAATATTTGGATATAACATATTTTTAACCATTGCTTTTTTTGGACCTTTTTTTATACCCTTGAAGGGGTATTTTAGCATTTCATTGTTGTTGCCCTCTTTACATATGTTAAGAAACACAGTTTTAGCATTTTCATTTTCCATGGGCGCATATAACACTTTCCAATAAGTAGTACATGAGCTTTCAGTTTTAGCCAACAACATCTCAAGTGACCAGGGGGAGTTCTGCACAGCCAAACATCAAGACAACCGACCAGAATGATTTAGGCATACAATCCAACTTACCAAAGGCAAGTTTTGTCACCAACTCAGAGCCACAATATAAACAGGGAGGCTTGTCCAACAAAGGTTCTAATGGGGGAAAAGGTCCTCCATGCCATAAGTCAAGAAGTCAGTCGGGTTGAAAACTAAACTGGAAGGTAATGGATGGGTGGAGATAGTGAATGATGAAGCCCACACTAGCAAGCCAAAACAATGGTGGGAATGACTACCTCTATTCTCCCTAAGGAGGGTAAAACCAATGAGTATAGATCAGGAACTTCCAAGTCTAAGTAGGGACATCAATACATAATACAAAATACATTCAAGTCCATATAATTATGACCGCCAGATCATGACACCACATATTAATACATGTCACAAAAATGAGTATAAGAGCAAGATAACCATAACACAATATAAAAAGCTGAGGCATAATCATGCATATAATCCATCTAAAACATCATCTGTCCAATGAGAAAGCATTGCTATAAAACTGGGCATCAATAACTGCTCTGTAATGACTAAATGGCTACATCGGTCCTCAAATCTGAGTGTCCTAAGACTCAGTTTTGACATGGGAGAGTACAATAGTCCACCAATACAATAATGATCCGTCAAAATTGCTCATCTCAGCATCTCATATGTAAGAGATCTGGCTGAAAAATGCACTGTGTCTGAAAAACAGAAAATGGTAGCCTGGCTACTATATATGTGATAACAACTTGTCTTTTCTAGTACTATTGTAACTGTTTATGTTCTATTTTCTATACCTTGCAATAGATTAATTCTATCTCAAGGAACAACTTTAACACATTTATCACTGAGGAGTGTTAAAGTTGAAAGAGATGAAAATTATGTTTTAATTGTATTACAGTTGTACTCTATCTAGCATTGATTAAGATTTTATTGTTACAAATTTTAAATTTTCTATCTAAAACCCTAACCTAACACAAATTTCAACACTTATTTGGGTTCACATACTACATTTGGGTCCACTTATCTTTGATCATGAAAGAGTGTTAGTTTTTGAAGTAATAGGGCCCAACACCACTCCTCCAAGATTGTGCACTATCCAACAAGTTGTCAACCTAATGCTCCCTCTTAAAAGGTGGTTCATTCACAAATGTCTCATGCAAGGTGTTCCTTATCTAGCTATGTGTCGCATGTCCTCTTTTGCCCAATGCTCTTGAACATGTGTGCCAAGCTAGTTAATTGCTCCAATACTTCTCTTCAACACGTGTCCACATCCACAACCAACCTCTGTGAAGTATGCTTCATAACCCAAGCATCCACAACTCAAGTATCCAAACTCCAAGGTGAATGTCACATGGTACCATGCTCTTAAGGCTAGGTGTGCCCTCCTCGATGTGCCTAACCCTCATCCTTCAAGGCAGGTAATTGTCTTGATCAAACAACCATCTCCCACATTGTGTGTCCCTAAGGGGTTAAACATCATGCCACATAGGATAACAAACTACTAGGCAAGTGTGTTATGCTAGCACTTTATCCCAGTGTTACAAATATCAGCAATTTATCGCCAACATCGCGATATATCGCGACCTTTCCTCCTCCGTGATAATATCGGGAAATATCGCGGCGATATTTTTAGTAATGTTTTGCACGATAAAATCTTGAAAAAATCGCGATGTTTACTAAAATATCGCGAGCCGATGTTTAAACATCGCTTGTATGTTGGGGTCTTGTTTTATACGCCTTTTTTGTGTTTTTTCTCCATCTTTTGAGCTGCGGATTGTTTTGGCGGAGAGCTAGGGTATGGTCAAGTGAATGCAACGATCTATGGAGGAGAAAGAGCACCAGTTCATGGAGGAGGGAGAATTTAGAACGCTGCTAGCTGCTCTGTGGAGGAGAACGTGGCACACCGGTTAAGGTATGTACATGCCATTAAAGTTTAAACCCAAATCCTAATAAAATTTCTCACAGTTTTTTGAATTTTCCAATGGAAAGTATGTTTCTAAGGTCGCCCTCTACCTTCAATGGTGTTTGATGTTAGGAAGTGGCAACAAGGAAGGTCTTCTATCATTTGCATGTGTCCTTGCTTGATAGAAGACATAATACAGGAAGCCAGATTGATCATTGGGTTTATCCAAAGTTTAGACTTAGGAAAAGTGCATTATGTAATCTAATTTTAATTTGACTTGATGGAGGCACTTTTATAAAGTTCAAAGTGAAATATAATATAAGTGGTGGTTAATCTAATTTTGGCCATTGATCTCACAAGAGGATCTCATCCATTGATACATAGTGAGAGTTAGGGTTTTCACTTAGCCATTGAGTTAAAAGGAGATTGATTTGGTGGAGAGGACACACACACAGTTTCTTTGGCACACACATTACTAGAGAGAGATTTCTTGCTCATAGCTTTTCAGTCGGAGAGTGAGAGAGAAGTTTGCAAAAGAATTTTCAGAGAGTGAGATAGAAGAACTTTCCTGGAGATCAACAGAGCTGCACAAGCAAATCATTGGAGTTCGTACAGCTAACGTAGGGAGGTCGTACAGTGACGCAGGAGTAGCTCGCACGACGTCAGCAAATCGTACATGGTCATACGGGTGATGCAAGCGACCGTATAGGTGACGTCAGCATCCATACTATGACGCAAAGGTTGTATGGCTGACGCAGAGGCATGAGGGTGAAGCAGTCAGTGACGCAAGGGGTCATGTGATCTTTGTGGGGTTTTTCCTCACCGAGTTTCGGTTGTACAATTTTTCCAGGTTGGGTAAAATTGATTTTTGGATTGTATTGTTTTATATCTCAAGGTTGAAGGAAGCGCTACGGGAGCTAACCGGAAGCGTGCTTCCTGGATAGCTCCCGATCCGGAGTGATTTCGGAAGCGTGATTCCTCCTTCAAAATTTCACTTCCTTCTCTGTCCGGAAGTGCACGTTTCTTTTGGGCTTCGTCGACGCTTCCTCCCGCACTTTCGGCTTCGCTCCCGACGCTTCCATTAGTGCTTCCCGTCGCTTCCTACAGCGCTTCCCCCATTAAACGATGCCCACGGACTGCAGAAGAGAGGAAAGGGCCGCAATTTGGTTTTTGGACTCTTGGAGAATTTGTCTGATTCAACAGATTTGGATGTAACAGATTGTAGTTTGAATAATGATGAACTATTCACAGAGTCCTCTATTCCCCAAGACAATGATACTAACTTAGTGTCCATGATGTTGCCTGAAGATGGTGTATCTTGGGAACTTGGATAAGAAGAATCTGATATGAACTCTTCAATATATAAGCTTGAGATTGTTAGCATTCAGCTAGTTTTTGTTTATGGTAACTAGGCATGTTACAAACATCTAAATTACTATTCACCATTTTTTTTGTTCAAGTAAATAGAAGATGTACATTGGACCAAAATGTAAGCACCATAGAAAAGATGAATTATATAAGATCATGCCCGAAGTTATCTGAAATTGTAAATTAGACAGCATTATTATCAAACCATAAAATATTCTATATTATGCTAAATCTCTTGGATAGCAGATAGACACAGCTGGACTCTGTGGTCTTTGGAGACAAAAAATAGTTGGTTCAAAGTAATACCCATAATGCTTTTTTAAATTTGTTTTTGACTGGAATGAGGGTAAAAGAAATGTCTCTTAATCATCTCAGACCAGGATGTAAATCTTACAATGTTTCGTAAGTATTCTAGCAATCGTTGTATTCTTAATAGGACAAGGGTCACATGGGGGCCTAGTGTCATAAACAGGCATGAGAAATGATTGAGAAAGGAAGGTTACAAGTTCTCAATATTTTTCATCATGGAAACATTTTAGGAACCTTATCATAGGTGGGCAACAAGTTATTTAAACAGCTATTTTTCAAAGCTCAAATATATTACCCTCTAGTTGGATATATTTCACTCGTATCCATTGCATATATTTCTTGCTTACATGTCCGCCTTGATGTTTTATTTGAGAAAGGAAGGTTACAAGTTCTCAATATTTTTCATCATGGAAACATTTTAGGAACCTTATCATAGGTGGGCAACAAGTTATTTAAACAGCTATTTTTCAAAGCTCAAATATATTACCCTCTAGTTGGATATATTTCACTTGTATCCATTGCATATATTTCTTGCTTACATGTATGCCTCGAGAATATACCTTCTATCTGTCTGTGGATGATAGGCACTAGCAATGCATGCTCTTATTTCTAATTTGTGACCATCCAATTTTATATGGGTCCTATTTTCAAGGTAGGTCTTGGAGTGCTTTGTTTGTGCCTTTTTCTACATGGACATGGGTGATTACCTTCCTTAAGTCTTGGTGTAAGGAATCAGTCTCCTTGTCCTTGTAGCATGCATTCACTATTACACTTGTTAAGAGGAGTTGCATACAAATGCACCTACTTAGTCACTATGGGGATCAACCATCATACTAGAATCTTTGAGTAAGGTGAAAGTGTATGGTCATCAACAAACCTCCCATTTGAACTATTATACAGTTTATGTATGGGGATTTTTGCCCATATTTTTGCTTCACAGATTAGGCTGAGATTCAGTTTTCAGAGTGCAGATGTCATCAGTGTGGGTTGTTATCAATGGTTTCCATGCATTTCCTTGTGATGATGCCATGGGTCTTGGAGGGAAGGAGGAGGGCTTTGGGGGATAAAGTCCTCTTCTCCAACCTCATTATCACTTTGCAAGAGAAAAGAAGAAGAGAAGAAGAGGGGGGGTCATGCATGACCAAGTCTTGGACGTGGCTCAAGCTACTCAACATCGGTGGCTACTGGGGATGAAAATCCCGCTCCCTTTGTTCATAGACCACCGGAAAAGTAATTAGAAATTTCCCGTGGCAAGAGGAAACATCCATAAAATCTACTTTTCTTGTCTTTTCTTATTTACAGTACTTTCAAGTTTCTGCACTGTTGAGATCCGAGAACTTGAGTCATTGACTCTTTTATATTTATTATGGTATATTTTGTGAACGTTACATGGCAATTCAAGTTTGAAGTTGAACTATGACGCTGTAAGGTTGATAATGGACCTATGTTTGATGAACTCACTAGTATATGATAATTGATTGAAGCGTTGATGGTTGATGAATGATGTTATATGGTCTTATGATTTATCATGTTATGGTTTATTTCATGTTTTTATGCTTTCCATGACTAATTCAACATTCTACAAGCATTTGTTGGCATATATGCATCAAAATATATTAAAAATATATATTATATAAAAAACGCTTCTGAAACGCTTCCAAACCGAAAGCTTCTGAAAATTTCGCTTCCCACCCCCGCTCCCAAGTAACCTTGTTAGATCTTGCTAGTAAAAATATCTTCTCAGACTGATGCACCGGTTTTCCCATCTTGGGTTTTTCCGGGGGTTTCCATACCCAAAAATATTGGTGTCTCTATTGGTGTGATTGTTATTATATGTTTTGTCAGTATTTATTTTCCGCTACATTATTTGTGAAGAAACTCATTTGTGCTTAACAGTAATAAAAATATATATATATATATAACTCAAGATTGAGTTTTAATAAAATTTACATTTGAAACTTTGAATCTTTCCCTAACAAATACAAGATCTCCTTAACTATTGACTAAAGTTTGAAGTTTGAACTAGCCCCTTAATAATCCGCCCCTCCTCCTTCAAAGTTCATGTTATATTTATAAAACTGTAAAGTTTAACTTTAAACTTTACAGTTAAATGCTAAAACTTAAAACTTAAGCAACTGGTTAAAATTAACAACAACCCTAAAAGCTTATAAAGGAGGCTTGTTTGAAACTTTGATGCACATACATTGGCCAGAATTAATGATGGTTGCTTATTGAGGGTTGAAGAGTGCCCAAATGTCCTTCTCAAGTTCTCACTGCCTCTTAAATTTTAAATTTTACTGCTTGTTTGAAACTTTAGTTTGAAAGTTTGATGTCAAAAGTTAAAACTTAAACAGTCCCAAAAAATAAAAATTTAAAATGCTTGGAAAAGACTTTGATGATGATCTACTTGATTACAAACCAAAAATTGGTAGTTTAAGTTTAACTTTAGAAAAGTAGAATTGTAAATTAATTTTCCCTTGTCTGATTTGCAATTATTTGCAATGAAATTTGCTAAAGAACATTTTGCTTTATGTTACAAGTTTTAAAGTGTCAAACTATTTTCCAAATTGCAAAGTTACAAACATGTCGAAGACTTTCAATCCATTTTGGGAGTATTGTTAGAGCATAATTCCACCTTAATACCATGGTCATACACCTAGGACACATTTTCATTACTCATGCTTTTGTTATATGGTCCAAAACTAGGTTGTGTTGGTCAATCTTGGTTCCTTAGGTGTTTTGGACTCATAAATGCACCCATGCACTCTCTTTTGATCATTATGGTTTCCCATGCGCCCTCATTAATGGTTGTTCAGTCCTTGGTGCGCTCCCCATCCCTTAAATCTGGGAAACTGGTTGACTAAAGGCACCCATGCATGGTTTTGGGGTGTTTTGGGTCTTTTTGGACCATTTATTGCTACCTAGAGCCACTCCCACTCACCCATGCACTCCACCATGCCTAGCCTACCCTCATTTATGTCCTAGCATGGTCCAGAGTCCAGCCACGTTCACACAAGCCTTTGTGACTGTTTGACGTGGTTTGGAAGCTCATTGGTCCACCTAGGGGGGTTTTGAGGTCAAATCCAAGCCTGCCAAATGTATGCATCCAAATCGCCTCCAAAGACTAACAATTTCTCCCTATTGTAATATAAACATGTTCCAGACATATTTACATGTTGGACAGTCATAATAAACTCAGTTATCGACTACATTTCTATGTGTTAATTTCACTCTTTCTATTGTTTTCTACATATTTTGTGAGTAATCTTGAATTGTGAGGATTCCCTTAACTCCTAGATCTTACAATGAATCAAATTTCCACATGGTATCAGAGTTGTTTGGAGTTGCAAATCAAATCCAGAGTGTTTGAGTTGTTGTTTAGGGTATTTTCCAGAAAAATTCGAGTGTTTGAGTTGATGTTTAGGGTATTGTTATAACCCGCCTTGTAGTTGCCTGTGTGAGGTGGATCCAAGATAGATGGTAGAGGGGCAAGAAACTAAGGGGTGGAACCACGACTGCCTAGACTCCCATATGGATGGTTGTCACGCCAATCAAGGCAGCCTTCACTTTATGTTATCCTAGTCCAAGACAACAATGGGGGAGACCCGGATCTGCTCCCAACAAGAGAGATCGGACCTAGATACCAGAAGAAAATCAGATGGAGCTTCAGGGTACTTAAGGTGCAAGGTAAATGGAAACCCTAGCTCTAGGGCTTAGGTACTAGCAACTGGTGGAGATGACCACTGCCTTGGAAAACGTAACTGTGACAGGGTGATCAAGAGCAGAGTTGGGACTGCCTAGTACAAGGGGACAAAATCAGTGAAGGATAGATGACTTGAGTTATTAGTAGGTGTTGGCAAAAGGAGTAAGAATGAGGTCAAGATGGGGCTAGCGCTAGCTAGGAGATCAGTGCCTTGAGTGCATTGGACAATGGAGTCAGCAGTAAACCAACGTTTCAGAGAACCGACCTGGGATACACCTTGATCTACGAACCCAAAATGTAGTTGGTCCAGAAAAGCTAAGGTACAGAAAACCCAGCTCAATGGATGGCTAGCGCTAGGGCTTAGGAGGACAGATCTGCAGTTCTAGGGTTACCTGGAGGCTAATGGCTCAGCGTTGAAGGAGAGAAAAGGTCAGGGTGACTTGATCTACAAGCCAAAATCAGAAAATCAACAGAAAAATCAGATCTAGAAAAGTCAAAATCTGATGAGGGGGCCTAGGAGGCTGAAAACCAATTTTTCAGATCTAGGGCAAATCAGAGAGAACTAGCTCAGCGTTGGGGGTGTTCTGGAATGCTTGGGACCCGATCTATCTGTCTATCTTTTCATATTTCAAAAAAACTCACTTCCGGAAAAGTCTAATTTTCAGTGAAGGCGCTAGGGCAGTTTCAGTCAATTTTTCAGATCTAGGTCAAATGGTCAAGCAATTGGACAGCGTTGGGGTTGATTTAGGTTGTGTGGGACCCGATCTATTTGTCTGTGAAGTCAGAATTCAGAAAAACTCAAAACCCTAGCACGTCAATTTTTCAGTGGGGGGTTATGCAGTTTTCTGCTTAAAAATCAGATCTAGGTCAAACTGAGGAATTTGACCAATGTTTCAGTTGATTTGATGAAGGGGAGGCCCAATCTATGAAACCCAAAAATGGTTTGGCAAAAGATCGTACTATTCCCAAGTTTATTGATTTTTAGGGTTTTTAGTGCTTTAGGAGTTTTCAGAAAAAGTTGAAGAAAAACAAAGTACAATGGAATAAGATCTGAAAAAGAAGAGACTTACATGTTGGATCTTACCTGGAAATGCTTGTAGAAGTCTGTAACAATGACGATCTTTGCTATCACGATCAATTCTGGAAGATCCCCATGATTTCTATGGCATATGCAAGCTCCAAGCCACCAATGCGCCCCCTACCCTGCATGAGCAAACGTCAACCATATCAGATTTGCTAATACAAGATAAAGAAACTGAATGCTACAAGACAGTAAAATGAAGTAATCATAGATCACAATGAAACTAATGAAAACCCCCTGATCCAAGACGAAAAGAACCGAGCAAGTTGAGGTCTCCCTACAAAAATGCTCCAGCCAAAACGCCCTCCTGTAGACAAAACAATGATAGCCACAAAAAATATAGATCTCGAGAGAATTTCCACAATGCTAGAAAGCTGAAGACTAGCTAATCACCATTTAAGCACATCAGATGCAAAGCAAATCCAGAAAAATTTCCACAAAAAAGTATTTCTATCATTCAGATCCAAAAGCCAAAGACCCCTTACAAATGAGAAGCTCTCTCCTTTAAATAGAAATGAGAGAACCTCAATCATAACCAAATCCTAACCACTTTCAAAACGAGTGGCTAAGATTAAAAGATGAAATGTTATAATCAATGGTTGAGATGAGCTCAACATACAACACATGGATCAATATAACCATAATTTACCAAAGTGGGCTAAACCACCCAAATAAAGGTAACCCACTCAACAAGAAATAAATCAAAGCACATGGTGGGTCCAAGGAGTGTTTGACTAACTCCCTTTGAGTGTCCCCATGGCACAATAAATAACAACTTAATTCTTTGACTTTCGTGCCTCCTTAAGGAAATCGTGAGCCTCCAAAAAGAGCTCCAGAAAATAATAAAAAATGCCCAAAAATAGGTGTGGGCCCAATCAGGAGCTGCAATTGCTGGATAAGGCATGGAAGACATCACTCTCATCATCATGACTCATCCCATGTCATTTCCTTGCCTCAGTAGCCCAAATCGATTTCTTCAATAGACATTTAATCATTTTTTAATCCGCCTCAGGAAACATGAACCTACCAAAACAGCCTCCTAGGTTGCCTGAGTGGTCAAACTGAGCCCACTAGGCTCCCTGGGATGGGGGTGCTATGGTACAAACAAATGGTTGCACCCCCCTATGCCCATACAACGCCATAAGAAACATTTCCCTGCTCAAAAATATCAACCTGTGAAGAAAAACTGCATCAGAAAGGCAGAATGAGCCTGATCACATCTGCAAGTGCCCGGAACTGGAAATAAATTATCTCATTGGACTCAGAGAGTCCAAATCCATCTAAGCTGTATACGCATACCCCTCATAGGTCTCTATTTGACCATCAATCACATCAAATAAACAATATAACCATCTACAACTGATCAGATACCCATAATAATTCAAAATACATCCATCTGCTGCAAGTGTTAAAAGGTCAAGACATGCTCTACAAATCATTCAAGTAACAATCACAACAAGTAGCATTCATTTCACTGGCGGTACATCAACCAATACATATATAAGGCTTTATTTATTATTTCTTAGACTTAGACTTTCAAGACTATACTCACTTCATAGCTATAGCCAATTTGCTAGTGAAGGGTGAAAGGTGAAAATGACAAGGCTAAGGCAAAGGATGACTTCCTACTCAACATCATGACACTTTGGATAAGGAAAGGAAAAACTCACTATAACCAATGTCGGACAAACAACAACACAAGGAATGGCAGTGCCTCACAAATGGATGAGTTGTTTAGAGAGTGCTTAGTCAACTTAGGCATCATGTCTACAACAAGCTTGATCCATGTTCATTAGGATCACATTTTATTCCATGGCCTTTTTGGCCTATATGACCCTTTTGGGACTTCACCAGTGCTTAAAAGCACAGCTAATCGCAGCTTTCATCCGGGACATGTTTATTTTAATAAGGTCGGCAATTTTTTGGATATAGCATATTTTTAACCATTGCCTTTTTTGACCTTTTCTTATACTCTTCAAGGAGTATTTTAGCATTTCATTGCTCTTGCCCTTTTTACATATGTTAAGAAACACAGTTTTACAATTTTCATTTTTCCATGGGCGTATATTCAATATCTTAATACAAGTAGTAAATGAGCTTTCAGTTTTAGCCAACAACATCTCAAGTGACTAGGGGGAGTTCTGCCCAATGCCAAACATCGGGACAACCGACCAGAATGATTTGGGCATACAATCCAACTCACCGAAGGCAAGTTCTGTCGCCAACTCAGAGCCGAGACACAATATAAACAGGGAGGCTTGTCCAACAAAAGTTCTAGCAGGGAAAAAGGTCATCCATGCCATAAGTCAAGAAGTCAGTCGGGTTAAAAAACTAAAATGGAAGGTAATGGATGGGTGAAGACTGTGAATGATGGATCCAACACTAGCAAGCCAAATCAATAGTGGGAATGACTACCTCTATTCTCCCTAAGGAGGGTAAAACCAATGAGTGTAGATCAAGAACTTCCAAGTCTAAGTAAGGACATCAATACATAGTACAAGATACAACCAAGTCCATATTATTATGACTGCCAGATCATGATACCACAAGTTAATTCATGTCACAAGAATCAATATAAGAGCAATAATAACCATAACACAATATAAAATGTTGAGTCATAACCATGCAATATAATCCATCTGAGGCATCATCTGTCCAATAAGAAGCAACTGATATAACACTAGGCATCAATGACTGCTCTGAAATAACATAAATGGGTACATCGGTCCTCAAATCTGAGTGTCATGAGACTCAGTGCTGACATGGGAGAGTACAATAGTCCACTAATACATAAATGATCCATCAAAACTGCTCATCTCAGAATCTCATATGCAAGAGATCTGGCTGAAAAATGTACTGTCTGAAAAATAGAATATGGTAGCCTGGCTACTATATATGTGATAACAGGTATTTTCCAGAAAAAATCGAGTGTTTGCATTGCAGGTACAACCAGTGTTTCTGTCACTTAGTGTGCAAGCAGGAATGGAGCAGACCCATGTATTGCTTACCCCATTCAACTATTTCGAATGGAAAGCCGAAATGGTGATCCAACTGAGATCGAAAGGCCTCTACAGAGTCACCATGGGGACTGAGGTCGAGCCCAACTCTGCTGTGGAAAAATCGAAGTACTTCAATAGACTAGATGAGGCATTCGGGATGCTTTGTCTCAGTATTTCAAGGGATCTTCTCTTCCATGTAGACAGTCTAAAAACACCCAACAAAGTATGGCTCAAGCTTGAGTCATTGTTTGGGAAGACTAATGAGATGAGAGGCCACCAACTCGAAAATGAGTTGATCTCATTGAGCCCAACTCACTTTGAGACGATCCAGGACTTCTTCACTACATTCAAATCGTTGGTGCTTCAGTTGAAACAATGTGGCGTTGAAAAGAAAGATGAGCAGTTGATCTTGTCCATTCTTTCAAAGCTAGGGCCAGAGTATTCAGTGTTTGTGTCAACATTCCACTCAAGCAAGCTCACAGCTTGAAATTGGAGGATGTCATCACCGACAGACTTCATTGAGTCACTGTCTCAAGAACAAGACAAGTTGGTGCAACTGGCTACCATCAAATCCACCAAGGATCGATCCCTTGCTGCAGGAGTTTCGAATCAAGCCAAAGGCAAGAAGAAAGCCAAAGATTGCAAGTAGCAAGAGAAGAAGAAGCAGGAGAAGCCCAAATCTTCAGATAGGGTTTCGAATCCTAGCAAAGACAAAGACAAGAAGAAGCAAGAGAAGACAAAATGCACTTATTGTCACAAAGGTTGGCATCCAGAGAGTGCATGCATGAAGAAAACCATTGACATGATGGCGCAACTCCTTGAGAAGAACAACATCCCACTGCCAAGGTGCAAGGAAGAAAGAGGGAGATTCAAGCTCAGACAACAAGGAAAGATGCCATGCTTTAGTTGTTGGATCTTCAAGCTCTTCTTCCTTCATCATAGATTCAGGTGCCTCCAGGCACATGGCCTCCATGCATGATTCCTAAATCCAAGCCAAAGGGATTGGCAGGATTGATCTTGAAGATGGGTACTTCAACAATGTGTTGTTTGTGCCTGATCTAGCAATGAACCTACTCTCTGTCTATCAAATGACACACACTAGTACAATCAAGAGAGTAACATTTACTCAAAATGATGTGGAGATCTCAGAAATCTCTACAAGCAAAGTTGTTGCAATGGGTTTTGCTGACCATGATTCGAGAATGTACAAATTCTCTCACTTCCTTCCATACTCACAAGGAAATGCGCTCCAGTCACATGCCAATGAGACAAGCAAGTTGTGGCATGAGAGATGTGGTCATCTCAACTACAGGAACCTCCAAGCACTAAGCAAGGAAACTAAGTTGCAGGAAACGTCATAAACCTCCCCGTACCAAGCTCGTTTCCGGTATGAAACGCTGAAACCCGTGTGATACGCTCTTGAAACGCGTTTGAGACAACTGGAAACGCGTATCAGATGATGAAACGCGTATCAGACAACTGGAAACTCGTTTCACACGCGTATCACCTCCCTCACGCCGTGTTTCACTTTTGGATTAGGGCAAAACCGGGCCCAGTTGACATTTAATTTGTTAATATATATAATTTCGTGGTCATTTCGTGGTCTAATACACAGTCCCATCATCTATTGCAAGAGTCTCAGCACATATGCACAGTCTGTGAGCCAAGGTTGAGTTCCATTGTGGAAAGGGAAGAGCAGGGTTTACATGTTTTTCAAGTTGTTAAAAGAGGGCACACATAGGGAAAAAACACCACGAGCCAGAATCACCACAGTCCTGTCTACAAGCACAATATTGCTGTCTTGTAGCAGCTTACTCCCTATTTCTGAGTTTAATCTCCTGTAGCAGCAAGTGTGCACTGGTTCATTGTAATAAGAGGAAAGGAGAGGTCGCCTCAGCTTGGTTTGTGGCCAGAAATTGTTTGGAGGTCAAAATCGTGCTTTGTGGAGCGTTTCTCAACCATAACAACGAGTTACAAACTCTTCCAGGCATGTAATTTTCTTTGAATTAAAATATCAGATCTGAGAATTTCTTTAACTATGGTTGTTTGTGTTATGAAAGACTGTTGTTAGTGCTATTTTATTCCCTAAATATTGTCATAGCCAACCATGTCCCATATTGCTGCATGAAACTCCACATTACAACTAGAAAAAAATAGTGTCACACGCTGGGAGAGACTTGGGTCACCTACAGCAGTAGTGTAACTAATTGTTTGACGAAATATGTGAATAGCAGAAGTGTTTATTCCATCCATTACAAGTTTAATTAAGTACTGTGACAGTTCACATGATTTTAATATTGTAAGAGTATGCTGTTGGGATATTGTCATATTGTTTGAAATCTGCTGACTTGGACATATCTCTTGCTGCACTGAATATTGTTGATGAACCTAGAAGTGGAGTTGGAATTTCTTCCTCCAATCCACAATCCTCTGTTCAACGTGCATCTTGTTCCATCTTTGAGGAAGACTTTGATGATCAGGATGATGACTATTAGTCTTTGACTCTTACTCTTTAGTTTTTACTAGCTTTTGCGGTTTTGCCATGTTATAGTTATCATTTATGTATTGACAGTTCACATTTTCATATATGTAGCACTGTAGTCTGTACTCTGTAGCCTCATATATGAAGGCTGATTTTGGATATTACTATTTGGCATTTGCCATTTGGCAACTTGCATTTTATAATAGAAATGGAGTGATGGACTTATGAATGAAATGTGATGACTCATGAGTAAAAATGTGATGTTATAGTTAAATCAAAATGTTTGATGTTTGAAATTATCATTAATGATTTATCACTTGTAAGTTGTCATTTATGTTTCACATTTAATTTGTTAATATATATATATATCGCGTTTCCCCGTTTCCTAAATTTTGGGGGGTCGCGTTTCCATCGCGTTCCCGTATCAGATACACGTTTCCGTTTCCCCGTATCATGCAACTTAGCAAGGAAAGCATGGTTGAAGGGCTTCCTACCATCAAGTTTTCCAATGGCACATGCAAAGGGTGTGTAGTGGGAAAACATGTTGAGCGCGGATATGAGAAAGGAAAGGCAAGGAGGGTTGTCAAGTGCTTGATCTAATCCATTCAGATCTCATAGGGGGAAAACATGTTGACTTTCATAGATGATTTCTCAAGGTACTGCTGGGTGTATTTTCTCAAGCTAAAATCTGAGGTTTTTGAGGCTTTCAAAGTGTACAAAGCCTTAGTTGAGAATGCATGTAGGAATAAGATCAAGGTTCTTAGGATTGACAATGGTAAAGAGTATGTCAATAAGAATTTTCAGCAGCTTTGTGAGGAATGTGGCATCCAAATGCAGCATTATATGCCCTACACACCACAGCATAATGTTGTTGCGGAACGCAAGAACAGGGCTCTCAAGGAGATAGCAACATGCATGATGGAAGCAAAGGATTTGAATCCTAAGCTATGGGATGAAGCTATCAACTGTGTTGCATATGTTCAAAACAGAGCTCCACACAAAGCATTGGATGGCAAACCTCCATATGAGGCTTGGAGTGGTCACAAGCTCAATGTTTCTCATTTCATGGTTTTTGGCCCAAACGCTTGGGTTAGGATTCCTCCCGAGAAGAGAAAGGCCTTGCAACCTCAAAGCCAGAAGTCCATTATGGTTGGATATGTTGAAGATGCAAAGGGCTACAAGAAGCAGAAAGGTATGGCGCTCCAGAAGGGATGCATAGAGAAAGGAAAATAGTAAATACCAAAGCCTTACAACAACTATGTGGCCATGCTGTGTGACATCATTGACAAAAAACCTTCCACCTATGCATAGGCTACAAAAAAGAAAGAATGGAAGGATGCCATGATTGAATAGTATCAGGCAATCATGAAGAATGGTGTCTGGGAGATAGTTATGAGACCGGAAAAGAAGTCTACCGTGACTTCGAAGTGGATATACAAGATCAAGCATGTTGCATATGGCAACGTCAAGAAATACAAGGAAAGATTTGTAGCATGAGGATTCTCACAGAAAGAAGGCATAGAATACGAGGAGAAATTTTCACCCGTGGCGAGGTACACATCCATTAGGTCCATACTTGCATTGGCTTCAGTTATGAAATGGAAGATACACTAGATGGATGTCAAGACAACATTCTTGAATGGTGTAGTTGAGGAGGAAGTATCCGTAGAACAACCACTGGGATTTGAGACACATCTCAAGCAGACTCATGTGTGCAAATTGAAGAAGGAATTGTATGGATTGAAATAGGAACTGAGGACATGGTACGACGGGATGGATAGCTTCCTGATGAGCCTAAGATTTACTAAGACAAAAGAGGATTCCAACCTTTACTTCAAGGTTGAAGGCGGAAAACTAGTGATTCTCCTGCTATATGTCAATGACTTGTTCCTGACGAGCAAGGATGAACTCATTAAAGATGCAAGGAGGATACTTCCTATTGAGTTCGATATGAAATACCTAGGTATGATGCACTACTTCTTAGGCATGGAGGCATGCCAAAGTGTAGATGGATTTTTCCTTGGTCAAGGAAAGTATGCAGTAGAAATTCTAAAGAGATTCAAAATGCTAGACTGCAAGGCGATATCCACACCTATGGAATAAAACTTGAAGCTTATGTGTGATGCTTCATCAGAGATGGTTGATGCCACAATGTATCATCAGATGATTTGCTCATTGATGTATTTGACGAATACGAGACTAGACATATGCTTTGTTGTGAACAACTTGAGCTAGCTCCTAATGGATCCGAGACATGTTCACCTAATAAACGCAAAGCATGTATTGAGGTACCTAAGCAGTACAATAACTTATGGGCTCAAGTATGATGTGAATCAGAAGATTAGCCTACACGATTATGTTGATTTAGATTGGGCAGGTAGAGCCACTAATAGGAACAGCACTTCATATTGTTGCTTCAGTTTGAGATCTAGCATGATCTCCTGGTTTAGCAGGAAGTAGCCCTGCGTGGAGCTGAGCACAGTCGAGGCAGATTATGTTGTTGCTTTCTCGGCTAGTTACAAGGCAGTGTGGATGCAAAAGATACTGTCTGATTTGTTTGATCTTTAGTTAGATGTGAGTTGTATCTTCTGCAACAATCAGAGTTGCATGAAGTTGTTGGAGAACCATGTGTTCCATCCAAATGCATCATTATGTGCCCTACACACCACAGCAGAATGTTGTTGCAAAACGCAGGAACAAGGCTCTCAAGGAGATGGCAACATGCATGATGGAAGCAAAGGATTTGAATCTTAAGCTATGGGATGAAGCTATCAACTGTGTTGCATATGTTCAAAATAGATCTCCACACAAAGCATTGGATGGAAAAACTCCATATGAGGCTTGGAGTGGTCACAAGCCCAATGTTTCTCATTTCAGGGTTTTTGGCTCAAACGCTTGGGCTAGGATTTCTCCCGAGAAGAGAAAGGCCTTGCAACCTCAAAGCAAGAAGTCCATTATGGTTGGATATGTTGAAGATGCAAAGGGCTACAAGCTCTTTGATCCCTCATCTCAGAAAACATTCATCGAAAGGAGTGTACAATTCGAAGAAGAGCCCATGCAGGAGATCGAACTAGCTCAAAGGGAATGCTCAAATCCTCCACTCCATGATGATGTAAGTGATGATACTTACTCTGAATTTTCTGATTCTGATATTGATGATGATGATGTTGACATGCATTTAGATCATGACTCACCCATTTGGCCCAAGTGGGCTGAGAAAACCATTCAAGCAGCTGGCGATCTTGATGGACATCCACTAGACTCTAGGAAGACTAGATCTCAATTTCACAATGCCTTCTCTACTTGTGAATTGAATCTTTCAGAGAAATGATTTATGATGTTTGGATCTGATCCTCAGACATATCAGGAAGCATCCCTTGACCCAAGATGACAAACAACCATGCAAGAAGAGTTCAAGTCCTTACAAGACAATGAGACTTGGGAAATGGTTCCCTTTCCCTCCAAGAGGAAACCAATGCACTGTAAGTGGGTCTATAGGACCAAAGTGGTTGTTGATGGTTCTGATATAAAGTATAAGGCTAGGTTAGTAGCCAAAGGCTTCTCTCAAGTCCAAGGAGTGGACTATACAGAGACATTTGCACCAGTTGCAAAGATGGACTCTATCAGGCTAGTTTTAGCCATTGCTGCATCTAAGCGCTGGGAAGTTCACCACATGGATGTGAAGAGTGCTTTTCTTCATGGTGACCTTCATGAGGAGATCTATATGCAGCAACCTAGAGGTTTCATTCATGATCCTTCACTCGTTTACAAGTTGAAGAAGTCTCTCTATGGCCTCAAGCAAGCCCCTAGGGCTTGGTATGCCAAGATGGACAATTTTTTGCTTTTGTTTGACTTTGAAAGATGCAAATCTTATCCTAATGTATATTTGTAGCTTAATGGTGATTTATTGCAGGTCCTAGTGTTGTATGTTGATGATATTTTGATTACAGGGAGCTGCACTAAAGATATTGTATCAATAAAGTCTTCATTGCACAGTGAATTCTCCATGACTTACCTTGGATTGTTTTAACAATTTCTTGGCTTAGAGATTGAGCAATTTGATGCAGGGATCAAGGTCATCCAACCAAAGTATGCCACAAACCTGTTATTAAAGTTCAAAATGGTTGAATGTAAGGCAGCCAAGTGCCCATTCCTCTCAAGAATAAAACTAGGTGATTTTGGTGCATCTACATTGGTGGACAGCTCGTTGTACAGACAACTAGTTGGGAGTTTGTTGTATCTTACACACTCTCAACCTGATTTGGCATATGTTGTACGTGTTGTTGCAAGATATATGCAGTAGCCTCATGAGATCCATTGGAAGCCTGCAAAAAGAATATTGCATTATGTGCAAGGAACCAAACACTTCGGGGTACACTATGTTGTTGGTTCTCCACTAGAACTAGTTGGATTTACTGATTCTGATTGGGCTGGAAATTCCATTGACAGAAAGTCCACTTCAGGTTATGTCTTCATGCTTGCACTTAGTCCCATATGTTGGTTAAGCAAGAAACAACACACCATATCCCTCTCTTCAGCTGAGGCCGAGTACAGAGGAGCAGTGAACGCAGCTACACAATGTGTGTGGTTGAAAGGTATTATTGGGGAACTTGGTTTTGCATTTGTTTCACCCACGGTCATTTGGTGTGACAATCGAAGTGTAATCAAGATTCCACTTATCCAGTGCAAAGACATAGGACCAAGCACATTGAGATACGCATGCACTACATCAAGAGCTCGATGCATGAGAAGGTGATATCATTGCAATATTACTCATCTGCAGAGCAAACCGCTGACATCTTCACCAAGAGCTTCACAGAGAAGATATTCACCTATCTGAGATCACTCCTTAGAGTGGGTGACACATGGTGATGGTTGATATTCACTTTCATATTTTGCTCCATGTCCATTTTTTAGGGGAGGTTTTGTTCCCATGAGGTTTTCCTTCTTACCTTGGTTATATGGACTAATAAATTTTTGTAAGAGGTGACTTGAGCCTTAGTTGCCAAGGCCTCAATAATATGATGTGATTGTACTAAGTCAGGCTTAAGGGAGGGTGTTAGAGCATAATTCCACCTTCGTACCATGGTCATACACCTAGGACACATTTTCATTACTCATACTTATGTTATATGGTCCAAAACTAGGTTGTGTTGGTCAATCTTGGTTCCTTAGGTGTTTGGGACTCATAAATGCACCCATGCGCTCTCTTTTGATGATTATGGTTGCCCATGCTCCCTCATTAATGATTGTTCAGTCCTTGGTGCGCTCCCCATCCCTTAAATCAGGGAAAGTGATTGACTAGAGGTACTCATGCATGGTTTTGGGGTGTTTTTTGTCCTTTTGGACCATTTATTGTTGTCTAGAGCCACCCCAACTCGCCCATGCACTCCACCATGCCTAGCCTATCCTCATTTATGTCCTAGCATGCTCCATCCACGTTCACAGTAGCATTCGTGACCATTTGAGGTGGTTTGGGAGCTCATTGGTCCACCTAGGGGGGTTTTGAGGTCAAATACAAGCCTGCCACATGTATGCATCCAAATGGCCTCCAAAGGCTAACAATTTCTCCCTATTGTAATATAAACATGTTCCAGACATATTTACATTTTGGACAGTCATAATAAACTCAGTTATTGACTACATTTCTATGTGTTAATTTTACTTTTTCTACTGTTTTCTGCATATTTTGTGAGTAATCTTGAATTGTGAGGATTCCCTTAACCCCTAGATCCTACTGTGAATCAGATTTTTAGAAGTATGCAAAGCCTGTTGATCCACATAATCGACAAAAGCTTAGATGCAATTTGTGTGGGAAGGAGATGACCAGAGGGATAAGTAGTCTCAAATACCACCTCGCACAACTTACAGGGCATGAGGTGGATATTTGCAAAACTCCACTCCTGGAATTATTCATAGGGCCAAATTTGCAATTGAAGGTATTGGTAAGAAGAAAGATGAAAGGGAAGCTTTCAGGCATGAACTTGGAATGAGAGCAGCATTAGGATCCGGGTAGTCAAACACACTTTAGGGGGAGCGAGGAGTGAGACCTTATCATCATCTTCCGTCATGCCTTCAACAACATCTTCTTTCTTTGTTTCGAGATCTAGTCCTGGTGGACAACCAGATACAAGTCAATGTACAAGATAAAATCATAAAAGAGAAAAAGGAAGCAGACAAACTTCTGGATCGATGCCTTTTATGGAGCGATACTCCATTCCACTTTGTGAGGAACCCATTCTACGTGCCTATGTTTGAGGTTGTTTCTACTGTCGGGTCAGGGTATAATCCCCCCACTTATGAGGAGTTGAGAGGGCCCATCCTTGATGATGAAAAGGTTGATTGCACTTCTAGGTTGGAGGAGCTTCGAGGTTCATGGGAGCCCGCAAGATGCACTGTTATGTCAAATGGTTGGACTGATACGAAGGGTAGGACCCTTCTCAACTTCTTGGTTCATTGTCCCACGGGCATAATGTTTATAAAATTCCTGGATGCATCTGCATAGGTCAAAGATGCAACATTACTATATCAGTTGTTGGATGGGTTCATCCAAGAGATAGGTTCGCAACATGTTGTCCAAGTAGTAACAGATAATGCTGTGAATTATCTGGTAGCTGGTAGGATGCTTATGGACGGGTATCCTACATTGTTTTGGACACCTTATGCAGCACATTGTATTGAGTTGATCTTAGAGGATATGGGGAAGATCCAATTTATCAAGGATGTAATTAATTCAGCAAGAAGCATCACCAAATGTATATACAATCATGCTTCTATGCTTAGCTTGATGAGGAAGTTCACTCATGATAGGGAGTTAGTCTGTCCTACCATCACTCGCTTTGCCACTTTTTCATCTCTCTTCAGTCTCTCCTTACTTCTATGTGGGAGTTGCAGACTATGTTCCTTTCAGCTGAGTGGCGTGCTTTATCAATTAGCACTAAACCAGAGTGACATAAGATATTTAGGCTAGTGTCATACCAGGTGAGTTTCTAGGATGGGGTGAAGGAGGTGTGTACTATATGTGAACCTTTGGTAAGGATTCTACGCTTGGTTGATGGAGACAAGCCCGCAATGGGCCACTTGTATGAGGCCATGGATAAGACCAAATAGGTTTTTCATGCCTACTATGAGGACAAGGGAGATGAGGGGCAAGCGAAACAACACTTGATATGGGAGGTGATTGATCAACGATGGAACAAAACACTTCATCGCCCCATTCATGCTACAGGGTTATTCCTCAACCCTACATTCTCTTACTCTTGTGGCTTCGGGTTTGATGCAGAGGTAATGGATGGGTTCTTGAAGTGTGTCCAAAGGATGGTGCCAAGTGCAGTTGACCGTTCAGAGATTTCCAAAGAGTTGGAAGTCTATAAGAGGGCCATTGGAAAATTTAGCTTTGATATGGCTATTAATGACAAGAAGAACATAATGCCAAGTAAGCTTCACCTTGTTTCAAAATTTAATTTCATTACTTGGTGGAAAACCTATGGCAGACAAGTATTCCATCTCCAAAAGCTTGTTGTTCGGATCCTTAGCCAAACATGTAGCTCTTTTGGTTGTGAGCGCAACTGGAGTGTATTTGTAAAAATACACACCAAGAAGCGCAACACGTTAGAGAATTTGAAATTAAATTCTAAATTTATTATAACTTGTAATTTATGTCCCGTGGGTAATTTATGTATTCTAAATTCTAATTGGATAAATTTATGGTCCTCATATAGGTTGGATACCCAACACCTGGATGATTTAGTTCTAAGCTGTGAAACTGGACACGTCCAAAAGGGCCTGCGTGTCCCGTGTCTATGTGTCAGACACGGACACGCTGACAGAGCGTGTCCTACACATCTCTGCAGTGTGTCCTATGTTCGGACACACGTGTCTGAGGACTGTCAGTGCGTGTCCCAAAAACAGGACACGTTTTGCACTAAAACAATGCCCAGAAATGCTTTAAATCAAAATTTTCACTTTCTGCTTATCATTTGCAAGTGTGGAGAGGGCTCTAACGTGTGTTTGTTGTGTAGCTGAATTAGATTTGAAGGATTTAAAGGTGTAATTACTAATGTTAAATGTGCATTGATTTTGATTTCTATTGAATATGTAAAAATTTGGATCTATATGTTTATATTTTTAATATATATAATTTGTAACATATATATATATATATATATATATATATCAGTGTTATCGAAACCGGCAAAGCCGACCGGTCTGACCGGTTTACAGGGTTGGTCGGTCTGGTCAACAAAAAAAATCATAAAACCCGGAATTTTTTTCCAAACCGGGTACGGAATCGGCCGAAACCAGCTGGAACCAGTCAAAACCGGCCGAACTGACCGGTCTGGACCGGAGACTCACGAAACTCAATTTTTTTCTTTTAAAACCAAAAAATAAAACTTTGTTGATGTACTTTAGAGCNTATATATATATATATATATATATATATATATATATATATATATAATGTGTCCTACGTGTCCTAATTCCGGGGGTCACCTTGTCCGTGTCGGACACTCGAATCCTCGTGTCCTTGTGTCATGTGACTTAGGTTCTAAGTGTACGTCTCCTAAAATATCAGGTTGTGGGTGAAGCAACTTGATGAAAAACCTGAGGTGGAGGCCATTTCATTGGATGCCATTGACACCACTGCTTTGTGCAGAGTGGAGAATGAGGAACCTATTATGGAGGCAAGCCCTGATTGGTTAGAGGATGATACACAGGGCAAGGAGAGTGAGACATGGGGCAATGAGTGGTTAGAATCGTTTGAGATTGTGCCACCATTAGAGCCACCAGTTTTTGTTTCACATCCACAGTCTAAGTCAAAGTGAGCCAAATATATGGGTAGTGGTAGCAATAGCAGTGGTAGAGGACTTGATGAGGGTCTATTACTTCATCATTCTTCTAGTTCTTCTAGAGTACATTAGTTTCAAGGCACTCCTAGAGGACAACATAGTCCACGACAACCCCCACAAGTGCCTGGGCTTTCTAGCTCTAGAGGCAGAGCCATTACTAGAGCGATTACCTTTGCCCGTAAAAGGGGTAGAGGGAATCCATAGTTTACTTTATTTAGTTGACTTCATTGCATATGATAATGAGATACATTGATTGAATTCTTTTGGTGACTCATGAGTCAGGGACATAAGATCCAAGACACGATTCATTTTTTTATGTGTCGTGTATCAATAGACGTCTTATACATCTTATATATTGGTTTTCTTTCCATATTCATGTAGCAATGTATTTATTTGATGTTCTTGTTGCTTTAGATATTTAGAAAATTGAAAAAAAATGAATATTTTTGTATTTTTTTCTATGTTGCAGGGGTACCCGTCCCCAGGGGTTGGGTTCGCGTCCTCGTCCTGGGTATCCTCCCAAAGTCCTGGAAACCAGGTCGGATACTTCATAGACGTCGCCTGAAGTCCCCATTGAATTCCCCAAGTATCGGGTACCTTTGACCCAAAAACAGGAAACTTTGTTGATTTTGGGGACTTAGGGGAAACTCCAATATGTGAAAATTAAAAAAATATATATATCTTTTTAAAAACATTTACCTTTACGAAGAGGGATGGGGTAGGCATGGGTCCCCCTACCCTAAGACCCTGCGGGCCTGTCCACTTCTCCCAACGCAGAGTTGAGTCTTGACTTTTGTTGGAGCCCGCGAAAGGAGAGCTTGCTGCACAAAGGAGACAATACATGCAGAGGAGAGGCAAGACAAGCTTAGGTTGTCTTAGACTTAAAAGGTTTGTTCTTTTAAGTTAATGACATGGCACTATCTAGCTTGGAGGGGCTGTTATCTATTCTTAGATTGTTTCTTCTAGAAGATTGCCTTATTCTTTTATGACTAGATCTTGTCATTGGATTTCTTGACATAGTTTGTGTTTATTGTGCAAGTTGTTCCAATGTTGTTGCACAGACCGTAATCTTTGTCCTTCATGAATGATAGAAAACCTACTTTGTTGATGTTTTTGCAGACGTTTCTAGGCATGTGAATATTTCTAATTTTGAAAAACCAAAAGCTCCATCAACTATTGTCATGTTTATAGTTAAGGTTCACATGTAGTTCCCACTTTATATCAATGATTTATGAACTTTGAAGCAATGTGCATGTTAATTGTACTTGTTACTTATTGAAATTGAATACTAGTGAAAAAGACAACTCATGAGTGATGAGCCAAGTTCCACTATAAACAAAGGAAATACAAGAAAAGAAAGATTTCATGTTAAGATATAAGGCTATAAATGTAATGTAATACACCAAATTGTTGTATTCTGCTATTGTGTAAATGTTGTGATATTTGGTATTTTATTCAAGTATTGATGTAAAACTGGAACAGTAAATAGATTTGCATGGATAAGAATAAATGTGCATGCCCCGGATATAACAATTACTCAAATCTATAAAGTAAATAAACTCAAAACTTAAAAGTAACGCATGAACATACCAATGATGTTGAATTTTAGCATTAGCATGAATACTTTAAAATTTTGCAGGCTATCAAATAACATTAGCATTAGCATGAATACTTTAAAATTTTGCAGGCTATCAAATAACATTAGACAAGTGCAGTAATATCAACACATCAAAACACTGAACACAAGCGTTTTTCACTAGGGAAACATTTAAAGGACAAAAACCCCAAAAGCATTAGTAATTCATCTCTTCAATGAGATGACCGAGTTTTTCAAGAATTCACAAACCCTAATGGGTTTGTACCACAGATAACAAAAATCCACAATGATGAGTTTTACAACAAGAAACCAAATTAGGGTTTCCTGCCCTAATTTTCTCAGCTGCCTAAATCTTCAGATCTCTTCCCAAACCTGTACGGTCTGCTCAGATTGTACCTGGATCTGCACGGCAGCTTCCCAAAAATCCCAGTTGTTGCCCGGATGGTCAGACTGCTGCCTGCTGCCCGGAAGGTCCTGTCTGCTTCCCGGAAGGCCTGTCAACTTATTTGGGCCTCTGTTCCCTACCCAGAACATTGGACCCCTACCCGAAACATTGGACGAGGCCTTTATTTCCTTGCCCAAACCCTTGTCTTCCCAGCCCGAGCTGCTGCTGTCTTGCCCAAGCCCCTGGCTACTCTGCCCGAGCTGCTGCTGCCTTGCCTGAACCCTCATTGCTCCTACCGAAAGTCTGTTGCAACTAGACAATGGCTTCCCGAGGGTGGTAGCAACCTTCCCAAGGCTGCTGGCAGCTGCCCAAGGGGATGGCATCCTGCCCAAGCCCTGCTAGGGCTTGTTATGTATGACAGAGGGTAGAGAGAGGTGCCAAGAGGATAGATCCAGTCTGCCCGTGAGTAGACCGAGGCTGCCCATGAGAGAAAGTGAGGTCTAGGGTTAAACCCTAGTTGGTGAAGAAGATAAGAATGTTGTTGGAAGAGATCACCATGAACCATAGCTTAGGGTTTGTTGAACTGGTGTTCATTCCCTAGCTAGAATCCTCCATGCTAGGACACAACCAAAAATTTCATTCTCCTCAATACCAACGAAAATCCTTCTTGAGTAGTTGTACGATCATGAGCAAGTGTGTGTGTCAAAATGAAATGGATTGATCTTATTTTATATCCTTTGAGTCACCTGTAAGTGGATCAAAACTTAAAAGAACAAAATAACATTATTTTATTTTTTTATTACTTTGACTTTTACCTTTAGTGGTACTAAAGGTCTTTTTGCACTTTCACTTTGATTCCTTAGTGATACTAAGAGTCCTTATGTATTTTAGACTTTTACTTTAGCCTTCTTCAAGTGCCCTGTGGTCAAAACAAGTTGTCAAGGTGGTCCTTCATTCCCACTCAAAGTACATCATCATAAACAGAGAGAATTACTAATGTTTTTATCTCACACTCTATGTGACACCAAGATCGGGTACTAGGTGTCTTAACCAGGGGTAGTTAAGCCTTGGAGAAGATCACAAAGCCCACAAATCGAGAGTGAGAGTGTCTCACATGCCTAGACCTAGTCTAGGGCTTATAGTGATATCCTGGTAACAAACCAAGTGCCTCAGCCATAGGATGCATAATTTGACCCAACATCAAATACTTGGTAATAGACCAAGCGCCTCCATTCTCCCGGAGAATGGCCCTCTGCCCCAGGCTGAGTCCCTAGTCCCGGACTTGATTAAATTCCCGGTAACTGACCAGGTGCCTCCATTCAAAAGAATGGCCACTCGGCTCTAAGTTGAGTCCCCGAGTGCTGGATTGGTTCCACATCCTGGTCTCGGACCAGATGTCCCCATTCAACAGAATGTTCACTCAGCTCTAGGCTGAGTCCCCCAGTGTTGGACTGGTTCCACATCTCGGTCCCTGACCAGATGTCTCCATTCAACAGAATGGCTACTCAACTCAAGGTTGAGTCCCCTAGTGTTGGACTGGTTCCACATCCTAATCCTGGACTAGATGTCCTCATTCTCCTAGCCATCAGTCATACAGTTGTATGTTCACCGTACAATTGTTGTCATTCATTGCTATTCGTAACATGGTATCCGACAAGTTGACTGCAATTCAGCGATTTAGTTTGGCAGCTAATGCATTGAACCAATGCAATGCATCCTCTGAAGGACTGAGGACAAACGAGCTGAGGAAGTTTTTATAGCAAAACCTACCAAAAGGAAATAAATGTAATGTTGCAATTAATATTGTTGCAAGTTCTAACTTTGATGAGAGGTAGTTTCGATACTAAGCTGCAAGAAAATGGTTCACACTGTTAAAAATTGTACCAAGGACAAGTGTTTTACACTTCATGTGCCTAGGAGTGGAAAAATGTCCTAGTGATCCCTAATGACTTTATAAAGTGTGACTAGCTTTAAGTGATATGAATCTACTTTATAAAGTGAAGTTCTTTCTAGAAGTGGAAAAGTGTCCTAGTGATCCCTAATGACTTTATAAAGTGTGACTAGCTTTATGTGATATGAAGCTACTTTATAAAGTGAAGTTCTTTTTAATTTAAAAGTGACTTTATGAGAAATAAAGTGAAGTTTTAATTAAAAAAGACTCATTACTTATTTAAATGAAAGAAGTGCATTAAATATTCACTTAATGAGAATTAATGAGGATTTTATCTCATCCTTTGATCTTATTGGTTCAAGATCTAATCTTGACCATTAGATCATAAAGGTGGTTACCATGAATAAAAAGGAGAAAATTAGGGATTGAAGGAACATTATTCACCAAAGAGAATTGGAGAGCAAGGAAGAAGAGAACTCGACTTGAGCAAAAGGAGAGGGTTTTGAGAGAGAAAAAAGAAAACTGAGAAATTTTTTCATAAGGGGCACGATTTTCAAGACAATCAGCAAGAGTATGTATTGCAGCGCAAATACCAAGTCAAACTGTCTGCTGGGTATATTAATTACTGGTGCAATTCCCTAGGAAGCACATTAATTACAGTCTGAAGTGTATTTATTTCTGGGCACATTTTCCTGGATAGGTCGCATTTATTGCAGACCATACTGCACTTAATTCTGGGCATGAATCCTGAGAACAGGTGTATTTAATGAGGGAGCCATACTGCTGAGTTCAAACTTCAGGCCATACTGTTCAGAGTTTCTTGCTGGCATGTGTGGGCACAAAAATCAAGAAGTTGGGGTTGCATTTATTGCTGAAAAAGTACAGCGCTCTGTACAATGAGATATTGGCACAAATTTCAAGAAGGGTTGAGATAAGAACCGCTGTGATTATTTGTAAAATTTGTCTTTGAAATTAAAAATCACTCTCTGTCATCAGGTTTTCCCTAAGGGGTTTTTCCAGGGCCTATTGGACCTTGGCTAAACATACTGAGTCTGAAAATTTCATGTGTGGCTGAATTTATTTCTGTTCATTTAAATTTGTAAATTTTCAGTGTTTCAAGCTACATAATAGTTTGTGTGAAAATCGAATTTGCAGCAGTCAACTACATAATTGGGGTGGGCATTAAACTTGATGCTCTGATTTAAAACTCGACACCGGGATTTGGAATAAAAAAATTACACACAACTCGTGTTGTCGGGTTTATCCAAGAACCATCGGACACTGCCACTAGTGTTTTCCTTGCTGAAGAAAATTAGATTTCTATGCATTTTAGGAAGCCAGTGCTTTGAAGACAGGAAGAGATCTGTTAATAGCTCAGTATGAATGGTTGCCCAGAGAATTCATTAGTTGTGGATCAAGGGAATAATCCATAATTGGTTGAGACATGCATGTGGATTGCAGTCTACTAATGAGGTTACACGACATGCACATGGATTGATGTCCAATAATTGAGTTCAGGAGATTCATGATTCAGGAGTTCGGGGAAGTGGGATCCAAGAACTCAGGAATTCAACTCAGGAAGTATACCTTTCTGAGGGTTATGAGGCAGCTTGATGGAGCTCAACCTGGTCTAAGAACTGTAGTTTAAGAAGACGCTTATGAAGGATGACTACTTTTGTTTAGTTTTCAGTTTATGTGTTTTCATTCAGTTTATGACTATCTTTCAGCAATGTACGCCTTATAGGAGGGTGTTAATATATAAGGCCACAAATATAATAAAGTCACTTTAGTGATTTTAGGTTAAAAAATTAGGGCTTATGTATTAGGGTTTTAATCATTTAGGGTTTTTGTCTCTCAAGCTCTTTATAAGAGCGAGGACTGTCATTGTAAGATTGTATCGTACCGTCTCATAATAATATTGTGTGGTGTGTTATTGAGCTCCAATGTGTTTGGTGACATAACCCAACCTAGGGTTTCTCGTTTATTGATTCTCTGAATATTTCAAATATAACAGTAGTACCTTAAGGCTTATAGCCAAGGGCACTCTAACTAGGAAAGATGCTAGGAGTTCTAATTTTCGAGCTCAATCTATCATAAGAACCATTTTGTTGTCCTTTAGATAGATGTGATCCAATGTACTTTGTATTATTGTTAATGCAAGAAGCAATTTTTCATAAATAAATACATAACACTACCATCTGAGCTCTATTACCAGAGGGACCAATGTCCAAGTAACCTCATTAAAAATGAAGGAATTTGCTATTTGACTTCAATGGCAAATTTCTAGCAAACAACCCCATTAAGATTATAAACATCAATAGTTTTGGATGAGACTACAGCAAGAAACATACTGAGGGTTACACCTCCTTGAAAACAATTTGTATAAAGCCAAGCCTATATAAACATTGAATTACTTGAAGCTTCCTGACGGATTTTTCTTTTTCCCCAGGTTAGATTCATTTATGCAATTCCAAACTGCAGCACTGAGGGAAGATGAAAGTCAGACAATTCACAGAATAAACATACTTGGTGATCAACAACTTTTGCACTTCCTGTACAGAAGCCTCCAGTAGTTGCCAAAGCATATCCCATACCAGCAGTTATAATATCAACTTTTTGAATCTGCATTCAAAACATAACAGATTAGTATATCATGTCACACCAAAGCACTTGACAGAACCACAATACATATACAGGTTGAATTCTACTCTGGATTAGAGACTGTATACCGGAATTCCATAATGTTCTGTAAGACCTCTTCCAGTTTTACCCAACACACCAAATGAGTTGCTTTCATCAACCAATACTCTGAACTTATACTTCTCTTTCAATCTTATAATTTCATCCAAGGGAACCATTTGACCTGAATTCTGCAATAAAATCAACCATACAAACTTCTCTATCAGCATAGCAACCTGGGTGAAAAAACAGGTGATTTCTGGTAATATTTCAGGAATGACTAGAAGAGTGCTAGGCCAAAAAATAGGCTTTAAAAAAATGATACTGTCAGCATTTTGGACTATGTGAAAGCGATAAGCTTATTCCTTCCTAAGATTGAGTTCTCGCAAATAACAAAAACAAAATAGTGGAGACTAAAGGAAAAGATTGAGAAATAGCTAATCAATAAAGAACATTCAAAAGCTATGACCAAGAACAGATAATGTTAAGAGTGGTACCAATCAATAACTTTAGTTAGGAGTCATTAATGTTTGTCACATAAAATGTGTTTGTGCCATGCGACCAATGCAATGCAATGTTAGTTTAGATGTTTGAGGTTAGGGGTGCTATTAGTATCATAGTATGTCATCTATGGTTATTCAATGAGTGTGACAGGGATGTAACATTCCCACATTATTAATGAAATATTTATTTTATTTTATCACCATCTAGGCACCTTATTTTCCTACATGGTATCAAGATTCAAAGCATTACAAGATCCTCACAGGAAACAACAAGTATTGTTGAGGCAATGTTCAACACATCAAAAGTTATTCACATTTCACATAAAGGGAAAGAGATATCATAAGAAATTGTAGTTACAAACATGGGAACACCAGAAAGATTTTAACTTGAAGGCAAAGACTATAATGGTGTACAATGTTCTAAGCAGATAGTTTGACAGCAGTTTCTGTTGCTTGCATCACGAAGCATACAATTCACAGCACAGACCAGGATGCAGTGAAATTTTATTGACATCTAGAAGATAAATTATGGTCAGGCAAAGAATAATCTAGTAGCCTGCGACAACCCAAAATGAGGTGCCAAAATGGACCCTGCAGAAAGATGCAGCAAATGTGTCAATACAAGACTCTTAACTGGGACACAGGGTAAGGCACAAAAAACAGAACATATAGCAGATGGTGAGACATGAAAGACTTACAATGAAATTCAAGGACACACACTCGGACAAAAGACCAGCAAGGACAAATTTCTCCAGTAAATAAAAACACCCAGAAGAAATTGTGGCATGCCTTTAACACATCTAGAGTGTGGAAACATGACATGGAGACAAGGAAAAAGAGAGGCTCATTCACGTCTAACACAAACATGCACCATTACATAAGCAAATCAAGAGAAGAAAATGTAAGCGACAGGGGTTCTAGGATTTATAGTGGTAAAACCCCTACACTGTGTAGGGAAAACATCAACTGTCACATATGAACCACCATTTATAATTTTATATCACCAAACCCTGTTACAATAAAGACTCCTCAAGCATAAAACAGAAAGAGATCCACACAATAGACTTGATTCATAAAGACCTCAAGAAATCCTCAATACACAGGCCTCAGTAGTGAGAAAACTGCTTCAAATAATAAATGTGGTATAATAAAAAAATCACCAATAAACCTGCAAATATTGAAAATAAACCTGCAATAGATAGTAGACAAACCACAAAGAGATGCAAGATTTCAAATGTTGAAATATTACTATCTAGTTAGCAAAATTTATGTACTAATATGTGAAGATATCACCTTAATTTCCATGCACTCTTTGAACAAAAGGAAAAAGTTCTTAGTTAGGTTTCACCATTAAATCCACAATTAGCTCCTAAAATTTACCCAATTATACTATCATACAATAAAAATAGACACAAAGTAAAAATGATGCTTTATTCTTCACAAGCTCTAGCCATCAAAACCATGCAAAAACAATGAGAGTGCCTCTCTTTATCTAGGAAGAGAGCAAAACAACCTTCTAACAAGGAAATAATATAATATGTTAGAAAAACAGGATCGCAAAGCAATAACAATAAACAATGAACAAGATGCAAATATTAAAACACATTACAAGAGAGACATAGATATATCGTGGTTCACCCAAGATGGGCTACGTCCACACAGAAATTGTCAGCCCTTTATTATTATATCGTCTAGCAAAATGAAGGGATACAACCTGCAGCAACCCCGCTGCACTTCCTCTTCACACTCTCACAGTCTCTCTCACAGAATCACAGAGATTGTTTACAATGCTACAATATAATACGCAGCCGTATTACAATGCCTTCTTTTTATAAAGTGAATACCATGGGAAAATACCACAGGTTGCCCAAATACCATGGGCCCATAAATCACCCATTATTGACCAAGTCATGACTCTGAAATTACAACATTTTACAAGGCATTGTTTCCTAAATTTTTGCTACGAGGGTGCTGCCCCTGAACCTCCGCTGGGGGAGACTCCCAAACCAATCGTTGCCCACCCCTGGACCCACCTAACGACTATAGTGGGGAAGAAAGCCCCCCCACACCCCCCCCCTCCGTCAGGTGCTGGGATCCAAACACGGCTGAAATAACATCTCTGAATCAAGAAGATCAAGCTCCACAACCAACATAATATTCCTTGACCTGGTAAAACATAGCAACTCACTCAACTTCCTAACCATCTTGACCATGTGAGGGGATCCCACCATTAAGGTAAAATAAAATAATATAAATAAAGTACAAATATCTTTCATGAGAGGAGTGCCCAAATAAATCTAGTCAAAATAATAATAGTTGGTCCAAAATTCAATGAAGCATGTGTAACAACCTCATCCATATTATTTATAAGTCAAAACTGACAACTCGCCTTCATCAATACCATGTGCCAATCTGACATGCCAATACCATTTTCTAATACCATCGGCCTGAAGAAGGGGGCTCACCTCCTTGAAGAAAAGGGAAACAAACTATAGAACAACCAAGTGTAAGACATTATAAAGTATGACTCAGGAAAATAACGTAATTATATGCAAACATTAACATAAAAGGCTATTATGTGCACTTTTCTGGTAACTCATTTAATCAATTGTCCAAATATTCTTAGAACTACCATGATGCAACCATAATTGATCCAAATTTCATGTTACACCCCTAAGACTTAGTCAACTTCCTAAGCTTCTAAGCAAGGTGAGAGTGATGAAGTGTATGTAATGTAATGACGGGAAAATTAACTGAAATGTTAGGGAAAGTGGTTCGCGAATTAACTATCATGAAAGGGTGTCTAAGTTCTAAGCCTTCCCCTTAGCTTTTAAGGGCTAGGGGATAATAATTTTCATCCATATGTATGCCTACGGAAGGGAATTGTTTCTTCATGAGTTGCCCTTTCCTTGCACCATCTTTTTACGATCCTTTATTTATTTATTTATATATAATTTATTATTAGCCCTTTTTGGCTTAGTCCCTTTGCTTTAAATTTCACTTTGATAAGTTGGGGCATGGGATCATGATTTTTTCGCAAGGAGGCATAGCTCACATTCATCTTTTAATTCATTTCCCTTACAGTACTTTAACTCTTTTGACTTTGATTTAGGCACCATACATAGGAATAATATGCAAAGACTTTAGAACATTGCACACAATTAGTTAATACTTAATTGTGAAAGGGGGACATGATGGAAATGTTGAAGTTTGTAGCTCGGACAAGCATTTTCACATGCGTTTGTGTCTAACCTATGGAAATCGCCATTAATAAGTTAATAACTCTCAAAACTTTGGAAATTCACTTCAATCATTTAATTATTAAAGTGAATGTCCTTTTAGAATTAATTGAGGTTAATTTAATATGCCTAAGTTTTTGGTATTAGTGATTTAAGTTTCTAAAGTGAATCTTAGCCTGACTGACATCTAATATCAACCATTGAAGTTAGGGTTTCCGTTCATCTCAAGATTATAAAAGGAAGCCAAGGTGAAACAAGATAAGATAAGAGTGAATTTGTACTAGACTCTAGCGGATTTGTACCAGAGTGACAACCTAAACAAGAAGATGATCTTGAAGAATAAACTCAAAGATTTCCGGATGTCAAGATCCGATAATGTTACCAGCTCTCTCATGAGGATCACCCAGATACATGATCAACTTGCAACCATTGGAGAGAAAGTAGTTGACACAGAGCTTGTCAATGTGGCGTCGAATGATTTCACCAAGCCTTGGGAACCATTTGTAAAAGGAATCGTCGCCCAGAAGAAACTTCCCAATTGGGGGAGGCTTTGGGAAGACTACATCCAAGAGACTCAGGAAATGTCCAAAGCTAGCAAGCAAGGAGGTAGTGATGAGAACTTGGGCCTTGTCAGTAAGATAAGAAAGAGCAAAGGAAAGGTTCCCAGCAAGAAGTGTAACAGTGATGAGGCAATCTCACAACCAGGGAAGAAGAAGAAATTGAGTAAAATCAAGTGAAGGTGTGCCACAAGAATGGGCACTATGCATCTCGGTGTCGAGAGAGGAAGAAAGGAAAAGGAAAAACGCACCAAGGAGCAACATTTGTAGAAACTCAGTTGAGTGAGTTTGCTACGAAGTTCAAGAGTGACTTCTAAGTAGTTTCCTGCTTTTCCACCAGCATTGTTGCTAGGAGCGCATGGTACATGGACAGTGGTGCATCTCATCATATGACAAAAGCACGGGAGCTATTTAATACTCTGATGGAGACGACTCAGGGATCCATGTGGAGCTTGGTGATGATGCCAAGTATGAAGTCAAAGGAGAGGGAACAATTTCATTCTAGCTTGAGTCAAGAGGTCTGTTTGATGACCAAGATGTGCTAATGTACCAGGACCGAAGAAGTACTCACTCTCAGTCTCAGTTATGGAGGACAAAGGTTTTGTCATTATCTTTCAGAGAAGGAAAGTACTCATACATCCAGAGGTAGCTATCCCCGACACAACAGTGAGGATTGGGGTTAGAGAGGGTAACTTATACAAGTTGCAATGGAAGACTGTTTGGGCTTTGGTACATGACAGTGACAACCTATGTGAGCTATGGCATAGGAGGATGGGACACTTGCATTATAGAGCGTTGTAGATTCTAAGGGAAATTGTCATTGGTGTTCCAAAACTCAAAGCTGAGCAACAAGGCGTATGCAAAGGATTTTGCACTTAGAAAGAATGTCAAAGTTGGTTTTCCAAGCAACGAGAGAATGTCCAAGAAGATTTTGGATCTTATTCATTCAAATGTATGTGGACTGATGTCTGTAGTATGGTTGCAGGGAGCATCACACTATGTGACATCCATTGATGACTTTTCTAGAAAAACCTGGATCCTCTTTATGAAGACAATGTATGAGGTGTTTGGTCAGTTCTGAGAGTTCAAGGCCCTAGTGGAGAGCCTGATAAGTGAGAAGATAAAGGTCTTGAGGTTAAAGAATTGCGGAGAGTACACCTCAAATGACTTCAAGGATTTCTACAAGGAGGCAGGGATCAAGAGGGAGAAGATAGTCTCATACAACCCACAACAGAATGGGGTTGACACCTCAAAGGCTTACAAATTATTCATGCTAACATAGTAGAAGAGAGTGGTGAGCCAAGATGTTAAGTTCGAGGAGAACTTGGCATCTAGGAAGTCTCATGAGTTACCACCAGTGGCAAAAATTGAGGAGCGGGTGGCTCCAAAGGCATAGCAAAGTTCACAAATATCCAATTCAAGGAATCAACCTTTTCACATAAGGAAGAGTCAAATACTTCCAGTTCTGTCAGGAGACCCAGATGGTTTGAGCAAACATTGAGGGATGCTCGAGAGTATGTTGAGGCTCCTCGAAGATCATTCAGGTAAAATGGGCCTCCAAGGAAGTTTCCAAACTAAATGGCATTAATGAGTAGCATCATATATTATGAACCTTACGGTTTTAAGGAAGCAGTTGACCAGCAAGTTTGGGGGGATTCCATGGTGGAGTACACCTCCATCATGAAGAATGGCCAGATGGTTTGAGCAGACATTGAGGGATGCTCAGGAGCATGTTGAGGCTCCTAGAAGATCATTCAGGTAGAATGTGTTGAATTTTAGCATTAGCATGTATTCTTTAAAATTTTACAAACTGTAAGATAACAATAAGACAAGTGCAGTAGATAACTCAAAACATCACACACATGAACACAAGATGTTTTTCAAAGGGAAACCTTTAAAGGACAAAAACCCCAAAAGCATTAGTAATTCATCCCTTGAATGAGATAACTGAGTTCTTCAATCTCAGAATTCTGAGATGAATGTACTTCAACAATTCATCAAACCCTAATAGGGTTGAACCATTGATCAAAATTTGCCACAAGAAATTTTTTTTACAAAAAATTCAAATTAGGGCTTACTACCCTAATTTCCTTCTTGCTGCCCGGAATACTTCTGGAGATGCCTGTTAACCTTTATCTGTTACTCGGATTCTTCTTTCAACTGCGTGGATGTTTTGTGACTGCCCATAACCTGCCTGGGTGCCCAACTGACTGCCTGAGCCTACCCAAGGTCTGCCTGAGGATTCACTGCTGCCCGGAAGTAGGGCAAACTACCCAACACTGAATAGAAGTTGTCTGGATCTTGCTTTGATGTGTTAACAGGATGCCCGAGGATAGACTGACGTTGCCCGAGGTTGAAATCACCCTGCTCGAAATCATTGACAGGTTACCCGTCAGTTCTGTGGGCAGTTTAGGGCTTCCCGAGAGTGTTTTTGAGCTTGCCCGTGAACTGTCTGTCCAAGAGGTGATTGCCAGAGAAGTTTACAGGCTACCCGAAAAAGTATACAAGCTGCCTGAGGAGAGAAACAGTGATGCCCGAAGTGAAGAGGAGGTTGCCTGTGAGTGAGGGTAAACCCTAGGGCAATGCCCTAGATGTTGGTGTTGATAAAGAGGGATGCCCTAGCTGTTAGGGTTGTTGTTGCAGGTTAATGGAGACTGATGATGATGCCCTAGCTAGACAAAGCCTCCATGCTAGGGCATAAACAAGACAAAAACTTCTCTTCCTTCAAAAACCAATGAAAACCTCTTTGGAGCAGCTCAACGTCGAAGTTCAAGTGTGTGTTCAAATGAATTTGAGTTGATCTTCTTTTATAGCCTTTGATTCACTTGGAAGTGGACCAAAACTAAAGGAAATAAAATAATATGATTTTATTCTTTTACCTTTCGAGTTTTATCTATAGTGGTACTAAAGGTCTTTTTGCATTTTCACTTTAACTCCTTAGTGGTCCAAGGGTCCTTATGTATTTTTTACTTTTACCTTTAGCCTTCTTCAAGTGCCCTATGGTCAAAACAGGTGGTCATAGGGATCCATCATACCCACTCAAAGTACATCATCATAAATAGGGAGAATTAATAATGCTTTTATTTCACACTCCATGTGCCACCAAGATCGGGTACTAGGTGTCTTAACCAAGGGTAGCTAATCCTTGGAGAAGGTCACAAAGCCCACAGATCGAGGATAGGAGTCCCTCACATGCCTAGACTCGGTCTGGGACTTATAGTGATGTCCAGGTAATTGACCAAGTGCCTCGGCCCTAAGCTGCATAATTTGACCCAAGGTCAAATACTTGGTAACTAACCAAGCGCCTCCATTCACCCGGAGAATGGCCCTCAACCCTAGGCTGAGTCCCCTAGTTCTAGACTTGTTCATCTTCCTGGTAACTGACTAAGTGCCGCCATTCAAAGAATAGCCACTCAGCTCTAGGCTGAGTTCCCCCAGTGCTAGACTTGTTCCACATCCTGGTCCTTGACCAGATGTCCACATTCAATAGAACGGCTACTCAGCTCAAGGCTGAGTTCCCCCAGTGCTGGACTGGTTCCACATCCTGGTCCTTGACCAGATGTCCCAATTCTCCAAGAGAATGGCTCTCGATGCTGCTTAGGAAAAATCAACAGAATGGGCCTCCAAAAAAGTTTCCAAACTATATGGCATTAATGAGTAACATCGTAGATTTTGAACCTTCCAGTTTTAAGGAAGCAGTTGACCAACAAGTTTGGGGGGATTCCATGGTGGAGTACACCTCCATCATGAAGAATGGTGTTTGGGACATTGTGTATATACTAGAGGGAAAACCTGTAGTGACTTCCAAGTGGCTCTTCAAGATCATGCATGCAGCGGAAGGAAGCATCGAGAAGCTCAAGGAAAGGATTGTGGCGAGAGGGTTCTCTTAGAGAGAGGGAGTAGACTATGTGGAGACATTTGCTCTTGCAACCAGAGATGCTTCCATTCAAGCTTGTATATCTCTTTCCTCAGTCATGAGGTGGAGGATTCACCGAACGGACGTGAAGACAGCCTTCCTCAACGTGATCAACCTCAGGGCTTCGAGGGACATGGGAGGGAGCCTCATGTGTGTAGGCTTAAAAAAGCCTTGTATGGACTCAAACAGGCACCTAGGGCTCTGTATTCAAGGATTGACAAATACTTCCAGAGCATGGACTTCACCAAGAGTGAGGCCAATCCTAACTTGTAATTCATACTTGTTGGATCCGAGCCACTCATCTTGGTGTTGTACATAGATGATTTGTTTCTCACAGGTGCAAAAGGGATTATAGCAAGGAGCAAGGAATATTGTGCTGCAGAGTTTAAGATGAAGGATATTGGCTTGAGGCATTATTTCTTGGGGTTAAAGATATGGCAGAGATCTGGTGAGATATTCCTTGGTCAAGGGAAGTAGACAGCAAAGATCTTGAGGAGATTCAAGGTGGAGGACTATAGACCAATGGCTACACCTATGGTGACCCATAGTCATGCTAAGTAGAGACAAACCATTCACGCTGAGTATTGATAAAACAGTCACGCTGCAAAGGAGAAAGATCATGCTGTTGCGATAGCAGTCACGTTGTTGCAACAAGGGAGAAAGATCACGTTGTTGTAAGGGAGAAACAACCTAGCAATAACCGATTAGGAGAGAGGACATCATCTTGGTCAAATTAACCAAGATTCACCTTGTTAACTGACCAAGGGTGCTCCTGCAGGAACTGCTTGGTCGTAGACCAAGAATCTTCATGGTCCCAGACCAGGAAGTCTCTGCCTCATCCTACAGAATCTGCTTGGACATCGTGTCCAAGAACATGTCTGATCCCAAACCAGAATACCCTAGAGACAAATAGGAGCCCTAAAAATATGTCAGGGACTTTGCCATGGCATCAACCAGCTTGGTCCCAGACCAAGAACCCTAGGAGACTGCTAGGGGCCCTAGGGTACCTTCTAGGGTCTTACTCTGCCCTAGTTAACTAACTAGGGTACCATCCTCCCTGAGAATGGGTCTCGCAACTGCAAACATCTTGGTAACTGACCATGTACCTCCATTCTTAAAGAATGGCTCTAAGCCCCATGCTGAGCTTCAGTCCAAGACTGAAATACATTGATCAACTCCTAGTAACTGACCAGGTGTCTCCATTCTCTTCGTAGAATGGCTCTCGATGATGCTCTGAAATTAACACAGAGGTGGAATACATGGAAACAAGTTTGGCTAGTCGTCAAGTTATTTGGCACGATGATATACTATTATAATCAGAGATGTATCAAACTCTCTAAGAATCCAGTATTCCAAGACAAGTCCAAGCATATTGAGATCAGATATCATTTCATCTGAGACAGGATCCAGAAGGGAGCAATCAAGCTCCAATATATTTCCCCAGGTGAGCAGGTTGCAGACATTCTGACCAAACCCTTGGTGAAGGGGAAGTTTGCCTTCTTCAGACATAAACTAGAGGTGGTAGAGAATACATTCCTCGTTAAGAGGTAGTGTTAAAGTTTGTAGCTAAGACAAACACTTCCACATGGGTTTGTGTCTAACATATGGAAATTGTCATTAATAACTCTTAGAACTTTGAAAATTCACTTTAATAATTTAATTATTAAAGTGAATGTCTTTTTAGAATTAATTGAGGTTAATTTAATAAAATGCCTAATATTTTGGCATTAGTGATTTAAGCTAATTATATGAATCTTAACCATTGACCTCAAGTGAGAGGAAGATCTAATCTCAACCATTGATCACTTAGGCGGTTAGGATTTTGGTGCATCTCAAGATTATAAAAGACAACCAAGGTGAGAGGAGAACACACCAACACACAAGCATTGAGTGAGAAACTCAGTTTGACGAGAGTGAAGGACTTTCATTTTCCAGATTTGGCAGAGAGAAGAAGACTGCAGTGAGGGAAACTTTTGCAAGGAACCGTATAGCTAGGCAGGTGTGTCAAGGTTGCAAGAGAGGTCATACAAGTGTCGTCCAGCTCAGCATGGTTAATACAATCGTACAGCAAGGCTGTACAACAGCTTTAAAGCACTGAACGGACCACACATGCCAGTAAACAACAGAACACGGGTCATACAGGCCAATTTGCAAGCCGTATGCAGATCCATACAAGCCATATGGATCGTACAACAGACTGTAACGATCCGCACAAGGCTGTGCAGGTCGTACAAAGGCCGTACAAGGCCATACAGGAGCAAAGAGGGGTTTTCTGAGGCAGATTGCAGTCAGAGGGATTTTTCGAAGGGCAAATTTTCCAGGTTTTTTGTACATTGTATTTTTCTCATTGGGCCATTTTCCCAGTAAGGGAGCCCTTGTATGCTTAGAGATTATTTAATGAAAAGCAGATTTGAAGGGCAGAAAATTCTATGCATGTGTTATTGCTCTGTTTCCATTTTTCTTCTGCTATTAAATTTCTGTTAATTATTTCAGCAAGTATAAATTATTCAGTGAGCTGCAAATTAAACCCTACAAGTTACAACAAGAAAATCACTAGGA